>VWZD01009176.1:265400-311170 GCA_013396695.1 Sakesphorus luctuosus | reverse complement strand
ATGACATTCCCAGCAGGAGGGATGGAGGGATGGCATCTCCAGGAGGAGGGATGGAATCTCCAGCAGGAGGGATGACATTCCCAGCAGGAGGGATGGAGGGATGGCATCTCCAGGAGGAGGGATGGAATCTCCAGCAGGAGGTATGACATTCCCAGCAGGAGGGATGGAGGGATGGCATCTCCAGGAGGAGGGATGGAATCTCCAGCAGGAGGGATGGAGGGATGGAATCCCCAGCAGGAGGGATGACATTCCCAGCAGGAGGGATGGCATCCCCGGACACATATGGCCCTGCACAGCCTGCAGCAGCAGGACACTGTCACTTAGCAACCAGTAAGCAATTACTAACCTTCCTTGGGTGCCAAACATCCCATGTCACTGATCTCTTTTCAAGGAAGTGTAAAATAGGGAAGAGCAGGATTTGAAGAGAGAGAGAATGGGAGAGACACAAGCCCCTGGATAACCTTGACCGTGTTGCTGGATGGCTGGGAACCAAGGAGGCATCAGTGGGTGTCTGCTTGCATCCAGCATCCATCAGCACACGGCCTTCGGGAATGGAGAGATATAAATAAGGCCAATGAAAGGCTCCAATTCCGAGGAAAGGAAATGATTTCCTCCTCAAGTGATTCTGGACCTATTATTCAAATAGTGGCCAGGCCAACACAGCCCCCTCAGAGGGAACAGGAAGCAGAGCCAGGAAAAGGGCTGTGGGGTCTGCAGGCAGGGAGAGAGGGACAGAACCTGTGGAATGACATGGCCAGGAGAGCAGGAGTGACGGCCACATGAGGAGCGAGGGCTGGGCAGGAAGGTATTGAGGAGGTTCTTGGGTGAGAAGGATTTTCCTAACAGTTATAGGGAAACAAGAAAAAATGAAAGTGAGGGAAGAGGAAAGAAGGAAGAGGAGGGAAGGCAAGGTAAGGCAAGGCAAGGAAAAGAAAGAAGAAAGGAGAAAGGGGAAACGAGAAAGAGGAAATTAGTAAAAAAGAAGAAAAGAGAAGGCAGGCCCCAATCATTTCTGTACTCAAGCACAAGCAAAAGCCTCTGCTCCTCTCAGCCTCTCACAGGTGGTTTCAGAGCTGTGACATGAACAGCTGGGACAGAGACCTTCACTGTGCCACTCCAAAATGTTCAGTTCCAAAAGGTTTGTGCCATACAGGTAGGTGGCTGTGGCTGAGCAGCCTGTCCAGCTTTCCCCTCCTCCTCTCCCGGGATTCCCAGGGCTGTGCCGCCCACGGAGCTGGGCTGTGATCGCTCCTGCTCCCCTCCCTGCTCCCTCCCTGCTCCCCTCCCTGCTCCCTCCCTGCTCCCCTTCCTGCTCCCCTGCACAGGCATTTAGCGGTAGCAGATAAATAAACTCACATCAATCATCGGAGCGCGGCAGCGCGATCACCTTACGGGCCTCATTTCCTCTCCAAATACACACATTTAATTTCTATTTAGCTTTCCTTAAAATTTAATGTCTCCTTTGGACATAAATATTTTAGTGTTCAGAGAGGGACAAAGTGGGAGCGGGTGACAGGATGTGACACCACAGAGCTGTCTCTCCACTGCAAAGCAGGAACATTCACCTTCACCCCAGGGACATCCAGGACCGGTGGTCCCTCCTGACCTCAGGGCTGGGGTCCTCCAGCATCCCCCACTGAGCATCACTCTGCCCATCTGCCCACAGCTCTGACTTTCCTGTGCCAGGAGAGGATGCAGGACAGTGACACCCCCAAACCACGTGGATGTGGGAGCCAAAGCTGCCCCCGGGCAGCAGCCGTGACCCCAGCCTGCGCCTCGGCTGCTGTGTTTATGCAGAGCTCTGTAAACTCATCCCAGAGATTCCTGGGGCTTCAGGCACATGATGGTTCTGGAGGTCAGCGACAGTTTATTTCCTTAGGGAATTTCACATTCCCTATAAGGAAATTTAAACATTGTGAGAGAAAACTGGTTCCTGAACTCCTTCATTGACTGGATATGGAGCATTTGGCTGTCCTTCTGCTGTGATGGCAGAGGGGTCCCAGTCACCCATCCAGGCAGGTTTTCCTTGGCACAGTCCCTGTTCCCATGAGACACTCCAGCCAGGCTGCTGCATTGCTCCTGGTGACATCTCAGGGCTCATTGGTGTCCCCTTGGGGACATGGCTCAGTTCATTCCCTGGGACACCAAAGCACCCAGGACCCCTCTGGCTGCAGCAGTTCCAGCATTGCCCCCCCAGCCCGACCAGCACAGTCCAGGGGGCTCAGGGAGCACCAGCCCCCCTGGAGCTGAGGGGTGACTGATTTGGACACCACACCTCCCCACAGCCCGGCCCCTCCATCCTGCCATCCATCCCACGTGTGCTTATCCACGGTGGGAAACAGGTGCAGCTCCCATCGGATCCATATGGTGAGCGTTTGGTCTCACTTTGCCGTGGGATAAATCACGGCACAAGGAGCAAAGCCAGAAAGGCAGAGCCAGCCAGGGCTGCTGGTTTGGAGAGTCTCAAATGAACATTTGCCAGGCCAAAACCCACTCACACCCTGCTCTGCTCCCACTGTTATCTCAGGATGTTTTCTCCCTCAGCCCAGAGGGAAACACCAGCCTCTGTCATGTGAAAATACCCTGAGCCCTTTGCCCAGAATCACAGGATCATTGAAGTTGGAAAAGACCTCTTGAGTTCACTGAGTCCAACCTGACCCAACCTTGTCACCCTGAGTGCCATGTCCAGTCATTGCTTGACAGCCCTTTCCAGGAAGAAATTCCTCCTGACGTCCAACCTGAACCTTTCCTGCCACAGTTTGAGGACATTTTTTCTCATCCTGTTGCTTATGCATCAGCACAGACATTTCATGTGCTTCTCAACCTGTTCTGGGTGAAGGGCCACTCCTGGAGGACTGACCTGCCATTCCCAGATGGGCTGTGGGGACCTCAGAAATGGACAAGCCTCCATGATGGGAAGATATGAGCTTCTGCCATCAGCTGTCAGGTGTCCCTGTGTGCCCTGTGGGCTGGGCACTGCCTTGGCTTCCCCTTCTCACCATGGCAGCACAGCCCTGGTTACTCTGGTCTCCCTCAAACCCACCTCGTGCATTCACTGACTGGTGCAATGACTACCTAAGGGAGAAGTGATTTGCACCATGGATTACTTGGGAGAGGAATCTCAGAGCACATGGAAACCTCCAGCCAGATGCCACCAATCCCTCTGCCAGGAGAAACTCTCTCACTGGTGCTGCCGGGGTGACCAGAGCCTGTGTATAAATAAAGCACATATCAATCAGGCTGGAGAAACTGTGGGACACAGATGGGACACGCTAGGACAGATTATTCCCTGAGTTATCAGGAAATTTAGAGATGAGGTTTGTTCACCCCCATCAAACTGTCTTGACCCCCCTCCTGAAGAGCCACTCCAACACTGTTGTTCACATGTTCCTTCCTGCCCTCTTCCTTCATATGATTATTTCCAGCCTGGTTTGGGTGTTTTTAACCCTTGGCCTCACGGCTTTACCCTCATCTCAAAGGAGTTTATGGAATGAGATCCGTACTCTTGCCCTTTTCAGCCCAGAGAAAGCTCCTCATGACATGACAGAAATCCAAGAAATCAACAACTCTGGAGGTTTGTAATAAGGCTGAATCCTTCCTAAACCCAGACACTCAGCACGAAGAGGGGTCAGTGATCCCCGAGCTCCTTCCCCTCTGCCTCCTGCCATCTGTCTGGGTGGATGATGGGAAGCAGATGAGGCACACTTGGGACACCCAGCTACTTCCAGGTACACTCATGGTTTGTGTCTCTGGGCAGGACCCTGTTCCAGGCACTCCTGCTGGAGGGGACACAGACCTCCCACCCAGAGACCCCAGGAGTGCTCCCACATCCCTGGCTTTGTCCCAAGTTCCTCTTCTGGGAAGAAGCCAGAGGCAGGGGCAGCAGCAGGGAGTGAAGCTCCGTCTGTGAGAGGTTCACCTCCCGTGCACACGTGTGTGTCCTGGCTGGCACACGTGTCTGTGCAGGAAGGACTCAGGATGTCTCACTGAGCTCCCGGGAAGCCCCTCTGAGACAGAAAGGAAGGGGTTTGGATGGTGTTTAACCCTTTGGGAGGTTTCACCACGCTGTCACACTGCAGGAAAGGGCCCTGGGATGGTCAGGGAAGGAGCCCAGCAGATACATCCATCTTCTGTCCTTCTGGCCTGCAGGTAAAATAAACATGGCTTCAAAAACACCCGGAGTGTGTTCCTTCACTTCACTTGCTCCTGTAGATCTCTCACACTCTCGCTGTCACTCTCCCTGCCTGTGGCCTCACATCCCCATCCCTGTGCTTTTCTCCTCTCTCTGCTCTCCCCTCTGCTCCCCCAGCACCCCATGGGACAGACAGGGAGCACGGGGGAGCTGAGCCCTGGCTGCGGCACGGAGGGGATGGAAACACCACGGAGCCAAGTCCGAGGAGCTGCCAAGGCCCATAAATAAGGGAACCCTGTTTGCTTTCTCCTTGTCCAGCCTGTGCAAATATTTACTACCCTGGTGACCCGCAGAGGCAGCCCCGGCAGCAGAACCCCAGACTGGTGTGGATGGGAAGGGACCTTAAAGCTCATCTCATTCCAAGCCCCTGCTGTGAGCAGGGACATCTTCCACTATCCCAGGTGGCTCCAAGCCCCATCCAGAGTGGCCCTGGACATGTCCAGCAATGGGGCAGCCACAACTTCTCTGGGCAACCTGTGCCAGGGCCGCAACAGCTTCCCAACACCTTTAGGAAAATATGTGCTTTGAACTTGATTTTTCTGGGCTGCCCTGCAACCAAGTTTTTTGGTGGATGAGCAAGGCTGGGATTCAGCTCAGTGGTGACTGTGGCTCAGATAGCAGTGATGGAGGGGTAGAATTGTCTCTTCTCTCCTGGTAAGTCTGCCTTTCCTCTGCCTTCTTTTGACCTGCTGCATTGCATGTGTTTCCCTGTAATCTTCCTACGAGGGAGCTGGGAATACATGGAAATACAAAATGTCCTCCTTGCCCTTTCAGCATCCCCAGCGCTGGCAAAGCTCCACATCCAGCCAGACCTGTGGCTGAACAGCTTCACTAACAGCTTTCTTTTGTAATATCTCAGCCTGGAGAAGTTAATTATCTCCAAATATTGAAAAGGGCAGATGGATTTTGTAGGATTTACTTGGCTGCGTAATTCTGATGCCCCAGAGATGCTGTTTGGTCCGGCTGCCATGAGGGACACATCATTGCCCCGGGGTGCAAATGCCACTGCAGTGTGTTACTGCCTCCCTCCCCTGGGATTTGCCCACTGGGGAGAGGTGGCTCTGCCAGGCTGTCTCAGCTTTGTAGGATTGCTCCAGGCTCGCTGTGGCCAGCTGGGGATGGAGCTCAGCAGCTCTGCAAACTCCCACCCCCGGATCCAACAGCCCGAGCCCAGGAGTGGAAGGCAGAGCTGCAGTCCCAGCGCTCCTGGCTCCGGCTGACACACAAACGTCAGGGAGAGTTGCCGAGCACATCCTGTGTGTGGCTGCGGGAGAGGCCGCTTATTCCCGGCCGATGAGGAGTCCTGGCTCGGGCTGGCTGGACCACGGCCCATCCCAGCCCCTCTTTCATCACTACCTTCCTCGAAACTCCTCTCAGGGGTTTTGGGGAGCTGTGCTAATGCTCTGGCAGGCAATGAGGGGTGGGTGTGAAGGTTTGCTCTCCCTGTGGGAGTGTGTTCCCTCTTTCCCTGCTGGAACAGCACTTGGCTCTCCCCTCCATCCCACTGCTCTCGCTGTGGGAGTGCAGGACCCCCATTAATCCTTCCCCAGTGACATTTGGGACAGGGATTTTTGCTATGATGCTCAGACCAGAGATAAATTCTCCTTTATTTTTATGGCTCTTCCATCTCCTCGTGCTTTGTTTCAGGTTAAATGTGTCATGGCGTTACCTGCCTGCTCAGCCTGGAGACTAAATAGAGATGAGACTAAATAGAGATGTTCCCGCTGAACTCACTTTAATCTCCGCTTGTTTGCCAAGCACAGCAATCTGCCCACGTGGCGTCGGCTCTGGGAAGCTGGCGAGGTGGAGGTGACTGCTAAAGAGGAGACAGACACAGTGATTGCAGTACTTCGTGGGGGTTTAATGCAGGAGTGAACTTCAGGGCACCTTTGTAACGCTCCACTTCTGTTCACAGGCAGAGGTTGACTCTTGTGTTTGGGGGAATCTGGGTCAAACAGCTGAAGGGCCTGTCTTGGAGGGTTTGCCAAGTGTTGGAGTTGATTGAATCGGACTGGGGAGGGCAGTGACCACAGTGCTTCCTCCTGGCCTCCAGCTGCTTTGACTTGCAATGCAAATGTTTTCTCCCCTCACCTCTTAACGATCCTTTTTCCCCTCGCGGGTGTATAATTTCCCCTGGAAGTCTCCAGTGAATGGTTTCCATCACAGTTATTTGTCCCTTTCTTTTCAACTTCTCTGGAATTGCAGACCTGGCATGGCTTGGGGTGGGAGTAGATTGAGTTGCAGGATTTCATCTCTGGCTGTCAGGTGAGCTGGTTCCTTCAGTGGGGCTGGCAGTGAGGAGCCACCAAACCCACTGGAACTCTGTGCTAACAAGTGCCCCCGTTTGCAGAGTGGGTTTTGCTCTGGAGTGTGTGCTCAGGACGAGCAGCATCACTCCCCGTGCCTGGTATGGAGGAGGAGAAAGGAATGCTTGGCTCAGAGGAGCTGGGCAGGAAGGGGAGAGCAAGTGCTCTTCTGGGGGATACTATTGGAAAGACATCATAGAGGAGGAGTTCATAAATCCACAGGGCTCCTCCTGGCCGAGGCTCGATTCATCTGCACATCAAAGGAAACTGAGAGCCCCTCGAGAGGCTGCAGGAGTCGGGGGGAGAGGGGGTGGCTGAAGGACGGGCCCCCAAGTATCACCCCCAAACACATGTGCTGCAAAACACCTCCGGGGCAACAGGCACGGGTGGAGAACATCCCCTGCAGCCTGGGAAGTGCTGTGAGTACCTGCATCACCTGGGGGCTGCTCCCTGCCAGGGATGAGCGATGGTGGAGCAGGACTGTGTCCCATCAGGTAAAAGCTGTGGTTGAGTTGTTCGGTCAGGTCTGCCCACCTGAGGTGAGAGGAGCTGCAGGACCCCACCCCCTGGAACCGGGTGATTGGTTTGAGTACTGCCAGCTCAGTTAAAATCCAGCCTTGTGAGCTGGCACTTGCCTGGTTTCTCCTGCCCTGGCCACAGCCCTGGGGTCCAAAGCTGCCTGGAGCCCCTGGGGATGATGCTGCCCCAGCGAGATGGTGCAGCCCCTGGCAGGAACTCAGCACATCTTCCAGCACTTTGTTCCCTTTTCTTTCCTCTTCAACTTCCCTGAAGCAGAGCAGCCCTGGAGGAGAAGGCTCTATAAATCAGGCTGCTTTATCGCAGGCACTGCTCAGCTGCTGCTCACTCCGGAGATGGCTGTGCCTCGGAGCCGGAGGAATCGATTGCTGCCTTCCAAAGGTCAAGCCTTGAGCTTCTGACTTAGTTCCGACTTAGTCCCTACAAAGGCAAAATCCCCCTTGAAGCAGATGCTTGGGTATCAGCTGCTCTATAAATAACACAGAACTAAGGGAAAGCTGAGCCCGGCTCTGAAGCTCGTGGAGTGCTTGGGGATCCTTGGAAACGCATGGGCCTGGGGTAACTTCTGATTTTAGCAGCAAAGGGAAGAACAGAGGCTCGGATCACAAAGTAGGGAGGTTTTTTTCCTTTTTTCCTCTTTCTCCAGCTTGACTTCCTGCCTTTGACGGAGGAATCCCTGAGAAGTGCAGCCTTACTCTGAGCTGTTTGGTCTGACCACCTCACAGGAGCTTTTAGGGAATCACTGGGAGAATTCAAAGGGGAGGGAGTGCAGCAGGCAGATGGAATCCGGCATTCCTGCTGCCCTCTGCGTCCCCCTGCTCTTTGGTTCACTCTGTCCAGCTCTGGCTTGCCCTTCCCAAGGGGGGCAGTTTGCTGAGAGCTGCGGTTCGGGCATTGCTGCTGGGAGGGGAGGCAGAGCCCCGGCTCCGCTGGACTCGCTCGATCCCGCAGATAAATCACACCGATTGCAGATTGATCGTTCTGGGATGTGGAAGAAAGTGGAGTGGGCGGATTTACCCCATTAGGGTGCATTGATCACCATTACTGCGTGTAATCAGGGTTAATCTCAGGATTAATTGGGGGGATTTGCTGATGGAAACGATCGGCAATTTGTGTTAGTTACTGCTCTATTCGCCTCTAATGGCTTAATCAGATTACAAATTAAAAGTGGCTTCTTCCAGAGGATCTCCCTGGACTTCAGCAGGAGCCAGAGCACAGGAGAGAGGCACATCCCGAGCATATGGTTTGTGACTCTGAGCTCAATTACCCGGACAGGAGGAGGGAGGGAGGGAGGGATGAAGTGAAGAGCTCCCGCTGGGAGCTGGGCTGGGGCAGGGAGCGCACCCAGGGGCTGCCCCAAGCTCCAGCCCAGCTCTGCCCTGGCTGAGTGTGAGCTGGGGACAAAAAGGTGTACGAGGAGGGACACTGGTGCATTTCCTTAAGGATTTATCTGGGATGGAAAGGGAAATAACCCAATAACTTCCATTTGATTTGTTCAAGGTGTGTGATGCAGCATCACAAATCATTAAGGTTGGAAAAGACCTCCAAGATTGAGTCCAACTTCTTACTAATCCCCACCTTGTCATCTAGACCAGAGCACTGAGTGCCACATCCAGTCATTCCTTGGACACCTCCAGGGACGGGGACTCCACCACCTCCCTGAGCAGCTCCTTCCAATTTTAACAACCTTTTTCCATGAAGAAATTCTTCCTGATGTCCGACCTGAGAGCTGGGATGGATGACTCTGGCCGTGCTGGCACCAGCAGAAGTGGCTCTCAGGCCATTTTGTCGTGGGAAAACACTTTGGGAGGGAGCAGGAGGAATTTCAATTCAGAGCAAAGCATTACACGGTGATTCTGCAGCAAATAAATTAAGGCTGATGAGCTGAGACTGATTAAACTGTGATAGAAAGGGGTCCTGTCCTGGAAAGATTCATTGAGCAGGAGCTGAAAGCTCTGAACTCCACCAGTGTAGTAGATTATAAAGCCAGGAGGGTCTGTCCATGAACATAAAGGATGCAGGAGAGGAGTCTGGCAGAAACAGCAACCACCTGGGGCTCCAACACCCACAGAACAGGCCAGAACTGGGAGAAATCAGGAACTGTCAAGTCCAGCCCTCCTGTGAACAGGAAAAAATGTATCTATCTGTTCCTTGGAAGTGCATTGCCATCAATTCACCTCAGCAGCTGGGGTTGGATGGAGGTGGGGAGGGTTCAGTCCCACCTCATTCCTAATCTGTGCCATATCAATTGAGGTTTGACATGTGATAGTCAGAAATGCTGGAGATCTATTTATTCAGCTATTTATAAAGACATTAGCAAACCTGAAGAAAAAAAACCAGGAAAGTGAATGTTTCAAGTGGCTGCTGACAAGTTGGAGCAGTTTAATAAATCACTGGTAATAAAGTGCTTCACATGTGCTGAGAAATGCCACTGACTGCCCTAATAAGCCCTTTGTGATGAAACAGGCAACACTTCCAGCCCAGAAATCCATTTGAGGACATTGCTGATGTGTTCTGGCTGTTCCCTGCTGTCAGATCCTCGCCAGGTGTGGCTGTGCTGGGATGTGCTCCCAGTGTGGGGATAAATCCGGAGGGGAGTCTGGAACTCCTGGGCAGGGCATCTCTGCCGGGAGCTGCTCCTCATCAATTAGGAGCTGAGTACAAGGGGTAGCCCGTTCCTCATTCCTGGCCAATACTCCCTTCTTTCTACAGCATCCTTATCTCCCACCCAGCTAGCAAAGGCAAAGCCCTTTTTTAGGGAGTGTATCAGCAGCCTGGAGTTTTTGCCAACCCTCTCAAAAATGCACCTCCTTTGGGATTAGAGAATGTCCCTCCCTGCTTTTAGCAAACCCAGCAGTGCCAGCTGCTGCTCCTCATTTTTCCAGACCTTTGAAATGCAGCAGCTCCAGCTGTGGCAGGACTTTGGGGCCAAAGGACTTACATTTGTGCAGGGAAGAGGCAAATACCAAAGATGGATGTAAAAGAGCTCAAAAGGTGTGTTTAGACTAACAGGAGGGAGCCTGGAGGGACAGAACAAGGGGGAATGTCTTCCCACTGGCAAAAGGCAGAGTTAGGTGGGATATTGGGAAGAAATTCTTTCCTGTGAGTTTGGGGGGGCCCTGGCACAGGTTGGGCAGAGAAGCTGTGGCTGCCCCGTCCCTGGGAGTGTCCAAGGCCAGGTAGGAAAGGGCTTGAAACAACCTGGGATAGTGGGAGGTGTCCTGTCAATGGCAGGGAGTGAGACTGGATGGGCTTCAAGGTACCTTCCCACCCAAACCATTCCGTGATTCCATGATCCTCAGGAGTCGGGGATGGGAAGGGACAAGTTACTGCAGCTCAGCCAATCCATCAGCAGAGCCAAACAGCACCCTGGGCAGGGAAGCTCCAGGAATTTTAGATGTTTCCTGGCAGCCCTTGACTCACCATGCCTCCAAAATCCAGCAGGGAGATGACCCTTGACATGGCAGGGCCCAGCATGTCTGTGATGCTCAGGGGGATCACTCTGGCCTTGCTGTGCCCATTATATCCAGAGAAAAAAGGGAAACTGTTTTCCCCAAGTTTTACATTTTTTTCAACTCCTGACTTGGCTTAGAGTTGGGGGATCTGCAGACCAGGCTTTGAAAAGGACCTGAGGGCTGCTTACATAATGTCAGGCATTGTTCTGTCCCAGAACATCCATGTGAAAAGGTGGGGAAAACCCTGCTCGAGAGGGTTTGACCCACCTCTGAACTGCTCTTGTTGTGCTCTCAGGCCAAGCGGGGTTTCAGGAAGGCTTTGCAAACCATCACATATAGAGAATCTCCTGTTTCTAACGTACATTTCTTCACAAATGAAACAGAAAAGGGATTAGAGGGTCGTTGGTTGTTCCTTATTTTTACTTGGATGCAAACTCAGACTCTCAGTGCCACAGACAACAGGATCTGTGCAGATAGATATTATTCCTGGGGGCAAAGTCGGGAGTGTTTAAAAAGGAATAAAGACTCTGTTAGTTTTGGGGATGTTTTCATCTGCGCCCTGACATGGGGGTGTCTGACAGCGACACCTTTTCCTCTCAAGCCTTGGCTCTGAGCAGGCTCAGCTGTGCTGTGTCCCTGTGCCAGGTGTGATTCCCAGAGCCCTTGGCAGGAGCCAGCAGAGCTGCTCTGCTATTTGTTTTTTACTGTTTCTTTATTAAAAAACTCCAGCCCCAGGCAGGATCTCTCTGCTCGGTGCCTTCCTGGTGCCGCTGCTCTCCCCCTCCAGTAAATGGTCGAACATTTACATCACGTGCTCCTGACTTTGCAGCTCCCCTGGGTTTCCAAGGGATCCCACCTGGATCTGCACCCAGTTTGCTGCAGGTCTCACCTCCACCACCACCGAATATCTGCCAGCTCCATGGTTTATCTTTCCATCTCCCTTCCCAGCCAGGAACTTGCCACCACACATCCCTGCTGGGAGCCCATGGCTGGAGCCTCCTCACCACCCAGTGAGGAGGATCAGCCCTCAGGAAGAGGGTTTGCAGGATATGGGGAAACCCCCAAAACCGTCAGTAAAATTTGCTTCTGCAAGTGCTTCCAGAGTCACTCCTTGCAGCTTGGAGTGCTGCTAATCTGGGGAGAGAGACTGTTTTTCAGGACCTGTTCACCTTCTCATCACAGACCACTCCATCTGATGGGTCAGGATCTCCCCAACCTCTCCAAGTGCTTCAACACGTTTTCCCCTTCTCTGCCTCATAACAGTCCATAGTTGTTTGTGGTCCTGGTGAGTTGGAAGACATTTTTGCTCCTTTTGTGTTCCCTGCAGCCACGGTGGATGAGGATGAGCAGGGCTGGAGGTGGCTCAGCACTTCTGGGATCATTTCCCAGCCCAGGAGGCCTCGGCTGGGCAGAGGAGCTGCCACCTTCCCGCTTCCTGAATCAGCCACATGGTTTTTATGGTTCTGATTATCACTTTTCCTCTTTTGGAGAAGGTTTAAGAGAAAGTACTCAGAAAACAGTGTTGGTGCTTGGCAAGGAGACTGCAGAGCCCATCTGTTGCTTCTTACATCGTTAAGCTGCTCCCTGCTTTCCATGCCAGCCTGATTCCTGTTAAATGGAGCCTCACCAGGTCACCAGAGCCAAGCAGCTCCTAAATTAGCTAGGACATTAATCAGGCCCCGTTTGGGTTAGTGCAGGGTGTCTACGCCCTCACCCTCCCCTCCATAAATTAAGCAGGTTTTTATATCTTCAAGGCTTCTCTGGAATCACGTCCTCCATGCCCTCCACCCCCTTCCCAGGCACTGGTGACAAGCACACACAGCTTAATTGGTTGGCATGGGAGAGGGCTGACATTAATTGGCTGTGTTTGGCACGCGGGCTCCCCGTGCCTCCCAGGGATCTTATCAATCCCATCTCGCAGAGCAGCAGCTCCCGAGCACGGCTGCCAGGGAGATGGGGCTGATTCCTCACTGCTGCTGCTGCTGTTGCTGATGGAAATTTGGGTTGGCTCTGGCAGCCCTTTGGCTGCAGAAGAGCAGCTTGACAGCCCAGCTGGCAATGCCTGCAGCGACTGCAGGAGGGATCCGCGGGCATCCGCTCCTGGNGTGGGATGGGATAGGATGGGGTGGAATAGGGTGGGATGGGGTGGGTGGGCAGAGGACATGGTGCTCGTGGGACATTGCACCTGACTCAGGAGCATCAGGAGCCCCCTGATGCTGCTCCTGGATAGAGGAGGTGGGTGTAGATACCCCACCAGCCTCATGGATGGTTGAGACCCCTTGTCACCCTCATTTCTGTGTTTGTGGCAGCAGGTGGGGAAGGGCAGAGGTGGCACAACTGCTGCGCTGGCTCCTCTGGAAGGGGACAGTTCCTCTCTTCCCCTCCACCAGCTGTGCCCCTGTGGCAGCTCCCACTGCTCTGCAGGGCAGGGGCTCAGTGACCAACTTTGTCCTGCCTTTGGCTCCCCCCATGAGCCCTTCCTGGGGGTGCAGCCCAATTTTGGTTTAGTCCATCCCATACTCCCACATGTTAGAAAGTGAGTTATAAATTCCCATTTTCGGAGCTATGGATTTGTGTAGAGGTGCATGTATTTGGTCTCTGACGAGTTTCAGTAGCCAGTTAACTCATTTTAAGGGAAAAATTTAGTAGTTCCTGGACCTGGTTATTTTCACATCCCTCCTTTTATCTGAGTAATTCTTAACTCATCTTCATAACTAACTGTGAAAGCCAGCAGCTGTCCCCCCTCTCCAAACAATCCCTTCACCATCAGGGAGCAGTGTTTGTGTTGGGATGAGCAGGAGGTTTCTGGTAGCATTAACAATAAAAAAATAATTTGAGGCCTTTTTTATGACCTGGTTATGACTCTGCCTTCCCTGTATTTATTTAATTGGGGCCAAAATGGCCCCACATCTGTCCCTGGTGCCATCAATGATGCTGTACTGGTATCGGTGTCTGCATTTGATGGGGTTTGGAGAACTTGAGTGGGATTGCAAAGCCAAAGGATAACCCAGTGAGGGCTCAGGGAGAGGCTCTAACGTGGATTTGCTGTTCGGGCACGTTTTTCCATTGCTAATTTTCATTGATCACTCCTGGAAGTGGTGGAGATTCTCTAATCCAAATGTGCTAAATCTTCCTTTACATTTTTTAAATTGAACTCGTAATTTATTAAAATATTTTAGGCTGAAAATGAAAAAGTCAGCAAAAAAAAGAAGAATACGGTCACCTCAGCCTGCAGCTCCTGCAGTTCCCCGTGTGGAGCTGCCCCTTCCCTGTGCTGGTGCCCAGGACAAGAACCTTCCTGCCCCTTCCCCATTCACCTCCAGGGAAATGGAGGCAATTTGGAGCAAAGCCCTCGACAGCCTGAAGAGGGGATGATAATTCGACTTTTTACACCTTTATATAAAAGGAGCATTTGTGTGAAGGGAGAGAGAAAGGGGCTCCTAAAAGCTGTCTCGTGGCCTTACCCTTCCTTGAAGCAGGGAGGCAGAGGGATGGAAGGAATGCCCAGCTGGGGGCAAAGGCTCAAGCAAGGCTGGACTTTGTCCTTGCACGCCAAAGGCGAAGGAATGTGGGACGTGCTCTGGCAGTGGAGGTTGGCAGGGGATTGCAGGAGAAGTTTTAATTGGTCCTTCACCATGGTGGGTGCAGGTTTGTGAGGGTGGCACCTGTCTGCTCGTGACCAGGACAGGTGAGTGCCAGCAAAGTCCTTCCCTCTGCTCTGTCACCTCGTGTCAGCACTGATTTCTTGGATACTCCATCCCTGGAAGTGTCCAATGCCAGACTGGAGAGGGCTTGGAGCACCCTGGGCTGGTGGGAGGTGTCCCTGCCCAGGGCAGGGGGTGGGACTGGGTGGGCTTTAAGGTGCCTTCCAACCCAAACCAGTCTGTGATTAATTCTGTGCTCTTGCCATTAAGCCCCAAACCTTTGCTGCCAAAGGGAGGCTGAGCTCACAAGGGTGTAACATATCCAGGAGGGAATGGAGCCCCCGTCCTGCCCTTGCCCTTGTACCAGCCAGGCCAGTCCTGCTCCCCCGGGCCCTGCGAGGCTCAGAGAGACAGGGGGGGCTCCCTGAGCTCCTGGCACCTCCCCTTGCTCAGGGGGAAGCAGTGGAAAATGGTTTTTCTAGAGTGGCAATGGAATACAAACAGACCAACATCTTCAGAGGCTCAGGGGCTGCTCTGGGACTTTGCATCCCACGGGTTTCCCCAGTGAGAATGGCAATTTTGGGTGAGCCCTTCCTGCATTGCTGCACACACACTGCTCAGCTCAGTTATACTATAAAAATGGAATATATTTATTCCTTCTTAATGCAGTTTCTAACCTATGCCCTAAATTGCAATGTGATAGAAAATACAGATTCTAACTGGTTCTACTTACTACTCATTTTTTCCCATCAGATACTCTCTGTTAAACCACTCTGCTGTTGCAATGTGGGCACATTATTGCAGACAAGTGATGGGGCCTGAGCATTCCAAATGTGTGGCTAATGAGGAATGAAACTGGTTCCCAACAGGAGAGCTGAAGGCACGAGGTGGGAGTTCAGTCTGGGGGGAAGAGGAGATCCCAGAGAGTGTGGCCAGAGTCTGTGACCAGGGTGTGACTGACTTTATCCATCTCACAGAGAGGTGGACAATTTTTTTCTTTTACAAATTTTTATAATATTCCCAATTCTCTTTGGGACTAGCAGTGTTTTCCTGCAGTGTCACAGCCCTGCAGCAGGTGAGTGCCGGGAATCGACTGCCCAGCAGAAGGCAAAGGCTCTGCTGATGTTTGAGTCGAGTTCATTGATTTTGTGAACAAAGTTATCCAAGTGGCCTACTTTGTGAAAGATTCACACTGATCCAGAGGGGGGAAAAAAGCCAGAGCAGAGGACAAAACTCTCCCTGTCTCTCCACTTGTGCAATTAGGTTTTGATTCTGAGCCTGGGTAATGTGGGGCCATGTGCATGGGCTCCAGCATCCCCATTCCTCAGCTCCTGGGCTTAATTGCGCTTCCACTGGCAACCCCAGCAGTGTCTGCATGTGTTTCAAATGAACTCCCCACTTCAGGCCGGTTTTGCTGAGCACCTTGGTGTGATTGGTTATTAAACCCTTTTCAGCCCAGGGAGAATTATCCCTGTTTTCCAGCATGTTCCTCCCTCCTTCGCCTCGCTCTGCCTTTTGCATTTCCTAATATTCCCTCAGCTCCTTATCTCTTGCAAAAGCCCCTCCTGGAGCCACTTGTCCCTTCCCTTGATGAAATCCATGCATTTGGGGAGACCAGCTGGCTTTTCCCACTGAACGGGATGGTCCTGGGGCTACAGCAGCTCTGCCCAGTTTTTAGGGGCTTTTGGGGATTAAAGGAGGAGTCAAGGAAAGGAGAAAAAAAGATGAGGAGAGCAAAGGAGGGTGAAGTGAGCCCAGTGGTAAATCCATCCCTGAAGCTGCAGCACAGGCAGGAAATGATCTCTTAACACTGTGCACCTGCATCCCGGGAAGAGCATCCAAAAGGGGCCCAAGCCGGCGGCAGGATCTGCAGGAATGGCGCTCCCGACTCCAACTACTGGGAGTTTTAAGACTCCTTGGCCAGCTTCAATCCTCACTTGGCTTCTGGTTCCTGCCTCCCTGTGCCTCTGCCAGATGTGCTCTCCCTTTCCTTCATCCTGCAGTAAATGAAGCCGGTGCTGTTGGAAAGTATCAAAGGGGCAGCTCTGGGAGCTGGGGCGGCTCGTGCTGGGAGCCTGGAACGCTGCAAGGCTGAGATGCTGCAGCACTTTGGTGTCCTGCACAGAAGCACCCACGGTTTAGTGCCCAGAGCAAGGCTGGCACTTGGAGAGAATGATGCTGCTGAGGAGATTTTAGCACCCAAATCCAGCCTGGATCCCTCACACCTGGGATCTCACAGCTCTCCTATGCCAAAGCTCCTCGCCAGGAAGAAATAAAAGTGCAGAGAGATGAAAAAACGCTTATCCAAAGGCTGGGATGGGGCACCCAGCACTGGCGTGGAGCCTCCTCAGCTTAACCCACACAGCAACAGGGAATAAGTGGCTGAGAGAGGAGCTCCAACAGGCCCCAAAGCAGAAGGAAAATATCCTGCCCCTCCAGGATCCGGTCGGGCAGCCGAGAGGAGGGGTGGGATCCGCGTCTCTGCTCTCATTAACACCCAGAGGAGGCTGACGTGTCTGGCCCAGGTGCCACCCGAAGCACAGGTTGTTCCAGGGCCGCCGGCTCAGGAGTGACACAAATTAGAGCTTCCCTCAAGATCTGGTGCCGAGGGGTTTTCCCCGACCTGGGAGGATTTGATGTGACTCGAAAAGCTGGAGAGCTGCAAAATCCCCATGGAAAGGCGATCCCCAGTAAAGCAGACTCACCCATCCCGGGGCAAAGACTTCCTTCCAATCACAGCTTTTCCAGGGGATTTCCCTTTTCCCAGCACAGGCAGCGTCCCCACAAGCAGGTCCCGAGTGATGAGCACACCTTGCCCCCACCTCAAGGGATGGAACCACTTGCAAACAGGGTCAGTGCTGTGAGTACACGGTCAGGTCAGCATTCCCAAATTCCCTGTGCTCACCTCCCCACCCTCCAGATGAGAAGGAAGAAAGGGGTCAGAGCGTCTTTGGCAATGGAGACCTAAAGCTTGGAAAAGCCTGAAAGCAATTGCCTGCAGCTGCTGCAGCAGCAGCGAAAGCCCGAGCCGTGGCAGGGCTGTCCGGATTCCAGCGGGATGGGAGAGGCGCTTTCTTTCTCCAGGCTCGCTTGCCCTGCCCGCGGGGGGTCATAACAAGGCGATTGTGGGATTTAAGTCCATGATGGTGGGATTAGGCGTTCCTCGGGGCCGGGACTGCTCCGCATTCTTTCCCCCTGATTTGCCACTCTCCTTCCCCCGACGAGAAACCAGCTCAGCTCAGCTCCCTTCCAGCTCCGGCGCTGGAAGTTTCCAGCCCAGGCTCAGCCCCTCGTCCTTCCGAGCGAATGTGCCTTGATTTAATGCTTTGATTTGAAAGTTATTTTTTACAATAAGAGAAAGATGGTTCATGCCAAAAAAAGCAGTTTCATAAAATGCTGAACATGACTTGCATTCTGTAATTGCAAACCTGAGAGACTTGGGGTAATTGACATTTTGGATGTATTGCAGAGTATCGTATTTAATCTTGAAAAGCAGGTTCCAGGCAAAGGAGGCAACTGCCAAGCCAAACTCAGACTCCTCGCCGGGCTCCTTCCATAACTCATTTTCAAATCTATCCAGCACAGTCCTGAACCTAAATGTTTACATTTTTGATTTACTAAGATAACATTCCGGGGTCACCGAAACTCTTTGTCAGGGAAGGGCTCGAGGAGACAGCGGGAATTAGTGATGCACGATGTGTGAGAGGTGCTGGTGCTTCCCAGAGTCTCAGATCACAGAACCATTTATGGAAAAGAGATCCAGGGTCATCTAGTCCAAGCTGTGCCCCATCCCCACCTTGTCACCCAGCCCAGGGCACTGAGTGCCACATCCAGTCCTTCCTTGAGCACCTGCAGGGAAAGGGACTCCATCGCCTCCCTGGGCAGGCTGTTCTGATAGCTTCACGTTTTCTGTGAAGAGCTTCCCAGCACTCCAGGGAGAATTGTGTCCGTATCCCATGATCCAGGGGATGGCAGTGAGGTTTTGCCAACCCCCCATAAGTCCTGACCCTGTTTGGGGGATGGAAAGGTCAGTGCGTATCCTATTTTAGAGGTGGAGCTGAACGGTGGAGACTGCGATGGGCTCAGTGCAACACACCCGGAGCTGCTGGGGGCTCCACTCACGAGTGTGTGAAATTCCATGAAAGTGGGGCCAAACATCTATGAGATTGCCCAGGAGTGTGACTCAGTGCCTGTGGATTTCTGTCTGTGCCTGACTCCGTGTGTGTGTAATTCTATAACCGTGTGGGCTGTGGCCGAGGCTCCGCAAACGCGTCGGAAGCGGCAGCAAAACTTCCCAGCGAACCCAGGGCTTCTCCTTTCCCTTCGTCTACAAACACAGCTCCTGTAACGTATCTGCCCTGCATTATCGTAGTTTACAGCCCGGCTATAAACATTTGCTTCTGTTTGAAATACAACAAATATCAGCGGAAATCTGCTCCCTGCTTTCTGCATCCTGGTAAAGGATCCCGGGGAAGTGTCTCCAGTCCAGCCCCCTCCTTGCAAACGGAGTGTTTACATTGCTGCAGATTTCGGTGGAGCAAACACTCATTTACAGCAGTGCAAATGAAAAGAAAGCAGAAAACCCAGGAATGTCAGAGGGAATTACAACCCCTGACCATGGAAATGAAGACACAGCCTTGGCTCTGCAGCTCTGAAAAGCCCTGGCTGAGTTACTCTTGTGTTGGAATGAATTTTGTCTCAGTGACTCACACTGGACACGGTCAGAGGTTTGAACTGGTCTTCTTAAAGTTGTCTTAGAAGAGCTGCAGGGTCAGGAGTGGCTTCTCAAAACCAACAGCATCGTGCCAGGCTTGACACATTTGTTGTGGCTGCCCCCAGGATTCAGCCAGGATTAGGATGGTGTTGGATTTGGTGCTGTGTGCTGGAAATAATAGAATCACAAGATGGTTTGGGTTGGAAGCAACTTTAAACTCAGCCAGTTCCACCCCCTGCCATGGACAGAAACATCTTCCACTATCCCAGGTGTCTCCAAGCCCCATCCAAACTGGCCTTGGACACTTCCAGGGATGGGGCAGCCACAGCTTCTCTGGGCACCTGTGCCAGGGCCTGCCCGCCCCCAGCTTAAGACCTTTGCCAAGGACATGTGGGGAGAAGAAACTCCCCTTTCCCTCTTCTGGGCTGGGTTTTCCAGCAGTGCTTCCATCCCAGTTTGGGGATGATTCAGGGGTCAAGGCTGGCATCGCTGGGAAAGGATGATTATTTGTCCAGCTGCACATCTTTATTCATACCGTGCCCATTGATGTTCCCATTTTGCATATTCCATTGTGGAAGTGGGCTGGGGAGGAGGGACTGGGGAGTGGGGGGAGTGTTGGCCACGTCTGGGGGCGTTGGGCTGCTCCTTTCCCTCAGTGGTGGCAGCGGGAGCTCGTGGCTGTCGGGATGTTCACATCTGGTCCCGATTTGTGGACAATGGAGCACCAGCCCCTCGCTGCACAGGACGAGCTGTGACAACTTGACAGCCTGCCCAGGAATTCCGACCAGCCCATTCCTATCCACAGCCATCAGTGCTGGCTGAGCCAACACTGCAAGCAGGGGGGAGAATCCTAATTTCAAAGGGAGGGCAGTAAAAGAAGAGATGCCTATTTTGTTGGAATTTGGGATAACTGGCATTAGAGCCTCCCTTCATCTGGGGAGAGGAGTGTTTGGGAGCAGCAGTGCAGGAGTTGGGATGCCTTAAAGCAGGGCAGGGGGCTGGTTTCAGATGTTCCCTGCCCTCTGCTCCTGGATAGTCCTTAAATATTTCCTCACCCCTAGAGCAGCCAGAGCATGGCAGGCAGCTCTGTCCAAGCCTTCTCCCTGCCCACAGCCAGGAAGGCAGTGAGGGGCTCTCCTCCTCCTCCTCTTCTTCCTCCTACTCCTCAGGTTCCCTCTCTCAGGCCTTTGCTCTCTGAAGCTAAAGACCTGTTTGGGTACCCAGGGTCCTGCAATGGGAGGGAGGAAGGCAAAAGGGACTTCAGCCTCTCCAGCTGGAAGAAAATCTCTGGAAGAAAATCTCTGCTCCTGCTCTCAACTGTCCTGCAGGACAACTTTCTTCATGTGTCCATCCATCCATCCATCCATCCATCCATCCATCCATCCATCCATCCATCCATCCATCCATCCATCCCATCCAATCCCATCCCATCCCACCCCACAATCACACACGAATGATGCAGTGGGCTGTGCTCTCTTTCTGCAGCAGGTGAGAAGCTCCTGAGGTGTGTCTGTGACTCCTCAATCCCTCTTTGGCTCAGGACATCTGCCCCAACATCCACTGTGTGCTGCTTGCCCCTTACCCTTCCAGGCCAGCCTGTTGAAGGTCAGCAGAGGCCAGGAGGAGGATGAGGATGGTCTCCCTCCTGCCCGAAGGTGTCCCCAGCCGCCCTCCCGCAGCACTCACGGCATCACTTCGCCTCCCTCGGCGCAGGGAGAGGGTGTGAGTAGATCTGAGCCAGCCTGACAAAATACAAGGCACCTAAATTGCATTACCTGGCACTCCAGCTCGGGATCTGACCTTGGGGATTAATTAGATAAACAACCATCTTGTACAGTGCCTTATATAAATGTACAAGCAAGGCACCATTAAGGATTTTGCTGTCACTAACCTAAGCCCTTAGTGATTTAATTAGACAATTACAGGGTGCTTGGGAATGCTCTCGTAGTAACCAGAGATATTAACACCATTTGTATTTATATTTAATGGCATTGCAGAAGGGATTTTAATTATTCTTTCTTGTCTTTAAACTTTCAAAGAGGAAATTCTTCCCTGACTTTAGCAGCCTCTCGCAGGTGGTGTGACAAATATTTTGTCCCAGGGCCAGAACCCTTTTCCATTGTTCCTGGGCAAGTGGGTTGTTCCCGAGATGGCACAGAGCCTCCTGACCCCACAGGAGGGGCAGGAACCAGCTCTGCCTGGCTGGCACCTGAGCAGGGTGAGGAATAGTGTGTCCCCCTCAGTGACAACTGTGCAGACAGAAGGTTTGTGTGGTGATGTTTAGGATGGTAAAATCAATGGTAGCTTCAATAACTGTGCGAGCAGGAGTGACCAGAATAGTCCCTGATCCTTGGCATGCTGTAAAGAGCAGGATGTTTATTGGCACAGGAAGGGAGGTGTTTGATGGAGGAGTAAAACAAGCCCCATCCTCGCTCTGGTCCTTTGCAGCCTCCGAAGCCCCAGGGGCTGTGCAGAGGCTCAGTAATACCAAACAAAATCTGGTGAGTGGGGAGAGCCTTCAGCTCCTGTCAGCTGCAGCCTCATTTAGGATCTGAGCTGGAATTCCCTGCAGGAGGACAGGCTTTGTCTCAGCACCGGGCAGCTCCCAGCCCCCTCCTCATCGACACCAGCGCCTTTGCCTCCCAAAGATGCCATCCTTGCAAGCTCTCTGCCAATAATTGTGTTTTCACTGTATTACAGCCCCAGTAATACAATTAAGCCTAAATAATATAGATGAAGTGGAGAGTAATTTGATTTGCCAACTAATGTTTGAGTCAAGCGGGTTTTTTTCCCTGTTTTCATGAAACTGCAGTTGAATAATCCCACAGCTATTCCCCTCTCCCTGTCCTTCAATGAAACGTGGACACAGAGGAATGATTCATCAAAGGGGATGGATCCAGACTTCTGAAAAACAAGGATGTTTGTGTTGGTTTATGCATGGAAGGGGTGGGATCCTCTTGGGAACTTTACGAGGCAGTGAAAGGGATTGTCTTGGATAATCAAAGCCAATGAGGGAAAGTGGGGTCAATGATCCATTCAGCAAAACCATAAGGCAAATGATACACTGAGCAGTTTCTGAACACGGTGATGTGACAAGAGGCTGCTGCCAGGAGCCATCTGGCCAGAGGAGAGAGGGGAGCACCAGCCTGTGACACGGGCACCTTGGGGACAGGTGCCTTCACACCTGGAGCCTCCAGACACGGCACGTCCCCTGCCTGGGGCCTCCTCCACAGGCACGCACTGGATCAGCTGGGACAGGCACTGCTGCCTCTAAAGGTATGAAAACCCTTTGGAACATAAAGTGGAGATGTTCATGTGTGACCTGCTCTTCCAGGAGCCGATTGACTGGAGATGGTTTGGGGAGCTGCTACAGAAGGATATTGCACAGAGCTACTCGGGGTCAGGGCTTCGGCACATTTTGTTGCTCTTTTCCATTTGCAAAGGGCAAAAATATGAGAGCAGAGCTCAAACAACCTGTGTAAACAAGAAATAAGAAAGGAAAAACAAAACTGCAGGGAACAGCTTCCTCCCGTGTGCTTTTCTCTGCCCTTTTTAGGCAAATCTGCTGCTTGCCCTCAGCACCTCCCACCTCCCCCTAAGTCCCAGCGTCCCAGCAAGCCAGGAACCAGTTCATGCTCAGGCTGCACCTGGGGATGATCCGATTTCCAGGGATATGAGGGATCTCTGCATAAAAGCAATCTGCAGCAGTGGGCAGGCTGTGCCAGCTCTGCAGGGAGCTATTGTGGGATAGTTTGCAAATCCTTGTTATTCCTTGTTTACTAAAAGATGCTGACGTTTGGGTTTTAAGAAAAAAACCAAATGTCTATGGCTTTGGGAGGTTGTCCCAAGTTTAGAGGCCAACCTGCCCTGAGCAATGACTGCTACCCCGTTTATGTGGAAGGGCTAATGCTGGTCCAGGCTAATGCTGTCCCAGGCCAGGTTCCTGCCCCCATCCCAGGCAGAGCCTGGGAGGGAGCTGAGGCAGCAGTTGGGGTTAGGTGATGGCAGAAGAAAAGCTTAATTCCAAGTAGATGTGCTCTCCGGGCTGTCAGACAAGGAAGGAAATTGGCAGAATAATCTCTTTCATGTGGGTTTTGGTCCTTGTTGCAAGGAGTCAGACCGGGATTAACTGTCCCATTGGAAAAGGGCCATGGGATCAGCCTTGCTGGGTTCCTGAGCTTTCCTGAGCTCTCCTGACAGGGGACCTGGCTGGAGCCAGATGTGGGTGGGCAGGGAGGAGGGGGGTGCCCAGGGGGGTCCCAGTGCCCCCAGTGGCCCCAGTGTGTGAGCAGGCAGGGCTCCCTCAGCCGGGCCGCTTTTCCATGAGCTTGACTGGACCCAGAGCTTTGGGAATGCTGCAAAAGCGGGTGCAGCCCCCCTGCTGAGGAGGCCACAGGCACTGCTGGGACCCCCAAGAGCCCTGAGGGCTCTGGATGGGAGAGCCCCATGTCCCTCTGCCATGGGGGTGGTGTCCCCATGCCCAGGTCTCCCACCAGGAGGAAATCCCAGGGGCTGGACAGGCTCAGTTCAGGGAGCTTGTTCCCAAGGGAGATGGAGGCAGCCACCTTGCTCAGGAGGACAGAGGTTCCTTGGAGGACAGTGGTTCCCTGTTCATGGCAGGGGAGTTGGAATGAGGTAATCTTTAAGGTCCCTCCCAGCCCAAACCATCCCATGATTCTCTGAGTCCATGGCAAGGAAGTTCAGCTGTGCATGGATGGCCTGAGGGGTGGAAGGGGCTCAGAGCAAAGGGAAGGGCTCCAGCCAGTGCTGTTCACTGATGGAGATGCACCTGAGGGTTGGGATGTCCACATGAACCTCTGCCTGGGATTCCAAGTGGAGCTGAGGGCCCTTCTGTCACCTGGGCTCAGCTGAAAAATGATGTGTGTCCCCCCTCCATCCAACCATAGCTGTGAAATACCCACAGCAGTGTGGGGAGGGAACGAAATGCAAGCTGAAGGAGGGATGGGGAGGTTCTGCAGCAGGGTGGATGCTCACTCCTGCCTGAGGTGGAGAGTCTGTGCACAGCTCTCCAGAGAGTCCAATCCATTGCAACAGAGACAAAGGGTGTCCAACACCAGGCTCAGATGATGGATGGTGAAGAGAATGAGGAGGAAAGGCTGCAATGAGCAGTGGTGAAATGAACAGTTTCATCTACTCAGGACACGGTGCCAAGGCACAGAGTTCCTGGTTTGCACTTGGCGTCAGTGCTGACACTGGAACCTGAGCTCCTGCCGAGAGTCCCAGCTCTGGCTGTGACTTGGGGGGGCTCTGCCAGGGGTGCTCAGGGGGCTCTGGGGTGTTGGCTGACAAAGTGCCCATCTGAGCACAGGCTGGTCCTGCCGAACAGCTCCAGCAGCTCCATGTTCAGCCTGTTCCTGGAAGCCCTGGGAGCTCACACTGCCCGAGGTGGCTGTGCTGGGACTGCAGTTCTGCACAGCCAGGAACTGGCTGCTTTTATGTACACATGATATCAATTCTCCCTTCTCCCTCCAGGCTGGAGCTGTTCTCCTCTTCCCAGCCCAACTGCTTGTGGTGTTTTGCAGTTGGCTGGTGGCCTGAGGTCTCAGCTGCCCACCCCAATTCTCACCTGTGGAGCCCTTCCAAGCCAGCTTTGGATGGTTTTTCCAACGGAGCAGAGCCCTGGGGCCCTGCAGCTGGGGCCCATGTACCAACAGCCATAGGGGCCGGCTCTGCCAGCTGGGGACATCGGGAAGCCTCATTGTTGTCCTGCACCAGCCTCAGGGTGAGCAGGGGAGGGCGGGGGGCTGTGGAACAGCCCAGTGTAGGGGGGTCATGGAGCTCCCCAGGGCCCACTGGGATGGTTAAAGGAGCCAGATCCCCTGGTCCTCTCCCATGTGCACAGCCAAGCATCTGCATGGTTCCCAGTCCTGGAACCTCTTGTGTGGGGGCTGCAGGGAAGGCTGGAGAGGGATCCTGGAGCTGCACTCCAAGCAAGGAGACTGGAGGCACCAGCAGGTTTTGCCTCCCCATGAAGTGCTGTCCTCCTGCCAGGAACAAACCTCTCCCTCCATGGCAGCTGCTGTCCCTTCCATCTTCTTCTTGGCAGCTAAGTTGTTAATAAGCTTCTTTTTGCTCTGGGTCCATCTAAATTACTATTTTAAAACAACTACAGATGTGCTAAATTGGCTCAGCATAATAGGATGAGATGGAGAATAAAGGTTCCCCCAGTGGGCTGTCGCCAGCACAGGTAATTTATTACCTGGGTGGCTAATTATATGCTTCTCAGCTTTCTAGGGTGAAAACATCTTGATATTTCCTAGTTAAGGAGCCCTGACACAAGTGAAATGACCAGACATGTGAATAGGAAACACGGTGATTAAGTACCTGAGAGATGAAGAATGCGAAGGAAAAGGCATTCTGCAGCCAGAAAAAATGAACTGTGTGATTTCCCCCAGCACCTTGGGAGAGCAGGGAAGGGCTGGACCCTCCAAACGCCGGCCAACTCAGGCACTTTCTGCAGGAAAACTGCAGCTAACTGAATTCCAAGCTGGGGAAAAAAATTACCTCCTGTAAACTAGAGAGGAGAAACAGTTTCATGAGTTCTGCATATGCGCCCGTGAGCTTTGGGGGCTGGTGGGAAGGAGAAAGCCTGGAATCCTCCCTTCTGCTCTGCATCCATCTGGCCCTGCAGCCCCCCAGCCTTGCTGATGGATGATGGTCCACCCCAGGCAAGCAGGGATGAGAAGCTCAGGATGAGAAGCTCAGGGATGAGAACGCCGGGATGAGAAGCTCCCCCATGGCCACCACCCCAGGATACCCCCCCAGCAGCAGCTCCTCACCACCCTCAGGAATCACTTTCCCCAGCGAGTTCCAAGCGGTGCAGGTAAGAAACACAAATCCATTATCCCCTCGTTAGGTGTTTGATGATAGAAAGTAATGTTTGCTTAGTTAATGTGTTTGAGACAAAGTATCTTGTAAAATACACCCTCTGTGAATGCGCCGAATGGGCCAATTTTCACCGTACTTAAAATCTGTGGCCTGAGGCAAATCCCACCCAGAGGAAGGTGCCTGGTGGGACTGGCTGTGTGAGCCCTCGGCCTCAGCCACGGCACAGCAGCCGCTGGCCACGGAAGGGCCAAACAAAACTTTGGGGCAGAGTTTCTTTTTCCCTGGACAAGCTGGAGAGGTTGGATTGGGCTGGCTGAGCTGGGGGGTCACAGCCTGCTGGGTGGCCTGGCCCTCACATTGGCTTTACAGGCTGCTCGTGGGGTAGCTGGTGGTGACCTGACCGTGTCCCATGGCTGGGGAGGGTACTGAGCTCTGCCTGTATGCCAGAGCCTACCTTGGTCTTGAATCTTCCTGTGAGGACATAGAATGATCTCACCTAAAGTGAGATCTGTTTTAAGATCTCCGTGTCCTGTTTTAGCTCCCAAATCCTCGGTGTCCAGTGGCCAGGATGTACCTGTTTGTACTCGAATGTTTCCCGTCCTGTTTCTCCTTGCAAGACCCTCCTGCTCAGTGAAGGCAACTGCCCTGTGGTCACACAGCTCCAAGGGACAGGGACAGGGAGAGGGACAGGGACAGGGACAGGGACAGGGACAGGAGGACTCTGTGCAACTGGAGCAGGTACCTCTTGTGAAAGCCGTGTGAGGTTCCTGGAGCTCTCCTGACTTGTTAACAGCAGCAGGGACAGGGAAGGCACTGCCTGGGAAGAGTCTGCAGGTCACCCCTGGCCCTCTGCACTGGTGGAGCAGCAACACCTGCTGGTTTTTGTGTTGCCCTCTGTCTCACAGCTCGCAGCAGTCAGGATGGAGCTGGGTGGATGCAGCTCCAGCAGTGCCCAGGATGTGGATCATGGAAACACTGTATGGTTTGGGTTGGAAGGGACCTTTCAAGGCCATCTCGTCCAACCACGTTCCACCACGCCAGGCTGCTCCAAGCCCTGTCTGACCTGGCCTTGAACACTTCCAGGGAATTCCAGGATGGGAGCCCAGCTATTGTCACAATGTAACACTGAAACTCTGAGTGAGCGTTTTGCAGACATCCCTCGTTTTTGCCTGAGCTTAGAGGCTGTAGTGATCCCGGCTGTCTCTGGTGAGTGTTGTGATAAGAGAGAAGCAGAAAACGAGGTGTTTGCGGGTGTGAAAGGGGCCTCGTTCTCACGGATGGAAAGGAGAGACGTGTGTGCGTGTCTTTGGGCTCCGCAGCATCTCCCAAAGCTCGGGGTTTATGCTTCTTTATCCTTCAACTTCTTCCTTAATGAGAAATTAATTAGCCTAGTAGTTCCTGTTTGGCAACTTGTAAACAGGCAGCAGTGCCATCGTTCCCCCCACCTGGGCCCGTCCCACCCCCTTCCCTGGAGTCCAAGATAGCTGACAAACCCACTCCAGAACAAAGCGGCGCGGCTCATTCAGAGAATTATCAGGAAGCTGGAGCAGGGCTGAGATAATCGGCCGTAAATAGCAGCCTGATTGCGCTTCCGCCGGTGCGTTCGCGGCTCCCTCCCAGCCCCGGCGAGGCTGAGGGGCTCCGGGACCCCCAGGGCCTGTGGGGGACTTGTCCTGTGGGGATGCTCCTGGGGGCTGCTGCTGCTGCTCCGTGACCTTGCACAGCATTCCTGGCTGTGATGCCCTGAATGCCATGAACTCACTGCCATGTCCTCCTCTCGCCTGGGCGCCACTTTGCCCCTGGAACACCCTGCACTTGAAGCAGCTCCTGATGGTTACAAGCCCTGAGAGAGAGGTCAGCTCTGCACCCTTCACCAAGTGCAGCCTCAGAGGTTTCTGTGGGGCTACTCCGGGGCTCTGCTGCCTCACCCAGTCCCCATCCCTTCTCAGTCTCCTCGGGACCATCCCCAGCCACAGGGCTGGTCCCTGCCAGCAGCCACAGATCACCCTGCTCAGCAGAGACCTGGCAGTGTATGATGGGAGCTGAGTACCCCAGCCAGACCCATGGAAACATGTCCCTGGCAAAGGGCAGGACCTGTGAGCAGGATGTGCTCCAAGGGCAGCCAGAGAGGTGGTAAAGAGGTGGGAACAGGGCTCATCCCAGTGGATGACACTGCACTGGGCCTGGGGCTGTGGCATTGAGCACTGGAATATTCATCTTTGTGACAGGACCTAATTCGTTTTCATTAAATTACTATTTTTCATAACAGGGTAGCCATGAGCACAGGTGGTGTGTAAACCCCAGCATGGGGCAGTGATGGGACACATCCCTGCTTCTGGGGGGCAAGGAGGATGGCCCTGGCTCTGGAGCCTGTGGGTTTGCTCCACTCCAGCCCAACCAGGCTGCTTTGCCCCAAACCTCTGTTCTGCTGGTTTCTGGAGCAGCTGGTGCTGTGTCAAGGGATGGCTTTGCAGCTTTAAGGCCAAACTTTGCTGCTGACACACTTTTCCCCATTGCAGCTGGTGACCAACCCAGGAGTTTCCTACCCAGAGGACAGGTGGATTCTGCAGGGATGAGGTTTGGTGGCTGGGCAAGTCTTCTGATGCAAACGTCAAACCTTCCTCCTCTGCCGCTCAGATGATGGCACTGAAATGGTTTGTTTCATTTCCTCGTGGAGGAAATGTGCTGTTCCAAAAAGGACTTGTAGCTACTTCAGCAGTGACTCATTACTTTGTGTATAAGCTAAACAGTGGAGCATAATCATAAATAAATAAAACTGGCTTCGTAAACTGGAAATTAAATACATCCCGTCCTTGTTCGCAGTGCTCCATGATTCATGCTGCTGCTTCCTCCTTCAGTTTTTATTTTAAACCAGGTTTTGCAGCCTTGTGGCTCTTTGTGCCTTTTATCCACCCTGTAGCTTTGATTTGCCCTGTGATAGTGCTGGAGGAACTTTGCCTGCCCACGTGTTTGATATGAATAACAAATTCCACCCCTCGTGTTCCTTCTCCTCGTGCTGTGTCCCTGTGGGTTGGAAGCTGTGACAGGCATGAAGGGGCTGGGCTGGAGGCTGTGGGACATTCCCAGTTCACCAGGTCACCTCCTCCCTCGCCATAGAAGGCTGAGAAAATGCTGCCCAGAGCAGGAGCTGGAGCTGGGATCTGTGCTCACACACAGCTGACATTGCTCCTTGCTGGAAATGCTGGTCCCACCTATTTCTTTTCCCAGCCCCTCTCTTCCCTTGCCCCTGCGGCAGCAGAAGGGTTTGAGCAGAAAAACTATGAGCTGGGTTAGGAACTTGAGTATAGAATAGAATCATAGAATAGTTTGGGTTGAAAGGGACCTTAAAGACCATCTCATTTCTGACATGAGCAGGGACACCTTCCACTATCCCAGGTTGCCCCAAGCCCTGTCCAATGTGGCCTTGAACACTGCCAGGGAAGGGGCACCCACAGTTTCTCTGAGCAATCTGTGCCAGTGCCTCACCACCCTCATAAAACCTTATTTAAGATCAGATCTCATCAAATACTTTTTTTCTTACCAGGATTATTTCCAGCCAGATCAGTTCCTCAGCCTGACTCCCAAGGAACACTGGGACAAGTAGCTGAGACCACATTGGCTGCACAGTGGATCTGTCACCTGAAGGAGAAGGTGGGGAACTGTCTAAACTCTGGTCCCCGTGCCCAGCTGCCCTGGGCTCCCTCTTGCCCTGGGCTCCCTCCTGCCCTGGGTTCCCTCTTGCCCTGGGCTCCCTCCTGCCCTGGGATCTCTTCTGCCCCGGAATCACTCCTGCCCCAGGATCTCTCCTGCCCTGCTCCACTTACATGTGCAGAGAGGTGAGAAGGTGCCTTGTATCCCAATCACCCCAGTCCTTATCCTTGACTGGATTAGATGCCAAAGCACATGCCCAGCCTGCCTGTCCTGTCCTGAATTTGGCATTCCAAGTCAAACCTGCTGAGGCTCAGAGACAACAGCCCAAGTGCAGTGTGTTTTGTGCTCACAGCTGTGCCCCATCTGAGCTGTGCAGCAGTAAGAACACCACGGGGGGAGGCCCAGCCTGGCTCCCAGGGCTCCTGCTCCAGAGGAGCAATTGGGATAATTTGGCTCCTAATCCTGCCCCCATCCCTGGCTCCTGGGTGTCTGGCCTGGCTATGGAGCCCTTGGCTACTGGTGGCTCCAGAGGGCTTCAGGGGCTGGCTGGGGGAGGAGGTCAGCACAGGCATCTGGGGTCGCCTCAGGGTTACCCCACTCCTCATTTAGGTAGTTAAAATCAGCCTGGCTCTCCCCACCCCCGGGCTGTGAGGAGGCAGGGGTAGGGAGGATGGGGCAGAGCGAGCTGGGAACCTTTGGTGCCTTTTTCCAAGTGGGATATCCCACTCTGCCACACGATGGACAGCTTTGGGATGAAGCTGTGAGTTCTGGGAAGAGCAAGGCTGCTTTCCCATAGCCAGTGGTGCCAGGAGCCCCAGTGCATCCCAGGGCATGAGCTGGCAGGGCAGAAAAGGCTCAGGCAGTGAATACAACCTGCCCACCTACCCTTGTTCTTGTCCTGTATTTGATCACAGATGCCCCATTTAGCAGTAGCAAAGGGAGGCAGAGGGTGCCATAGTCGTGGAGCCCCTTAAATCCAGGTATTTGCTCCTACCTGTGCCATTTCCCATGCCTTACCCTAAACCAACAAGCACTGGGTTAATCTATTCCTTAAAGCTGAGCCTGCTGAGCCCAGATCCTCCCAGCAATTTCCACTGTCAAGAAACCTCAGAGACTTTGGTGCCGATGGTCCAAGTCTCCTTCTTCAGTTAAATCCCTGCAGTTGCCTGTTTTGGCAGAGCTCAGCTGCTGGGCCTGCTCCCTGCAAAGCCAGGCTGGGACACGTCAAACAGGAACGTTAACTGTTTTTCCAGCTGTCTGGAGCTTTCGAACCGTAAAACACACACTAGTGTTACACCTCCCCACCTTGCCAAGGAGATGCCAGGGATGCTGGGATTGGGGGTTTTTGCTTTTTATTTAAAAGATGGTTTTTGAGACTTGGAAGGAATCCCTGATGGGGTGGTGCTCTTGCAGGAGCTGCTGTCTGTGGCTGCTGGTGTTCCCCAGGCTGGGTGTCCTACACAAAGGTAGGACAAGGCCAGGGATACCTTTCCCACCAGCAGCTCCAGCTGGTGCCTCTGTGGGGCCATGACTCATAGAATCACAGACTGATTTGGGTTGAGAGGGACCTTAAAGTTCATCTCATTCCACCCCCCTGCATGGACAGGGTCACCTTCCACTAGACAAGGCTGCTCCAAGCCCTGTCCAACCTTCGACACTTCCAGGGATGGGGCAGCCACAGCTTCTCTGGGCAGCCTGTGCCAGGGCCTGCCCACCCTCACAGCCTTCAGTGAGTTCTCAGATGGGGAGGTGGAACATCCTCAGTCCTTGGTTTGAAGCACCGCAGCTGCCCAGGGATCCTGGTTGATGCCAGCTGGGAGCTGAACCCCAGTTTTGAGTGGATGGTGCATTATCTGGGCCCGTCTGAAACTAATTTGTGTCTATCTTTGAACGCGATTTCTCTCCGAGATTGTTTGCATTAGACCCGATCCTAAAGGGAAAAGCAGAAAGCCCAGACTAAACATCCAATATTAAATAGCAAGTGCTAATATGACAGCCATTAAACACGAGTGCTCTGCTGCCCCCAGAGCAGCTGGAGGGGGGCTGGCTCTGCCCCTGCAGCCCCGCGCTACCGGCAGCCACTCGGGCTGCACGTGGAGAGATCAGATTGCTGGAATGAAGAAGAACTTCAGTTTCCTGCTGCCAATCTTTCTGGCATTCCATCTTCTGCTTCTGCTTTTAGTTGAGGTACGTGAAGACAAGGTCCTTTTCCCTTTGGAGGTGTGGGAAGGGGAAGCGTGGCTGTCCCACTTGCTGGCTTTGCTTGGCAGAGGTTGGCAGGGAGGCTTCTCCCCCATCCTGCTGGGAAATTAAAGAATTCTTATTTTGTTTTGGGATGAATCCAAGAGGCTTTGAAGTCCTGGGAAGGATCTGCTGGCCAGGCAAAGCTTTCTCCCCTCTCTGTCTCTTCCAGAATTTCAAAGCCACAGCATTGGGATAAATCCAAGAGAGGGTTCCTGGATGGCCACAGTGAAGGGGAGCAGATGTGGAGCACACTCTGGCTCAGGCCAGAGGTTTGTCCAGCTGTGCTGGGGACAGCAGGAGCAGGGAGGTGCTAGTAGAGGAAATCACCCAGAGCAGTGTGAAAGGAAACCCTCAGCTGGATCCCTGTTTGCTTCAGAGTTGTGCTGTGCCTCACTCGCAGATCACTCTCCCTCATACTTCTCTCCAGGTGAAATCTCAGGAACAACTGGGCAAACGTCAGTGCCCAGGGATCCCGTGGGTTTCCTCGTGCTGGGAACAGTGAAGGAATCAGAGACATCCCGGCTGTGCCTCTGGGCAGGGTCCCCCTCACGCTGTCAGCGGGCACTTTTCGGTCGTGGCTGGCCCCGGGTCCTTCTCCTTATCTGCCGAGCTCCTCCTCTTGCCTTGAGCAGCTTCGTTATCGCCTTCAGAGCAAACCTTCCACTTGACTTACCACTGACATGTGTCCCATCCGCATTTCAGTGCTGCCTTACAAACGAGCCGGGGGTGATGGGGAGATGCCCTGCCCTCCAGTGCCCTGCCCCATCCCGGCTCACCCCTCTGCCCCACTCCAGCTGAATTTGGGGGGCCGTGCTGGGAAGGGAGCTGGGGCCGCCTCCTGGTGCTCCCCAACTGGCGCTCTCACCTCCGTGAGCTTTCTGGAAACATCCTTTCTCTTCCCCCTCCTTTCCTCTCTCTCTCTAGCTGTTTTTTGGGGTGTTTCAGTGAGGCTTTATGGGGCAATCAGCATCCAAGCTCTGTGCTCGGGGAGCTGTGGTGACCAGGGTGGCTTCCCGTGTTCTGCATCCCAACAGGCAGACCAGCCTGTCGCTCCCAAGTGCCTCTTGCTGACACAAGGAGCAGCCAGCCCTGAGGGCAGGGGTGCCCTGCGCTGTGGCTGAGGAGCAGAGCCCCTCTGAGAGCCCCCAGAGCCCAGCTCCAGGATCCTTTTGCTTGTGCCAGGATTTGCAGCTTAGGAACAAAGTGATGGGAAGGCAGATGGATGATGTATTTGTCAAAGTGTTTTCATGAGAAAACCTTCAAATGCGGGGTTTCTGGTTCTGCTTCCACAGTCCCAGCAGTGCAGCCTTCTGGACAGAGGTTTAAAATCCTCCTGGAGACATTTCCATCGCCCAGCAATTCCCTCAGACACACGTTGTTACGTATTTCTTTGTTCTGAGCTTTTACATTTCCTGTAGCCTCTTGAGTGCCTGATCACCGGCCACTTAGTACTTGCCATGGGAGCCTTGTTTCTGTGTCACTTAGCACTGCCAGTGCTCTGTGAGGCTGTGAAAAAGGAGGAATGTTCTGTGATGTTCCAGCGCACAGGGGCCCTGCACTGCTCACAGAGTTATTAGGGCTGGAAGGAACCTCCAGCAGTTCACCTGCTCCACTTTATCCTCCACATCAGGCCGGTAAACCATCCTTGTCAGATGTGTGCTTAGCCTTATCCTTGGATATCTCTGGGGAAAGCAATTCAACAGCGTTCCACTGGCTGAACTCTAGTTAGAGTTATAAAGGTTCCCCTAATGTTTAACTTTAATTTTCTCTCCTGCAACATAACACCATTATGAGTGGTTTCAGCTCCTCGATGGCTCCTCTCCCCTAAGCCCCCATTTAGAGCAGCCAGGGAAGGATTGGGATGAACTGACTCACCCCTCGGCTGTGACAGTTCCAGCCAATTCCCTGTAATGCGAGGTAAGGTAGGCAGAGTTTATGGGATCAGAGCAGGTTTTAAATGGGCTTAGGCAAGGCTTTAATGTCCTCTTGTGAAATTAGCTGGGCTGTGCAGCTGCTGCCTCCTCCAGCTGGCTCAGGGATGAGAGTGAAGTGACCCTCTCTGAGGGTTGCTGGGCAAGTGGGCACACAGAGGGTCACCAGACTCCCCAGGTGGGCACAGGGAAGAGAGGCAGTGGGGAAATGAGGTCTCAGTGGGGTTTGAGGATCCTGCTGGGGGGTCTCTCCCTGCCCTCTGCACCTCTCACAGCACCTCACCCCTACCTTTGGGCATCCACCCCCTCCTGGTTCCCAGGGACTGGTGTGGATGGGATGTGCAGGGCACACACCCCACCCTGCCTAGGGAGTGGGGAATGTGTTAGATCCCAGCTCTCTCTCCTCAAAACCTCCTTAATAAGCTCGTCCTGGCTCCCCCCAAGCTGCAGAGGAGGAGGGAAGGGGCAGGCAGGGGCTGCCTGAAGAAGAGGTGGGGTCAGGTGGGGGCTGCACCTCTGGGGGCACTCAGGAACTCACCTGTGTCAGACAAGCTGTGAGAGTGTCTGGGCAAGGAGCACCAGCACAGACCAGAGGGAGGAGAGTGGAATGTAACAGGGGAAAGGGGCATGGAAATTCCAAACTATTCCCAGAGGAAAACCAGAGGAGAGAGAGGGTTTTGGCAAATCAAGTTGTAAAAAAGAGTTCTTTATTTTCTTCCTCATTTTTTCCTTTGATTGCATCCTGCATCCTCTCCTGAACCCAGCCTGTGTCAGCCTAGAAGGAGCCACCATGGGCAGGACCACCAGGACCTGCTCCTCTCCCTGCTCCTCCTCCTGCCCTCTTGGGACACTTGTGGTCCCTGTGTCCTGTTGGAGGAAAAGTCTCACCCCCTGGGGAGCAAAGGCACTGCTCATGGGTGTCCCCTGTCCCCTCTGTCCTCTTGTCCTCCCAGATACCTTTAATCCTTTCTGCTTTTTCTGTGCTGATAATTCTCCAGCCCCTTTTGCTCTCACTTTGTGGTCTCTCTCCAGCTCCTTCAGTAGTTGCAGGTGGGTGACTTTCCCCTGTCCCAGTTACCCCCACAGCCCTGGATGTCACCCTCTCATTTGATGGGTGTCACAGGACTCACCAAGAGATTGGGAGAGTTCCAAGACCCAAATATCGGTCTCCATCCACTTCTGTGGGTCTCCATGGCTGGCTGAGATGAATCCCAGCTGGCAGGTCATGGTGGAAGGTGCCTCTCTTCATTTGTGGTGCAGATCAAATGGCCGTGGGAGGCATCACCAGGAGTGGCAGGAGTTGGTGGATGGGATCTCCTGGCAGGGCTGTCCATGGCAGATGCTCCCCAAGCATGGGAGAAGCCAACACTTGGTGAACTTTGTCCCCCCAGCCACACCAGGGCTTTCCTCGCCCACAAATGTTTGCAGAGTGTGATTTTAATTAAACCAATTATTCAAAAATATTTTTTTCTCTATACTGAGTGACTGCACCAAGCCACTTATATCCATTGTGGCCCATTTGTGGACAATTTACCCCAAGAATTTGGCAGCTCCCCCGGGTGAGTAGGTCACGTTTCATGTTTCCCGTTGCCTGTGGGTGAAGGCAGATTTTGGGGTGAGGTTGGGAGTTTGTGTATTTGTGCTCATTGACTTGTAATGTGTTTCCTGTGGATGTTCTCTTATGTTTACTTAATTCTGCTGTTTCTGTCAAGGTTCCTGGCAGAGAACATAATTCCCTGAATTTTCATGGCTAATGAAGGCAACCCAGGACACTGGGCAGGGGCTGAGCTGATGGTTTAAGCACTTGAGTACATGCAGTATTTGGTATTTATCTAATTTCATTTACAATGTGTGACACTTGTTTTTTGGGGTTTTTTTTGGCCCCCCAGCACTGTAGTTCTTGTGGTTCTATCAGGATTCAAGTTCCAAATTTGGCTGTTTCACTTTAGAAAGAGTTTTTTTATAAAAATATGGTCAGACTGTTTTTTATTTCAAAGGAACAGTTGGTTTTCTCCCTGTTTTTGCTGATAAATTGCAAATGAGTGAGGGAAACTTGCTCTGTCTTTCCCTGCAAACATTCTCTCTTTTGGGTGGAGATTAAGCATGGGGAATTTCAGGCTAAAATGCAAATGGTTTGGACATTTATGAGAGTGGGAAAACAAGGGGCAATTATGAGCACAGGTTTGTAGTTTATAGAGGTGCTACTGCAGCCAGGAGTGCCCCGGGGAGCTCTGGGAGCTGTGACAGCCTCTGTCACCCTCCTCCTGAGACCTGAGAGGGTGGGAGATGGTGGGAACCATCTTTTGGAGGTGGAATGGGATTTCCACAGCAGGATCTGATCACATGGATCATTTGCTGGCTGCAAAGCCCAGGAGAGCAGCTGAGTGTGGACCTTTGGGACACTGGGAGCCCCTCCACCCCATGGAGGGGAGTTGGGTGGGTCTTTGGGTAGATGCACAGCAGGACACTGGTCACTTAGTCAGCAGTAGGAAATTTAGGGGGAAATTCTTCCCTGTGAGGGTGGGCAGGCCCTGGCACAGGGTGGGCAGAGCAGCTGTGGCTGCCCCAGCCCTGGGAGTGTCCAAGGCCAGGCTGGACAGGGCTTGGAGCAGCCTGGGCTGGTGGAAGGTGTCCCTGCCCCTGGCAAGGGGTGGAACAAGATGAGCTTTAAGGTCCCTCCAACCCAAAGCAGGTCTGGTGGAAAACGTGGGGTGGCTGCCAAAGCCTTGGTGGAGCCCTGGGATGCTGCTGATGGCTGTAGGAGGGAGCAGGAGGGGGTTGCACTGAGAGCTCCTCCAGGAAATCCCTGCAGAGCCTGACAGCAGATTTGCACTGTGAAAAATTTACATCTCCCGCTAAGAACTCAATTTTTGTAAGAGATAATCAAATGTGACCTGGATAACAGAGTGAGACTTTTACAGGATGTTTTTTTCCTTCTTTAAAAATATTTGCTCCTCTCTCTTCATTTCCATTCAGCATCTTTGGCAGTTCCCAATGGCTGCATTTTGACAAGGATCCTCAAACCACTTGTAAATGCTTCCAAGTGAGGCCAACGGGAAGTCACGGCATCTACCTCCAGTTCTAACAACCTTAGGATGAGGTAGGTTGATGCCAGCTGCCTGATGCTGGAGGGGCTGCACTCATTTCTCGCCATTCCAGAGGTTATCAGAGAGGGGAAAGTGGGACGAAGGGATGTCACAGGGCAGAAATTGTTCTGGAATCCACCAGGTATGTTGGCAAAGCGTGGGAGTGGGGAGTGTCGGCAGGTAATGCCAGCAGAGCTGCCAGGGCAATTCTCTTCTTCCACCCACAGGCTCTCTTAAGCCCTCACCTGTCAATCAGCCCCTTATTTACATGAATCCTAAATCCACTTGCAGCTTCTTTAAATAAAGCAGGAACACGCACCTTCCCGTTGCGAAACATATTAGAGCCGTTTGTCACAGCATCATCCAGGAGGTATTAATTCCCAAATCATTTTATGACATGTTTTATCATAAGTTATTAAAGCAGGGAGCTGCATTGGGCAATCATTTGATAAACTGAGCCATAATTTAACACGCTCCACCGTCATATTAGTGAGGAACAAGATTTATTTTCTCAGTGTAACTTTAATTATGGATAACACACGCAGGGGATTGAGGCAGCAGAATCCTTGAGGTTAATGATGTCTCCTGTGGAGCACCTTGGGGCAAGGCACGGGATCTTCCCAGAGCTGCTGACTCACCTGTGGTCGGTGTGTCTGGCTCCAGGTCTACAACGTGACCTGGAGATCTGGGCCTCAAAAGGGTTGTTGTGGTGTTGTAGTTGGATGTGGAGCACTGGGAATATCTTGCCAAGCCCTGGCTGGCTGCCTGGATCTGGTGCCCTGGGGGAAGCTGAATCCTCCTCCCGCCCCAGCGCTGCAGTGGGACTTTCCCAGGAGGCAGGAGTGAGTCCCAAGTCCATCTCAGCTGAGTAACTCAAGTGGTCTGATGTTTGTTCCCTGAAATCTGGGCACTTGGTGGCCCATCAGACTGAGGGCTGGGAAGATCTGCTTCCTCCAGCCCTGTGTCCCTCCAAGACTGGAATCCTTCCCTCAGCCTCTGCTCTTCCCAGTTGCTTTCAGCACTTCCATTGCAGCTGGGAATTCTCCACAATCGCTGGGAACCGAAGGATCCACCTCTGCTGGCTGCATTCCCTGCCCATCAGCTCGGGTGGCTCTCAGAGCACTTGGATTCACAGGGATTGTCATTCTGTGGGGTTGTGGCTCTTGGCTCCTGCATCCTGGATCCCTGAGGCAGACCCAGCAGCAAACCCAGCCCATTTGGGATGCTAGAACAGAGCATCAGGGAGGTAGAGAAACCCCAGGAAACAACCCAGGGGCTGCCAAAAAAGTTGGATATCTCCTCCCATTGGGGTTGTTAATGACCCTCCTGGCAAATATCATGGGGAGCTTGTCAGGAATCCTCACGTTTCCCCTGGTCACTGCTGTGTTCTTGCTCTTTTCCATGTATTTATTATTGCCTCTGGAAATTGTCTTTTAATTTCTGCACCTTTGTTCTCCCTCTGGGGGGCCTGAGGGCTGATCTGGCCCACTGCTCCTCACCCACACACTGGTGAGCCAGGGATGTGTCCATGTGGCTCTGGGATTGGGATGCAGGGGCCAGGCCCTCAGACCATCTGAGGACCCTGTTTTTGCTGCCACCTCACCAGGTGCACTTGGCAGAGATGCAGGAAAGCTGTGCCTGTGCATCCTCTGGGCTCTGGGAGTGTTGGAGCAGCAGCACAGTGAGGGCTTGGGATGCAGCACAAGGATCTCTGCAAACTGCAGAGAGAAACCTGCTGGGTGGATCCACTGCTGCCCGTCTGCCACTGCCATTCCAAGCTCCCTCCTTCACAATTAGAGATAGGGGAAAAACAATAATCCCTTGTTAAACTCTAAAATACTCCGCAGTTTGGGGCATGGAAGGAGTGCAGAGGGAGGAGATGCTTAATCACATTGGGCTGATGTAATTTCTTTTAGTCAGGAGCAGGAGCAACACAATCCAGTTCTCTTCCCTCCAGCAGAACAAAAGGGAAAGTCTCCAAGGGGAGGTTAGAAATAGGGAAACAACAACACAAAAGCCAAAGAACTACAAAATGAGGGAGCAGAGGAAGAAAAAATAGAAGAAAAAAAGGAAAAAAGGACAGACAAAGCCATCCCCCCTGAGGTGTCCCCTCCAGTGTTGAACAGCTTCTCTCTTCCCCCACTTCCCCCAGCCAGGCTCATGGAGCCATAAAACAAGAGTTTGTGGCGTGTTCAATCGATTATTCCCCCTAACGCACTGGTTTTGGAGACAGGTAATTTATTTCAGACCCTACATGTCTACATCCAAAAAAAATCCCCTTTCCCTTTTCCTTTCTTCGCTTGCTGGTTGCAGCCCTTTCTCTGCCCCTTTGCTCTGCCTCCCCCTCTCCCCTCTCCGTCCCCCAGACACGAGCCTTTCCCAGTGAAAGGTGCGGCCATTCCCACAGTGAAACCCAAGGCAGGTAATGACTTTCTCACCCCATCCATACAGCTCCAGGAACTCCTGCCTCTCCAGCTGCATCCCTTTAGTTCACGGAGCCTGGGGGAGGGGGACGTGCCAGCCCCCTCTGATTCCCTTTCCTCCAAGGCGTCTCCATAAAAAATGAAGGAGAAAGATATAAAGGGAGCAAGTGTTTGCAGAGATAGAGTTTCCATGGGAGGGTTGGGAAGTGGGGGCTGTTTGGTGTCTGGGAAGGAGCAGGTTCCCGAGCTCCCACTGTGCTCTCCACGTGGGATCTGCAGGATGGTTTGTCTGCTGCTGCCAGCTCTGGGGAAAACATCACACAGTCACCATGGAATGGGTTGGGTGGGAAAAGATCTTAAAGCTTGTCCAGTTCCACCCTCTGCCATGGCCAGGGACAATTTCCACTATCCCAGGTTGCTCCAAGCCCTGTCCAGCCTGGCCTTGGACACTCCCAGGGATGGGGCAGCCACAACTTCTCTGGGCAACCTGTGCCAGGGCCTGCCCACCCTAACAAGGAAGAATTTCTTCCTGATATCCCATCTGAATCTCTCCTCCTTTAGTTTAAAACCATTCCCTCTTGTCCTATGACTATCTGCCCATGTAAAAATTGGCTTTTCAAGGAGCTCCAAGGAGAAAGGAGCAGCTGGATTGTGTTCCCACTGGAGTTCGCCCCCCTCCCTGGGCAGCCCTGGCTGCAAACCCCAGATTGAGGTCCCGAGTTTGTGGTGCTGGGCACAGCTCAGCCCAGGTCCAGGGTTTGTCCTGGCTGATCTCCCCTGTCCTTGGGACAGCAATACCTTGGAGCTGATGTGTGGAGCAAGGAGAACAAGGTTTGTGGCTTGGCAGCTGAGAGGAAACAGCCACCAATGAGGTTTGTCAGGATCTGCTCCCTTTCCAGCCACATAGGAGGAGAGGGGCTTTGGCAGACCAGTGCCACCCATGCCAGGGCTCCTCTCATCGCCCACCAAGCCCTTCAGCTGCTGGGTAATGTCCAAGGGCTGTTCCCAGCCCCAGGGGGTGCAGCCTGGTCCCAGGGTCAGGCCGGATCAGAGCCTGTCCAGCGAGTGGTGGGGTGATGGGACACACCGGTCCTTGTTCCCAGGCCTCCATGGCTCCTGGCTGAAGGATCTCTGCAGGCTCTGGAGGTGTGAGAGTGGATGAGCAGCTCTGAAGGGCTGTGGAACATGATTTACAGGATTACACCTGTGCTCACCTTACTCCAGAAGGGGTTTCATCCTAATGCGCTCTGGTTTTGTGGGAAAAGAGGAGATTAGCCATCACTGACAGCTTTGCTGTTAGAGCCTGCTGCACTGGAGGACTCTTCCACTGAGCCAGCAGGTGCCTGTGCTGCCAGCCCACGGCTCCTGGGCTGGGAGCTCAAACACCAGCGTGTTTCTGTCTGGGGAATTCAGGAGCAGCAGGAATATTTTGATCATGGAGCCTTAAATATGTTTCCTGATGTTTCAGAGCAAGGTCAAAGCCCATCTGCGTTCCCTCCCTGCACTGCCCTCCTGTCCTCCTCCCAAGGACTCCACCAAGATCAAAGCCTGCCCAAACCTTTTCCATTTGCCCCACTCCACTCCGGTGGCCCCTCAGCCAGATGACTGCTCTCAGCCCTCCCACTTCCCAAAGAAACTCAGTAAAGCTGGGCCAGAGAAAGCAGCTCCCTTGACATATCTTCCTGTGGGAGGGGCTCTCATGGTCCTGGAAAACTGGGACAAATCCCAACAGGTGTGGCGCAGGGCTTGGCATCTGGGTGACCACCACCTGGAAGGGCTGTGCCACACCGTGGCACTACAGGTCACCTGGGTGTTCACAGTGGTGGAGATTTTTTGGTCATGAAAGGTTTTTGGCAGAGCTTGTCCCCTTTTGGATACATCACCCACCAGAGCTGTCCAACATCACCAAACTCCATCCCATCTCCACGCTCTTGCAGCCAAGCCAGCCTCAGCCACCAACCAGGACTTTGATCCATGCCAGCCATGGAGTCCTGCAGGATTTCAGCAGGACCTTAATGACTCGGCAGGTGACTGACCAGCTCCATGCAATGTTATTCCTGTGTTAAGCTGCTGAAGTTTTGGGAAATATATGACCATGAATCAGGCACTTACAAGACAAACCTCCTCATTGGGAATTTGGAAGAGAACAACAAAATGATTAAGGGCTGAAGGGATTGACTTATGAAGAGAGATTAAAAGAGCTAAATCCGCCTGACTGGGCTCACCAACGTTCATGGCAGGAAGGGATAACCATCTCCACATCCATGGAGGGCATAAATCACAGCTCGGGGGATTTGTAGGGGCAGCCCTGGGAGATTAACTGGGAGGAACAGGCAGAAGTGGAGCATAAGGGAAAAATCATGTAGGCAAGATCTGGTGAAGACTCCAGGGCTGGAGAAGAAGGCTCTGATGGGAAGGCAGGAGCTCTTTGTTGAAGCCTACCAGGGCTTGGAGAGGTCCCCCGTGAGGGAGGAGAAATGGCTGGCTGAGACTGGGATCCACTGGCTGATACTGGGATATACTGGCTAATATTGGAGTTCTCTGGTAACTGCTGAAAATGGCCTGCAAAGCTGAGCTGGGATTTTGGCAGCACAAGGGGTTCATGCCTGTGCCAGTAAAATACAGCCCCAGTAAGGAGAGCTGTGGAGCTCTGGAGCAGTGGGATGGAGCAGGGGTGGGGACTCAGGAAGATGCTCTCTTTAGTGTCATCTTACAGCAAAAAAAGGGAAAATCCAAACTGGGAAACTGCTTTCTACACTCCAGTACTGAGTGTGAGATGATAGGAACAATGGGAGCTGAGCATGGCAAAAAGCCTGTCCAGCCTATGCTAAAAGTGGGCTCATCCCCACTGGTCCCACTCCCACCAGACCTGGAGGTCGGCTGAGCACAGGACACTGTGTGAGGGCAGGTGTGGGGCAGCCCTACAAGCCACACAGGACCATGATCAGGAGTGTTACAGCCCTGGCTGCTGAGTCCCAGTTTAACTGGAGGGGATGAGCCCATTGCAGAGGTGGCAGCAGCGATCCCTTCACCCAGAGCCAGGGCTGGGAGGAGCCCTGGGCAAAGCTGCCATGGCTCTGCAAGGCTCAGTGGCCACTGGGCTTTGAAGTGTCTCATGTCTGTGCTGCTCCAGAGCCATCTCTGAGCTGCTGCTGAGTTTCCTGATGGACTCTGCAAGACTCTGTGTGCTCCTGAAACAACTGCATCAGCTCTGCCCGAGGCAAATTCCCACACAGTTAAACGAGGATGCTGAGGAAGAAGCTGGCACCCTCTGAAGCAGCCCCTAAGGAAAAAGGGAACATTGCTGACAGTTCTGAGGCTGCCTGGCTCCCACACACCGCTACTTCTGATTAGCTTTTAAACATATTTAATCTGCACAATTTTACAGTGGGGATTCAGCTTTATTCCTGCAGAAATCCTCCTCCTGTGCATGGGTGTGCTGCACCATCCTGGGCACCGAGGAGGCCTGTCCCTGTCCTCCCCACGCTCCTGCACCACCGACATCTGGCAGGTCCATGTGTGACAACCACCAGAGGAGGAGACGTGGGTCTGGCTCTGCCCATGTGACATGTGGGTCACAATCTGTCCCAGCCCAGGTGCCTGTGGGTGGAAGGAGTGGGAACTCCCTTCCATTGGCAGCAAAACGTGGATCAGTGTTGAGCTCAGGGAATAAATCTGGCTATATAACTCACTCCAGACTTCCCTACTCCCAGGAGTTCTTAGTTCCTGATGTGTAGCAGTGCTTGCATTGACTGGAAGGAGGAGAGGTCACTGGGGGGTTCTATTTTCTGATGGATGAGTTAAACCCTGGTGTGCACCCTCCAACTCCTACAAGAACTGAAGTGGAATGGGATGCTCCTGCTTTGTGTTCTCTAACATTGGGCATTTTCTCTGAAATCTGCATGTAACAAAAGCATTAATGAGGCAGAGGGAAGCTGCCTAGTGGTGCTCAGGGAAATGAATTTCCTATTCCCTGTACGGAGTGTGGGGCTGGTTCCCAGCCCCAGCTGCAGCATCTTCCCCTCGGTGACCTGTGTGGCGGTTCAGCCTGGGTGTGCGATCCCCTCTTGCCAGCCCACGTGGCCCAGTGTTGCCCACTCTCGACCACCAGCCCAGACCTTCTGCTGCCAGTGGGCCAGGATGCTCCTCTCCACTGCACTCAGCTCTGCTCAGCTCAGCTCTGCTCTTTAAATGGTAATTTCCCGTGAGGAGCTCCCAGCTCTCTCATTTCTCTTCCCACCAGCCCAGCCTTTGGCTTACACTTGCAAATGACAAATTATGCTTTTGCCTCTAATTCCAGCTTTGCTGGCATCCTCCATCGGCGCAGCCTCGGCAGAAAGCAGCAGGTTCTGTGCAGCCAGCGGGAGGTCGGTGTCTCCTCTCTTCCCAGCTCCCTCCCCCCACCTTAATTGCAGCCCAACACGGGCTTTCGAGGTGTATTAAACATACAAATTATTCTGCAAAGCCTCATGAAGTGCTGGTTACCGAGGCCTCTAATGGGAGATGACAGAGCAACCAGAGAAGCTGTTAACGACAAAGCTTTGTCTGAAGCGGCCCTGCTGATGTGATGACTGGGCAGTGCTGGTGCCCGGGCAGGGCTGGCACTGCTCAGACACCCTGTGCCCCCACCACGGTCCCTGCTGGACTGGGGCATCATGCTGGGACCTGTGGAGAGCCAGAGGCTCTTGGCAAAGGCTCCCCCAGCTGCACCTGCTGGAGCGATGCTGATGGATTGGAGGGAGTTCAGAGGAGAAGCAGGAACATAATCAAGGAGCTGGAGGGCAGGATTCATACGGCGAGTTTAAAGGGGCTGTGTGATGGCAACAATAACAAGTGCTCGCAGTACACAGGGGGTTCATCTCTGGGCTCAGACGAAGCACATGAACGACTGAATCCCCCTCGTGTGGGGACATCCACCTCCACCTGCAGCAAGAGTGATGGAGAGCCATCTGCAGCCTCCAACGAGCCCAAACANGGGCTGTAATAGTGATAGAAAAGCACAGGGATGAGAAAAGGAAAATGTAGGCTGAGTGTCAGGGGAGCTTTGCCAGCAGGGCAGCACAGGCATCAGGGACTGTTGCCATCCTGGAGCAGGAGGGACAACCTGGCGCTTCCTAACACACATTTGATTGCTCCACTCCCAACCCATTCTCCAGGGAAGAAGACCGAGCCCAACAGCCTAAATATAGCCCAGCCTAACACAGGTGAAGGTGCTGGGAGCAGTACAAGTTCATAGGGAACATCTGCTCTCTGTGGCCCAGCTACAGACAGCCGCTCACCCGATGACTGTGGAAGTGGACATGGAAAGTTTTGGCCAAAAATAATCCAACAAAGCAGGGGGAATTAAAAAAAAATCCTCATGTTACAAGCTCTCTTGTCTCCAGCTGCGCCAAGGACTGTGGGGGAAAGATAAATGTGGATCCAGGCAGAGGGACCAGGGCATGGCTCAGGGCTGCAGGAAGATTTAGAGCCTTGAAGTCCAAAGGCAGGGCTGGATCATCACATGAGGAAAGAAAAATCCCTGGGAGTGGATATCACATTAAACAATGTGTTGTAATAAGTGTTTTATGCTTTAGAGGAGGAGAGAGAACAGTGAAATCCCCTGTAAGAGCTAATTACCACAAATTCCTTTTCAATAAAACAAGACAAAAAAAATCCTCTCTTAACTGAAAAATCCATTTAAGGCTCAGCTGAGGTAACCGAGGTTCATGTCCTGGTGCAGCGTTAGAGGAGTCAAAGGGGTTTAATCAGAGCTTGGCACAACCACCCCAGCTCCAGAGGGAGCTGAGGGGCTGGGGGGAAGGTCTGCAGGGAAAAGGTGATCCCTGGGGACCAAAATCCCAGGGGAAAGGCTTCATTGTGCTGGTGGGAGAGGCCATGCTGAAAGTCAGGGTGAACTTCTTTTGGGGTGTCAGGAAGGGGCAGGGATCAGCAGAACAGCAGGGCTTGGAGGTACCTCTGCTCTGGGACAGGGTGAGCTTCTCCTGGGAGCTGGTGGTCCTTGTGGCACATCACCAGCAGTTCCAGGCCCCTGGTGAGGTGTGACTGGGGTCACCAGTGCTGGGAAGGGAGGGTGGGATCCCCCCACCCTGCACTGCCACGTCCCACAGCCCCACGTGACCTCCATCGCCTCTCACGGTCCAACCCAATTAAAAATAAAATAAAGACCTGAATTCAGAGAGGATTTGCCTCTGTCTCTGACACTCTGCATTACCCTGTGATTTGAAATGGGGCCAGTTTGGTGGATTTCTTGCACATGGGAGCAATATATTGAATTACATGTATGTCCAGTGCTTTGGAGAGATACATTTCTTTACCACATGTTCCTGCAGCTGTGTGACCCCAGGAAACCCAACAGTGGGGTCTGTCTTCGGAGACAAATAGGGATTGTTTTGTGTCCATGTGGAAAGGCTCCCCCCCTGCAGCTCCCCCCAGCCCCTGTGTGTGTCTGTGTGTTTGTCAGTGTGTGTGTGTGTGTGTGTCTGTGTGAGAGTGTGTGTGTGTGCATGTGAGTGTGTGCGTGTGCGCATGTGTGTGTCTGATGTGTGAGTGAGTGTGTGAGTGTGAGTGTGTGAGAGTGTGTGTGTGTGTGTGTGTGCGCATGTGTGTGTCTGATGTGTCTGATGTGTGAGTGTGTGTGTGTGAGTGTGTGTGTGAGAGTGTGTGTGTGTGTGAGTGTGTGAGTGAGTGTGTGTGTGAGTGTGTGTGTGTGAGTGTGTGTGTGTGTGTGTGTGTGTG
>VWZD01009176.1:198451-265374 GCA_013396695.1 Sakesphorus luctuosus | reverse complement strand
GTGTGTGTGCATGTGTGTGAGGGCGTGTGTGTGTGTGTGTGTGTGTGAGTGTGTGTGCATGTGTGTGTGAGTGTGTGTGCGTGTGTGTGTGAGTGTGCGTGCGTGCGTGTGTGTGTGAGTGTGCGTGCGTGCGTGTGAGTGTGTGTGTGTGTGTGCGTGTGTGTGTGTGTGTGCGTGCGTGTGAGAGTGTGTGTGTGTGTGTGTGTGAGTGTGTGTGTGTGCATGTGAGTGTGTGTGTGTCTGTGTCTGTGTGTCTGTGTCAGTGTGTGTGTGTTCATGTGAGTGTGAGTGTGTGTGTGTGCGTGTGTGTGTGTCTGATGTGTGAGTGAGTGTGTGAGAGTGTGTGTGTGTGAGAGTGTGTGTGTGTGAGAGTGTGTTCATGTGAGTGTGAGTGTGCCTGGGTGGGATCATTCCCCACACAACGTGTTCACATCCCACTGAAGCCAAAAGCATAAACACAGGATGTTTCTTCCCCACAACTCTACAGGGTGGAAACACAGCACTGGGCAGACTCAGGAGGCCCCAGGCCAGCAGAGCTGCCAGCTGCCCAACCTCACCTGAGCCTGGGAGGTTGCTGCCAGGAGACAAATCCACAGGTAGGTGGGTCTGCCAGGTATTGCACTGCATCACCTTGACCAGCCTCACACGGACAGGGAGCTGCTGCTCCCCCATCACCATCATCCTGTCCTGACTTTGTCTGCGCAGGGGGCGCGGGGAGTTGGGAGCAGGCAAAGCAGGGATGTGGGATCCCTGGGAAGTGGGATGCTCATGGCAGTGGGATGCTCTGGGCAATGCCCCTCCTGCCCACCCACACCGTGGCTGGGAACACAGGTTGGGCTCAGCATCCACGTCATGTGAGGACCCACCAGCACATTCCATGGGGACAGGACCCAGCTCAGTGGAAAAGGAAAAACCTCATGTTTTGTAAATAAATCGGGAGTGACTGTGGTGTGTGTCAGCCACTGGCAGTCAAAGGGACCTGTCCTTTCCCTCCCTGTTCTGTCCCTTACAACCCATTGGTGGCCAGAGAGGAGAGGAGGCTTTGCTGATAAAATGTGGGACTTTCAAGGAAATAAAATCAGAATGGAATATATTTCTTTTGTGTTCCTTTTTGGGGTTGTTTTAAAGGAAACTCTAGGGTCAAGAGAAGTGTTTGTAGGGACACGTCACTCCCAAGCAGCATGCTGGCTGCTGCCTGAAACCCAGACCTCTAACATCATCTTTGCAAGCTCATTTCCAGAGCAGTGACTTGAGGTGAAGCCCAGAGAGCCTGAGGCTGGTCCTGGAGCCTCCCAGGAAATCAAACACCTCTGGACTCTGGTGCCAGCTCCGGGGTGATGTGAGGCCAAGGAGCACACCTGCCCTCGGGGCCTGTTTCCACATCCCTGGAGGTACCGAGCTCCCAGTTAGCCCTGTGGTGATCCAACAGCATCCACGGCATCCCCATCTCCACTACTGAGCCCGGGAAAGCCGCTGTGATCCCCAAGGAACGTGGGACAAGCAGAGTGATAACACCTGGGCTGGGCACGGAGCTGGGCTGTTCCACAGCCCTGGGACCCCCAGGCTGGATGAGCTGCTGAGCCCCTGGAGCTGCTGCAGGAGGAGCCTCCACCCGCACTGTCCCTGGCACAGCGCTTGGATTGTCTATAAATAGGAGCTGTGAGCACAGCAATTAATCGGGAGCGCCGCTGTCCTCTCGGCCGGGCCGGGAACGCCATCGGCACCCCCTGCGGGGGGACAAATCCAGCTCCAGCGACACACACGGCTTTGAGGCGCCTTCCAAGGGTCACTTTGAGGTGCCTTCCAAGGGTCACTTTGAGGCTGGGTCATGAGTTGGAGTTGTTGTGGTGTAACAAGTGCCCAGGCACTGGCTGAGCTGCTGTGGCTGGAAGCCAAAGGCACCGGCACGTCACCAGCACATGCTGCCGGCACGGGGGAAGGCTCTGGCACCAGCAGCAGGTTCGGGGTCGGCACAGGATTCCTTGGCACCAGCGGCAGCTTCGGGGTCGGCACAGGATTCCTCGGCACCAGCAGCAGGTTCGGGGTCGGCACAGGATTCCTTGGCACCAGCAGCAGGTTCGGGGTCGGCACAGGATTCCTTGGCACCAGCAGCAGGTTCGGGGTCCACACTGGATTCCTTGGCACCAGTAGCTGAGCAGCAGGAGGACTGTAAGCAGTGGAAGCCTGTGGAGATCCTCCTTCTCCCAACCCACGCTGTGTGTATCACCCACTGTGAGCCCCTAGAAATATTGAAATGGTTTTAAGAGATTTAGAGGAAATATTAGGAAGAAATATTTCCCTGTGAGGGTGGGCAGGCCCTGGCACAGGTGCCCAGAGGAGCTGTGGCTGCTCCATCCCTGGAAGTGTCCAAGGCCAGGTTGGATGTGGTTTGGAGCAGCCTGGGAGAGTGAAAAGTGTCCTTGCCTGTGGCAGGGGGTGGCACTGGGTGGGCTTTTCCCACTCAAACCATCCTGTGACTCCTGAGCTCTCTGTAACTCACAGCCCTCGTTCCAAGTCTGGACCCCACACCAATATTCACCTCTTTTTGCCTGACCCAAACCAAAATGGGAGCAGTGTCTCACCTGCCACTCAGTCCTTACGTGCGTATTTTGGGGAGCTGAGCGAGCCGCTCCTGGCCGTGCCCAGCAGAGCCCAGGGGGCTGTGCCCGGGGGAGCCTCTCCCTCCACTGGGGCCTGTAGGAGCCGTGCTGGGACCGTCCTGGTGGGAAGCCACTTTTAGCTGGTGCTACAGGGAGGGCCATATTGGTTTCAGTCTGTTCTGCAAAACACTTACCAGCATGTGCAATCTGCGATCCCCTGCCTGACGAGAAATGCTAATTGTGTGCGAAGGACCTGCCAAGAGCCCGCAGTATTCCCGGGAAGGGGGTTTGTTGGGATTATTACTATTGTTGTGGCAGCTGCAGCACAGCCAGGGGCTGGCCATGGCCGAGGAGCGAGCAGGGCAGGGGTGAGCGGCTCTCCCTGCCCATTGCCCGCCCATGGCAGGGGATGGGACCGGGGGGAATCCTGCCCGTGCCGCAGGGGAGGGGTGGGCACAGCATTTCTCCTCTGGCTGAAAGTGTCAGTTGTGCATAAAATACGATGTGAAAATGCATCTCCACTTATTCCCTCGTCTGCCCGCCCATGGCGGTGCCTGCATTCCGCTGCCTCCCCTTCCACCAAGGGGTGCCAGGGGAGCCGGGGCTGCCCGAGGGCTGTGGGCAGCAGGGGCTGCAGGGCGAGGGTGCTCGGGCACGTACACGGACCCCACAGTGCTGGGAAGACTCTGGTGCAGGTGGTGGAGGCAGGAGATGGGTTTGCATCTCCCCTGCAGCCACATCCAGGGCGGGGCTGGTTCCTGCTGGGGATGGGGAGGGCACAGAAAGGTGATGGAGAAACAGAGCGAGGATTTTGTTACTGAGACCTCAAGCAGAGCCATATCTGGACACCACCAGAGTCTCATCCAATTCCCAGTGATCCAAGCAAGCTGGAAAAAAAACAAAGAGGGAGAAATGATGGCTTTAGCTTGATTGTAAAGCAGAGGAAATGCCCCCACATGATGTGAGAATGCGGTGCCTTTCCTGGGCTTTGCAGGAGAAAATTAAGGCTCAGTTTTGCAGAATTCCAGAATCCCAGAATGGTTTGAATTGGAAGGGACCTTAAAGACTAACTCATGGGCAGGGACACTTTCCACTATCCTGGGTTGCTCCAAGCCCTGTCCAACCTGGCCCTGAACACTTCCAGGGATGGGGCAGCCGCAGCTTCTCTGGGCAGTTGTTCCAGCACCTCACCACCCTCACAGTAAATCATCCTGACTCCTCACCCACGGGCTGGGAAACAAGCAGGAACATGGATGGATTCGGTGTTTTTTCTTCTCTGTCCTTCCTTGCTAATTTACAATAAAGGAACCAGATAAAGTTTGATAGCTTTGGAAGGCAGAGAGTGAGGCAGAAGCTGACCCAGCCACTGGCTTCTGGCACTCCTCCTGCTCCTCAGAGAATAAATGAAGTGCTCTCCATTCTCTGCTCGTCTGCCACCCTCCACTGAATCTGTCATGGGCTCATCTGTGTATAAATTAGCTTTTCACAGCAATGCCGTGTAAAATTATTTCTGTCATCCTTTTATCTGACCAGTTTATCTCATCAGCTTGTCAGTCTTAATTCTCCAACCTTTGTCTCCTCCCCTTGGCACAGCCACCTGAGCTCCCTCAGAGGAGGCACCGAGTCCACCTGGAGCTCCTGCAGGATTTCCCAAGGTGGGAAATGCTTCAGGTCCTCTGGTGCAGCAGAACAGACGGGTTAAAACAAGCCTGGCAAGACAGGATGGAGTGGCACAAATCCTGCCATTTCCAGGCCATTATTTGTTGTTCAGAGTCAAGCAATGACATTTATTGGGACTGGCACGTGGTAGGTCACCCACTGTTTGGAGGCTGAACTGGGCTGCACGTGGTGACATCAGTTCCATGGGCTTCTCCCCAACAGTTGTGTCTTTGCATTCTGGCTTCTGCTGCCAAGGCTCATGGAAAAACCATTTCCATTGTCTGGGACTCTCTGTGCTCACTTGCACGAGGGCTGCTGGGAAGGGAACTCCAAAGGGATGCAGCTGGAATACATTAATTAGAGATTCCAGAGGAATAGTCACCCAAGTGCTTTTAGCACCTTGTTTCAGCTCGGTATGTCCCACGGGCTTTGCTGCAGAGGGAGGCACACGAGGACACTGTGAGATCCAGGGTGGGTGATGCAGATCCTGGGGAGGGTGCCAAGCACTCCAAGGGATGGTCACCCCACAGCCAGGTGCCACAGGAGCTGCTTGACAGACCTCCAGGGCACCGACAGCCCTGTCCTCACCTGCTGCACCTCCCTGAAGCTTCTGTCCCATCTCCCCAATTCTTTCTGCCTGCCCAGAGGACCCTCTCCTCCAGCATCCTTTCCTGTCCCTCCTTCTCAGGGTTTCAGTGAAGGTGTAAAAAACCTTTATTCTGGAAAAACGGAGGGATGGACTTCTCTCCTCCCTAGAGATGTCACTCATCCTCTGCTGAGGCACCAGGTGCCCATGTGGCTCTACAACATCCCCTCCCCAGCCTGGTGTCCCCAGACTCCTTATCCATGGCCAAGGACTCATCCTCAGCCCCCTGCACCTCTTGCCTCCCCCTCATCCTCTGCCCTTTGATTTTTCAGCAGTTGGTTGTGACTACTGGTTCCCCACATTGTTATCTGTTCTCTTCGCTCACAGGAATACTGTGGGTTGTAATTCTGTCTGCTACATCTTGTGAATATTTCTGGACTCTGAAGTTTCCCGGCTCCAGATGTTCTGGCCAGACCAGAGGAAAAAACCAAAAAACCAAAAAAACCTCAGCATTAATAAAAACCTTTTGAAAATGAAAAGTCATATTGCGCAGTAGTGACATCATATCCGTGAAATATGACCTGATGATGTCACAGCTGAGAAATGAAGGATGATTGTTTCTTCTTGGCAAATGCTGGCTGGTTGGGCCAGACCTGTTAAATAAATACACATGGACTATAAATATGTATATTAAACCCAGAAGTTGTGAATGCAGCCTCGTGGTCACCTGGGTCAAGGAGCCTGACAGGGAGAAAGGGTGATGGGGAGGGTGCAAAGGTTGGGGAAGGGGTTTGTTCCCCAGTTGTATTCCTAAAAGTTGGTGAAAAGGTTTGTCTCCCAATTTCACACCTGAAGACTGGAGAAACCCCAATTCTACTCCCAAAGATTGAGGGAAGGGTTTGTCACCCACTTCTGCACTCAGATATCACCTGACTGTCTGGCTGCCTTTGGGTTTTCCTTTGCTTTCCCCCACATGCCCAGTGACTGCTGCGGACAGAGGGATGGCTTTGCAAGGCTGTCCCTCTGAGCCAGGATGGTGGGGGGACAGCTCTGGCCTGGCCAGCAGAAATGTCATGAGGGAGCTGGGATAGTGCTGAGTGGAGCCAGCATTGCCAGTGCCAGAGCCAACCACCCCCATCCCAGAACTCCCCCAGCCACCCGTGCCAGGAAAATCCACTTCTCTCTGACACCCTGACAAGCCTCTTACCCCTGAAAGCCTCTGGATTCGGTTCCCCCGCCTCATTACCATCCCAGGATTGGCTGCAAACCTCACTGCCTTGGCCATGTGCTCCCGCACGGGGGATTTAAGCCTGTGAAGCAACACTCCATAAAACATCCCCGTGGATTGCCCAGACTGCGGAATCCTGACCCTCCCTGGCACCGCCGCGTCGCCAGGGCAGCACCCGGGGCTTCCCTCAGCCATGTGTGTGTGTGTGCTGTCCCCCTGGGAGCAAACACCCTGCCATGCCATGGAAAAGGTCTATTTTTTCCATATGGGCTGTGCTGACGGCGTCAGGGCTCTCGCTTGAGCTCCCAGCAGGCTTTTATAATTTGCCCTTTCCTCTTTCCCTTTTCAGCCCATTGTTTGTGGAGAAATTTGGGAAGGATGTTCAGGCAGGAGTCTGCCGAGGTGTCCAGCAGGGATACCTCGAGTGATGTGATGCTGTCTGGGAATTTCACAGCTATCCTTGTTCTTGCTTGATCAAACCAGGCACATTTATTTATTTATTCATTCCCTCATTCATTCCTTAGGATGGGATGGGTTTTGATGGGACATTTCAATTCCAGAAGTTCAAGGGACAAAAATAAAAACCTGCCTATGAATCTTTCCAGAAAGATTTTGTTTTGCTACTCCAAAAGTGAAAATTTCCTTGTCTTCCGACTTAACACGGGCTCATATTTCCAAAAATATGCCAATCATAATAAGAGAAGTAGAAAGAGGAAAGGCAAAGGCTGCAGCTGAGATGAAATGCTGGGACCAACCTGTGCCAACACTGTTTTCCTTTCTTAGGGCTATGAAAAAGGTATTTTTACTTTTTAGCCTAATGCAGATTCTTTTTCTTTCTTTTTCTTTCTTTTAAATCTGAATTTTCACCAGGCACAAAACTGTTTCTCTGCCAGCTTTAATCAGAAATCAAAGATGTGACCATGCAGGGAGATGGAATCCCAACCTCAAACCCGTGGCACAAGGGGTGGGTGTCGGGAGGGTGTGCTGGGATGCCGTGGGAACAAGGAGGGTGGTGGGAGGCAATGAAACGGGACACAGCACTGGGGAATCTTCTGGGCAGTGAGAAGGAGTCTTCAAAAGGCAGTTGTTTAATTCTAGAGTGTACAAACCAGAGTAATTACCCCCCAAAAGCCTCCTCATGGTGCAGCCTGTGCTCAGGCAGGGCTGGAGGGTGAGACTGAGGAAGGGGGGACGTGCTGGTTCCCTCCTGCTCGAGGTTCTTGGCAGAGCCAGGGCTGGAATCTCAGCTGCATCCTGTCCCTGCTGGCGTGGCCAGCAGCCAGCACAGACATGTGGTGGGGAATGGGGACAGCAGAGGGGACCCCAACCCACTTGGCCGTGGCCGAGGTGGCTGCGGGGCCATTGTCTGGGTGGGTGGGACCTGCACAGATCTGCCTTCCCCCTCCTTGCCCTCGTGTGGTGTAATACAAGGATGATACTTAGATCACCCCAGGCCAGCCCCAGCACGGTGCTCAGGAGCCACCCCCCGGAGCCAGCCCTTCCCACGCTGCCTCCGACCAGGAATTTCTTGTTCATGCACAGAAAAAAAGGTTTTTGTTTGAATGAGTTTCTGGGATTTAATTTTCCAGGCTTGACTCATTCCCTGGAAAGAAAGTGAGGTGTCTGAAAGCTGGGGATATTCTGCAGGCTTCAGAAAAAAAAAGCCTCATCCATCCACCCATCCATCGGTCACCTGGGTGTCCAGGTGTGGAGAAGGAGAAACAGAGGGACAGAGAACAAAGAGGAGCACATACGGCCTCTCCCATGGATGCCCATACCTGCCAATGCCCTGGAAGATTTATTCCCTGGCCGGGAATAATGGGGCAGGAGCAGCGAGAGCACAACTGGGCAGGAGCTGGGCTTTACTGTGAGCACATGGCACCTTGATGTCTGAACCTGCTGGTAATTAGCAGGAATTGGGTTATAATTGCTCCAGTCGAGTCAAAGCAGGAGTGACCTCAGCGGCCGCTAATTCCTGACAAAGAAGGACAATCTGGGGGCACCTGGAGGCAGTTCGGAGCTGCAGCCCTTTCCCAGCCGTGATTAATCCCCAGGAAATGTTCTGTGGTTGGGCCATTACCACTCAAAATCTGGGGATGAAAATGAATCAGAGCAGCCATATGACTGTGGGAAAATTGTCACCAAACTTGGATGGTTTTGCTTTGTTTCACCGCAAAACTATTAATGAAGCATTGAAATGGAGATGGATCTGTGCCTGGACCTGGTGTTAACCCTTAGCAGGCCCAGTCAGGCTGTGAGGAACTGCCTTCATGGCAGAGCAATTCCACACTCCAGCTCTTGGCTGAGGGAAAATTCCTTACATCGGGATGGGGAGGCTGAGTGGGGTGTTAGGGGTGGGGGCTGCTCCACCTGGGTCTGCCCGAACTGAGCTCCTGCCACATCCCCCAGCTGCTCCCAGTGCTGCACAAAGCCCGGAGTGCATCCTTCATCCTCTTCCCTCATCCCACTTCTCTGGCCTCCTTGGGCAGTGGATTCCTGCCTTTGCAGGTTTGTGAGTCTGGGAGCTCCCCTGAGTCCCTCCAGCCCCACAGAGCACCTCCCTCAGCTCCAGGATCCCAGAGTGCAGTCTCTGGGTGGCTGTTTGGAGAGCATCCTTGCAGGGCTGGGCCACGCCATCAATCAGGGACGTAGAATGAGATTCTTGGCACCGTGTCTGCCTCTCACAAGCTCCTTCTGGAGCACTTTGCCAGACAGATCCACAAGTGCTGCCTCCCTCCACCACTCAGAGCTGAAAGGGAGCTTTATGAGGCACCACAACCAAACCTTTCTTGCAGGGCACAGGCAGCAGCAGGCAGCCTGGAGGCAAAGCCCTGCTCGTGCCACTGAGCACTGAGTGCAGGAAGGGAGGAGGAGGAGAGGGGAGAGCATGTGGAGGAGATGGGGCATGGGAGGGCAAGGGATGGGCTGTGGTGTGAGGAACGACGTGCACTGGGCAGAGAGGGTGTAATGACTGTGGTGGGTAATGGCTTTACATGGACAGAGGGCAGAGTGAGATGGGATATTGGGAAGAAATTCCTCCCTGTGAGGGTGGGCAGGCCCTGGCACAGATGCCCAGAGAAGCTGTGGCTGCCCCATCCCTGGGAGGATTGGGAAGGACTGTCCAGTACTGAGGCAGAACTGCCCAGCAAGGGCTGGGGAGAAACCCCAGGGATGGGAGGATTGGTGTGATCCCAGCCTTCTGGAGCTGGGAGAAGAGCCACAGTCTGCTCAGGGAACTCAGTGCACTGAGGGAATTTAATTCACTACCTGCTTTATCATACCTATATGTATATAAAGAAACGTTTGAGGTAGAAGGAGGCAGAAATGTGCATGCACAGCCCTAATTCTGAAATTTCATCTCAAAGCAAAGGTGCAGATATACATATTTTGAAGTGTTTTAATTTAAAATAATAAAAAAGAGCCCTGAAAAAGTATATTCTTTGGCTAATAGGATCCATAGGGAAACTCAGAGAACTTAATAGCTCTGCAGCAAGGTCTGAGCAGCACCTTCATGGAGAGCAGTGGGGGGAAAGGAGGGGAAGGGATGGGAGAGGTGGAGGGAATGGAGAGAGATGAGGACTCAGAAACTGTTGGGGTATGAATATCATAGAATCATGGAATGGTTTGGATTGGAAGGGACCTTAAAGTTCATACCATTCCACCCCTGCTGTGGGCAGGGACACCTCCCACCAGCCCAGGTGGCTCCAAGCCCTGTCCAACCCGGCCTTGGACACTCCCAGGGATGGGGCAGCCACAGCTTCTCTGGGCACCTGGGCCAGGGATTGTCACGGGGTTACCCAAAGGGACACAGGTCATGGCCATGTTATCCTGTCCTGAGGACAGAAGTGGTCCAGGGCCCCCGAGAGGTTCTCAGCACCCTCAATCCTGGTCCATTAGGAAGGAAGCCATGGAATTTGTCTAATGTGTCATTAGCAGCTTGGCTAATGGGCAGTGGGAGTGCAAACCCACCTGGCCCCATGGCAGAGCCCAGCCTGGAGAGGGGACTGGCTGGGGAATGTAAGAGGAGAAATAAAATGGAGTGGTTTGAATTGTTCAGAGAAGCAGAGCATTTCTGTGAGTGAGAACGGGGCTGGAATGCTTTAGTAACCCAATCTGGTGCCAGGTCTGCCTCTGCAACACGGGAAAAAGACCCAGGCTTTTTGGAGCCCAAGCCACACCTTCTGGCTGGGCACACTGAAACCTGGGCAAGGCTTCCCAGAGCCCGGTGATAACTAACTTGTATTTATGGTACCTCCTGTGGCACTTTGTGGTTTAAATCGATTTCAATACACTGGATTTTAGCTGTGATCCCACTGCTGTTTGTACTCCCCCTCCCGAGTCTCTTCTCTCTCTCTGTGTGTACACTCATTTATATTTATAGACTGTGGGATACTCACAGTTGTGGTTTCTGTACCACACACTCAGCTGAGTTAAATGTTATTTAAAATGTGCAGACCAGCACTGGGTGTGCTGACAGTACCCCAGGACCAGTGGCTGAAGGGAAATGTCTCTCCATTGCAAGAATGGGTCCTAAGGAAGAGGGAAGAGGAGAGAGAAGAGGTGAGTTAAGAGGTGAGGGCCTGGCTTGCCATTGATGGGGCCTTCAATCTGAGTTCCATCTCAGCCGTGACCATTGTGCAAAGTCCCAGGCGACAACTGGAAGACTCATCAGGGGAATTTTTCTGACAGATGAGGCCATTTCAGCAATCTGGGTAGGAGATCCCAGGAGCAGCAGCACCTGTAATCAGATCACCTCCACCAGCCCATGCAACGTGTGTGAAATGCAGGGAGAGAATCCCAGAATGGACCTCCAAGCTCATCCAGTCCCACCCCCTGCCATGGGCAGGGACACCTTCAACCAGCCCAGGTTGCTCCAAGCCCTGTCCAACCTGGCCTTGAGCACATGTCCAAGCGCCCTCAGCACTGGGAATGTTTGGTGGCTTTTCTGGCAGCGTGTGGCAATGCCAGGGAACCAAGGAGTGCTCCCCTGCTCCAACTGCCCAACCCAGATTGCCCCCCAGGCACTGCAGGTGGCACCACTGCCACAGACACCTGTGGAGTAACAGCACTCTGGAAGGGCAAACCCAGCGATGCTCCTAAGAAATTCCTGGTGGTGCCAAAGAAAAGAGTACAAATATGTAGAAGATGCTTATTTAGTTCAAACCAGTAAAGCAAACCACATATTCCACACCAAAGAGAGGAGGTGGCTCTGCTCCCTCTCAGGACAAGCCAGAGGTGCCAAAGGAACGTGGCAGGACCTGTCCCCGCCCTCCCCCTGTCACCCCCACAGAACCTGTCACAGCTAACAATGAACACATAGAGCAGCAGGGTGGCTGCAAACATCCCAGGCTTGGCAAGATAAAGGACACAAAGGAGACTGGATGAAAGGAGCTCTTCCAGAACAAGCTCAATTTCAGCCTGTGAAGCCAACGTGATGTGCTGATATTTTGCTGTTAACGCCAGAGTGACAATTGTGGCACCACAAACCCCAAATTGTGGCTCGGCAAACTCCTCAGCCCAGCTCCAAGAAGACACTCCTCAACTCCCACTTCCAATTTAACGCTTCCTTTCTCCATCAGTTTCGATCTCAAGAACAAAATTGGCCAGAGCTGCAATAACAGGAGGAAATCCTGAGACCTCTGGCTGTGTTTGTAGGTGGAAATCGATCTCCTGAGCTGAGCAGAGATTCAGCCACACTGTGGAGGAGTGAGCCCAGCACTTTGTACTCAATTAGCACAGTAAAATCCCAGTCAGGATTGGGGTTTTGCATTTTCCTACCATCCAAGCCTCTATAAGGCAGAGCCTCACCCTGTCACATCCTTTGCAAACTGAGACAGAAATGGAATTGGAGCAAGGCAGTTCCCCAGACTCCACACTCCACAGGGCACGTGGCTGAAGAGAGAACATCCATCCTTCCCCTGTGAGAGAGCACCCCCACCCCTGGGAGAAACCCACATCCCTGCCATTCCAGTCCCCTGCCGTGGACAAGGGACACCTGCCACTGGACAGTGCCCATGGTCAGGTCTGCTTGGCTCCCTCAGGGGGAACTCATGGAGGAAAGTGAGAGTGGAGAAGGCAACCCAAGGGATGCAGTTGGGATTGGTGGTGTTTTCTGGGTGTTGGCTGTTCCTTCATGTCCCCCTGACAGCCACAAAGGGATGTTCTTGCAGAGATCTTGGACAGGCCAAATCCAACACTGAAGGTCCTACCTGGGAATCCCAGCACACAACCCCACTGGGATTCTCTGATTCTGTGGTAGGGACACTGCTGTGAGCTTGGGCTGGATGCCCCATGGACCCATGCTTGGATATCAGGACCATCCCTTCCACCTCTTCTTTATCCCTAATTTTGCTGTCTGGCTGAGCCGGAGTCACTGCTCTGTTTATTTGGTCATTTCTGGGGAGGGAGGAGGGCAGGGTACAATTTTCATCAGCCCATGACAGCGTAATTAGGTAAATATAAATGAAAGAAAACACACTCTTGAAGTCCAGGAATTTTCTCTGTTATTCCATCGCGCTGGAAAAATAAAAGCTACTTGGCATGAACATTTATTAGCAATTAGTATCTGGGGCGCTGGGCACCTCTGGGGACAATCAGGGTAACTAAAGCTTCCCACAGCCTCCTGCCTGTGTTCTGCCACCCTCTGTCCTCACTGGGCCCAGCCTTGCCTGGCTGTGACTGTGGGTTTGTGGGACCTGAGGCATCACCAGCATCCCACAGGTCACACAGGCCAAAACCTCCAGACCATCCTCACCCTGTCCAGGTCAGTTCATCAACATTCCCCTCAGGGAATGAACAATAATAACGAGTATATGTGAAACCAGCACAGAAAGCAATAAAAACATGTGAAAGAAGAGAAAACCATCTCAACTTTCTGCATCTTCTCCATTCCCTGCCCATCCAAACACACGGAGCAGGTCCCTTGGAATCGAAGCCTTTGCACTCATAAAGGAAACAGGGTCTGTCAGAGGAGCTTAAGCTCAAGTGATGGACTTGGATGTGTGTTACTGCAAGGTTCAGAAATCAGCTTTGCCATGGGAATGAGGAGTGTTTCCACGAGGTTCCTGCAGAAGTCAGGTTTGGCAGGGGAAGGTTTCAGGCACCATGTGGGTGTGAGGAGCAGGAACTGTCTCACCTGCCCAAAGAAAAAGGGAAATACAGGAATAACACAGGAAATAAAGGAAATGGACAGGCCTAATATCCTTGTAGAGGCTGCCAATGTTATTATTTTTATGGGGGTTTTTTCTGCCTTGGACCAGAGTTTGAGGTCTTGGTTTCCCTTTGTGGAATGGAGGGATTTGTACAGGTAAACTTTATGGATCAGGTCCCTGAGTGACCCTCCCTTTGGAAAGGAACCTGCAGAATCCTGATTACAGGTCTTAGCAGTAAATTCAAATTAAAAATCATCCCCATGATTGCTTCACTGACTTCATTTGGTATCTGCTATAAATGGTGGGTTTCAAGACAACATTTCACGTGGACATTATTTCCTTGCTGGAGCCTCAAAACAATTTGGTTGTGCCCAAATGGTACCCTTGGTTCTCTGAGGGCCAGCTGAGGTTTGTCCTGACAAAGAGTGAGGTGTGAGAGGACCAGAACTGAGACAGAGCTGGTCTAAACAATCTTTAAGGTCCCTTCCAACCCAAACCAATTTGTGATTCCGAGATTCTACAGATCCTCCAGCTGGGAGAGGGGAAGGTTGAGGTGACAGTGACCAGCATCAAGCTACAGCTCCTTCCTCTTGTAGAGCCATCCCATTCCCCCCTTGGACCAGGCCCCCAAGGACTGGATTTACCCCAGAGAGCTCACAGTTAATCCAGGATGATGCTGTGAGATCCCACCACTCACCTGCCCAGCTGCTGGATTCCAGTCCTGGGTGCAGTGGGGCCAGGCAGGTCCCAGCCCAACTGCTGCCACCACACACATCCAAAGCCTTTGGAATGCCTGCTGGGCTTCAGTCAGAAATTCCAGCTTCCAGCCAAGCCAATAATTGTACATGTCACATTTATTTACTGCCCCCAATCACTCTTTTCTGGCCCTTTTACTTTGGACATAAGGGACTTCTTAATAGATATATTTTCTCACACTGGTGGCACATCATAAAGTAATCCTGTAATTCTGCAACCATAAATTTGTCACCTTGGGAAGTAACTTCTATCACTTAGAGCAAGGAAAGAACAGTGTGTGTCCCTCTGGCAGTGCTGTGGTTTGTGGTCAGAGGCACTCGAGGGGAGGGTGACTTGGTGTCATTCCCCTGGTCCAGGCACTTGGCATTTGTTTGTACCTTTATGGAGTCTTTCCTCAGTCACTTGCTCGGGGATATTCAAATATTTGGGAAGGTAAAACCCTTGCAAATCCCAGAAATTCCATTTGGGAAGCCTTGATCTCCAGAGCACTGAGGAGTGAACAGCCTTCTGATCTCCCTGGTACCCCTTGGAGACATGCAAGCGGAGGTTCCTGACTCTCTGTTTTCCTGGGAAAAGGGGCATCAGAGGAACAGACTGGTAAAATAATCAGTGCTGACAAGGACCCCAAACAGCTTTACCCAGGCCAGAGTCCCCATTCCCTGCTGTTCCTGCCAGATGTTTGCTCTCCCTCTCCTTGGAGAATCAAAACAATTGAGAAGCCAACATTTCTCTAGGAGAAACAACCTGGAATCCCCCTGCCTTCCCGGGGAGGAAGATCTCCCTTTTCTCTCTGATTCCTACTCTTGCTGCTGCTCTCCCAACGCCTTTGGATCTGTGGGAACATTCGCAGCTTCCACAAAACTCCCAGAGTTTGGAATTTGGTTTCCCTGTGCTAATTCTGTTTTGCTGGTGCTGCAAACAGCTTTTCAAAAGCATCTCTTCATTGAGACTTTATTTCATGACAGCATTGTAACAAAACACACTTCTAGGGATGAAGTTGCAGACAGGGAATGCTGATGATCATTTTGAATAACCAGATCAGAATTTTCCCGCTGTGCTGATTCATTTGGGATATTTTTTCTTTATTTTTTCTTCTTGCAAAAGTTTTATTTTGGATAAAACAGTGTTTTCCAAGAGGCAAGTATTTCATTAGAATTTTATTAATCCCTTGTAGTAAGGCTGATTCCAATGCCTTAGTGCCAGGGATAAAGCTGAGCATTCCATGGCATCACAGCAGCAGTTTCCCTTTTGCTCCTGCTCTTTCCCATCTCAATAAACCCCATCCCTGTAATTCAGGGAGTTCTGAACTGGATTCAAAGCACTGCCAATGTGCATCCAAGTTGCTGGTAACAGTGAGTTCTTCCCATTGCCAAACTCTTTGCATTGAAGTCCCAAAGGATTTGAGAGCTGTGCAGTGTTACACTCCAGGACAGATTTGTAGGCAAACTGAGCAGGAATGTGACGTGACTCACCCCAATTTAAAGCCAGAATCCCAGAGCAGAAGTGCCTTCTGCAGCCAGCAATCTCTCACTTCCAGCAGAAACTTCCAGACCTTTTCAATTCTCAGTTTTCCCTGGTGGGAAGAAGGATACTGAAAGCAATTCCCATATCACATATCAGAATATGGATTTCTCAGTTGCCTTCTGAACCCTTCAATGAACAGGTCATGACCCCACCAGGGACTGAACAGTCCTTGGGGTTTGCTTCTCCCCAGGGTGGGTTTTGCCACCAATTCTGGATAATTGATGTAGAAACCCTGGATACCAATCTTTCCTTGGCCACCAGGATAAACTCCCTGCCACAGCAGGAAGGGGGGAATTGGGATCACCCTGCCCCTGGAGGCCCCTCAGACAGCGATTCCCCGGCAGAAGGAGAAGTCAGGCGAGAGATTGTGCCCTGTCACAGTCAGAGCCTCTCCCTGACAAACAGTGGCTGCTGCTCCTCCAGCAAATGTTTTATTCATGTCCAAGCATTCCTTGGGCTGCATCAACACGAAGCCAATGTAGCACAGAGCAGGCCAGTTGGGTTCATCCCAGGAAATCATTCCTGCCCCTCGGGAAGGTGCTGTGCAATGCCCTTAAGCCCTGGCTGCTGTTCATGGGGCGAAGGCGCTGCCGAGCGCTGGAAGAGCAGCGATCCCGGCGTGCCGGGGGCTGAGGGGGATTTGGGTAAAGCAGCCCCGAGCCCCTGCCCTAATGGGTTGTTAATCCATACCCAGTGCCTCACATTTGCCAGCTGACTCCCAGGGGTCCCTGCCGTGCCTCCATCCTCCAGACATTTGCTGGCAGCCTGCGGTTTCCTGGGATCCCCCGGGACTGGAGCAGTGACTGTAATAATACCCCCCACCCCCTCCTGACCCAAAAGCAGTTGGCAGCTGAAGTGATATGCACATTACTGGATTTATATGAAGTGCTGCTGAACAAGAAAGATTTGAGGGGGTTTAGCAGCTCGATGGGACAGAGATGATCTCAGAGCATTGGCTCGTGCTCCGACCAAGGGCCAGAGCTTTAAAGTCACACAACAGAAGAATCCTGCAGAGGGTGAAGGTGCCTCCTCCTGTCCCATGGGATGTCCCCATGGAGCAGCCAGCACACCTGAGGCACTGCCAGGACCTGCAGCAGGACCAGGACTGTGCCAGGCCATTCAATGTGCCTGCCAGGACTGTCCTCAGGAGACAAGGCTGGTGGTAAATGATGTGAATTCAAGCAGCACTTTTACCCAGAGGATGGGGCAAGGAGGGAAGCTCAGGGGCATTTTCTCCTGCAGATTCTCATCACATGCCAGTGCTGGAATAAGCAAAAGGTCTCCTGCACAGGAAGGAGGGTTTTATTCAGCCATCAGGCTTGTACCTGCTCATGTCTTGCTGCTGCAGATCCTTCCCTGACTCCCCAGGGCAGAGTTTTCTTCTTAAGGATCAGCTGGATTTCTGTCCAGCTCTGCCATACCCTCTTGGTGAAGTCTGTCCAGCTCATGGACCTGGAGCCCAGCTCAGGGCAGCTCAAAAAACCAGCACTGACTAGAAAGGAGTCAAGAGCACCCACTGAATGCCAACCAAGTGATTGAGTCTCAACAGAAGGCTGAAATCTGTCCAGCAGGGGTGAGGAGCTGTGGGATTAACCCCTTTGGTGGCTCCTCATTCCCTTCAGACAGAAAAGCTTTTAATAGGTCAGCAGATAAAAAAGCAGCAGTGAAAACATTCCTTATCTCCCCTGCCATGCCTGGGCTCTGTAATACAACTGATTCCTGCGATGTGCAGACCTACTCAAACAAGTTTATCTTCATTCGAGGAATAGTCATCCAGTGAGATTGCAATGTAATTACCTTCTCACAAACCTGAACTGCAAATCTTCACATCCAGTCATTAGCTCCAAGACAGGCAGACAGGCAATTATAGATGAATAAATGACTGAGAAATGAATCCAGGAGACTCTCAGCCCTGATTCTGGCACCAGTTCACAATCCGAGGAGCAGCACCAAGCTGTCCATCAGGGCTACCTGTGCGTTCTTTTAACCCACTCCAGTCATTCTGGCCTTCCCAAGAGGTGAGCCCAGACTTCCCTCCCTGTGGTTCTGGCATGGGCAAACCACCCACTTTCCTCCCTGTGCTCTGGGATGGACCTGGGCAACCTTGACAAGTCCATGCCCAAGGCTCCAACACCTCCCAAGTATTTCCTCCCTGGCTGAACAACTTCCTCCCCTTTTGCCTTCCTCTCTTCTCTCAGCAGCTTTATAAGCCTTGATGCTAAACATGTGGAGTCTCCCAAAGAGGTGAGACAAATAGTACTGGAAAGCTCTTTGCAGGGAGGAAGCAGCACCATGGGCCTGTGGTTACAGCACACAGGCAGCAAACCAGGACACTTGGGATCATTGTCTGGCTCCAGCTTGAACCTCCTCAGTGGCCCTGGGAATGTGGCAGAGGGGAGCAGAGTCCCACAGGAGCTGGGCTTCCCTTCACAAGGCACAGGGCACCCAGCAGAAGATTAGGAACAGTTCTCCCTCCACTGGGTCACCCCCTTGTTCCTCCTGACTCTGCTGGAAGCCTGGAGCACCACTGCTGGATGCTTTCCAAGGCTTTCCCAACGAGGGCGGGTGAGTTGGGCTGAATATATTTCCCAGCTATGCTCCTTCTGAAAGCTGCTTTAGAAAGCCAAATGTAACACTCCTCCCTTAGACCTGCTCTAAAAGCTTTCCATTTAATTACCCTCTGGTGGGTGCCAGCATCACCAGTTACCCTTGGGAACACACTGGAAGCACCAGCCACCACATGGCACCCACCACATCGACCCGGAGCCTGCTGTCTGTTGCTCCCCACGTCTGCATTCCTGTTCCCCTCCCTCCACCTCCCCATCAAGATGGATATTTTATCTTGTGTGATTATTTACTTAACGAAACACAGGTATTTGCAGCCCCGAGGGTTTTCCCCAGCGGGAGGCTGGAATAACAGCCCTGCACGGCACAGCACACCAGGCTCTGGGAGCACTGACAGCATCCTCTGCTCGGGGAGCTGGCGGGGCTGGGAGGAGGAGGAGCAGCTCAAGAGGTTGTTTGATTGTTTCCTGGTTGTGAAAAAAGTCAGCTGGTTCTAGAGAGGCAGAGGAGGAGGGAGAAGGCAGAGAAGGGGTGGTGGCCTGCTGACGATGGGAACGACACTTCTGGCACCAGCCTTGGACATATGGAACCAGGATTCCTGGCAAGCCGGGGCTGTGGGTGGCCAGGTCTCCCTTATCTCCTGAGGGAGGGTGTTTTCTGGATGCAGAGCCTCCTCCCACCCCCAAACACAACAGCTACAACTCTCTCTTTGCCTCCTGCAGAAACCTGGAGTGATGGTTATGATGATGCACAGGGAAAGGTGCCTCACCACCCACCGTCCTGCTCCCTGATCCCACACCTCCAACACAGCAAATTCATCTGGCTCTGGGGGCCCAGCAAGTCCCTGCAGCAAGGGTTGGAGCTCAGGGGGACCCCATTATTCAAGGGGGAAGCCCATTACTCCAGGGGAACCTCATTGCTCTCTACAATTCCCTGAAAGGAGGGTGCAGCTGGGTGGGGTCAGTCACTGCTGCAGTGTCTAAGTGAAAGGATAAGAGGAAAATGGCTCCAAGTTGCAAAGGGAGGTTCAGATCAGATATTAAGAAATTTTTTTCCCTGGAAGAGTGGTCAGGAATTGGAATAATTTGCTTAAGGAGATGGTGGAGACATTGTCTCTGGAAGTGTTCGGGAGGTGTCTGTATGTGGCACTTGGGGATGTGGTTTAGTGGTGATTATGGTGGTTCAGGACTGATGGTTGGACTGGATGACCTTGAAGGTCTTTTCTGGCCTTGAAGATTCTGTGATTCTGCTGGGTGCCAGGCAGCCAGAACCTCCTCTCCACTCCCGAGAGCCCTTTCCCAGCCTGGCAATGACTGTGCCCATCACAGGGCTCCCACACCACAGGAAAATCTCAACCAGATGAAGGGACACACATTCCAGTTGATGCCAGGCCCAAGGACCTGCTGTGAACCCTCTCTCCAAACAGAGAGCAGCACTCTGAGCTCCCAGCCCAGCTCCCAAGGAGCTGAGCCCTCAAACCACCTGGATGTGGCCCTGTGGGATGATGATGGTGGTAGGGAGGAGGGCTGATGAGCAGAACGAGGGGGTTTCAAGCATGGCTTGCGTTCCTTTTCTTTTTCTGGACCACACAGACCTTCCCTGAGGCATCATTCCTAGCAAAATTAGACCACTGTGAGATTTATGGGCTGAGGGAGAGCTGGAGTTCAGCTCCCTGTCATCGGGTTCCTGCTCAGGAACTCCAGCGTGGGCTCCCGGCCCCATCCCGTGAGGGGCAGGGGGTGGGCGAGGGGCCCTCCCTCGCCGGGGTCTGGCAGGGAGGTGGCTCAGTGCTGGACACCCTACGAGCAGGTTTGGGGTCTGTTTGTGTCTGGGTGAGGTGACAGAGGGGTGGCCCAGGGTGTTCCTAAGGGGAGATATCCCTGTGGATTTGGCAGGGAATGGCTTGACCCATGGTGAGGTGCTGTGCCATCCCCCAGCATCCTGCCTCTGAAAGGCAATAAAATCCCCTTGGAGACAAAAAAGGTTCAGTTCCTGCTATTCTGACCAGGAAATGGAATTGGGAGCTGGCAGCTGGTAACAGTTCCCCCCTCCAGTGCCCGGGGGTGACCAGCAGTGAGCTCAGACAGAGCCTCTGCCCTGGGGTTGGTTTGGCAGCCAACAAAGGGGGGGCCTTCAGCTTTGTCCTTCCCAGCCCAGGCAGTGGTAGCCCACAGGACCCAGCCAAGCCTCTGGCAAGGATTTGGGAAGCATTGGGGGGGAGGGCAGTGGGGAAGGGTCTGGCAACCTATAGGGAAAATTGAACGATGTATGTTCTCCTCAGCCTGAAGGTGGCCAGTGTTGCTGCAGAGTGACAGGAGAAGGTGGAACAGGTGTAGCACAGGCACTGGCTGTACCCTGCTGCTCCTCATCCCCTCTTCTTCCCCTCTGCCTCACATCACTGTGTTCCAGGTCCTGCAGAGGAGCTGCAGCCATTCCCTCTGTACTGGAGCTCAAGGAAGTGCCAATAATCCCCCAGGAACTCTCTCTACTTGCCAGCAGGAGCCAACGGCTTCACAGACCCACCAGGCACACACATCTCCTTTCAGGCCACTCAGGTGTGTGTTGAGACACAAAACACTCTGGTGAGAGGGCCATCCCCCAGACCAGGCCCAGATAATGAGCTGATCACCTCACACTCCTCCTCAGGAGCCTGAGCAGGAGGAGATGGAAGATGTTTCTGTTGGCACAGGTAATGCTCAGCTCAGCTCAGGAGGATGGATTTCAGCACACAGCTGAGTGACAGCTGCTTGCTGGGCTGGCCAGAGGGTTGGGGCTGGTTCCTTAGGGAGCCTCCCTCCTTCCCCCAGCCATTAGTGCTGTCTCAGCCCTTTGCTTTCCCTGCACTGCTCTGCACTGCTGCCCTCCAGCATGCTCCATGCAGGCACCTGGAACGTGGCTGCTGCACCCTTGGGCAACAGGGAAATATGTAAATGTCACTCTTATTTGCAATGCAATAATTTTCTGAGATGTTGAGGTCATTCTGTATTAACCTGGCGATGACACTGTTTAATCTTCCCAAGAGGGTGGAATCAAAGAGAAAACATATCGAGCTCATTCCCAGGAGTGTGTCTTGCACTTATGGGTTTATAATCAGAAGAATGTAGGCTGTGTTTGTACTTTGCTGGGTTAGGAAAGGGCCTTTTCAGCTGTTTGTTTATTCAGAGGTTAATGTATTAACTGTAAGAAACCTTCCAGCGAGGGCACAGCACAGGAGCTCTTACTCTGTCCATGCTGCTTTACCTGTCAAAACAGTGGTCGGTCAGGTTCTCACCCAAAGTGCAGTTCAGGGATTTTTTCTGGTTGCTTGAACATCTTCCACTGACTAAGCAGGTTGGCAGAGCCTGGAGTGCACTCCCGTATGGCTCTGTGTGCCCACTTCTGAGAACTCTAGGGGTGGTCCTCGTCACTGAAAGTCTCCCTGGCCGTGGTCCTTCCCAGAGGCTGGATGAGGCCGTGGTGGCTTCATGGCCTCCACACTTACTTACATCTGTGATCCCTCCCATGTTGGGTCTCAGCTGGCTGTGATGGCAATTTCTGTTCGGCTCTGTCAGGATTTGATTTGACATCTTTTTCCAGTTCAACATCTTCAGCACGTTATCTAGAACCAGGCTTAGGTACAAAAAGCTTTTACTGTCCCACTGCCAAGACCCAGAGTTATCCATAATGCTTTGAAGGCACCCCTTGACCTCTTCAATAAACTACTCCAGTAATTTTTGAGACTTTCTTGCTAATTATTTCTTGGTGTGACAATTTTTCAGTGATGCTGTCACTGACAGTGGGCACAGGGGGGACAGGTCTGAGAGCCAAGTCACAAAGTCACTATGGAAACAGCTGTCATGTATTTAGATGTTTCCATGCACTGCTGAGCTGGGATTACAGCTGGGAATGCTCTGCAGCAGCTTCAGGGCATCATTGGCAAGGTCCTTGTGTGGGTTAGCAAGGAGCATTTCTGGAGTATAATCATGAAATCCCAGAACGGTTTGGGTTGGAAGAGACATTAAAGTTCATTCAGTTCCACCCCCTGCCATGGGCAGGGACACCTTCCACTGTCCCAGGTTGCTCCAAGCCCCATCCAGCCTGGCCTTGAACACTTCCAGGGATGGAGAGTCAGTCCGTTCTTGAAGGAAAAGAAAAACTGAACAAGTGACATATCCAGTTGTATGCCCAGAGCTGGGAAGCACCAAGATGTGGTCACAGTCTGGCTGTAGAAGCCAAGGCCACCTCCTCTCCATTCCCAGGCTGCCAGTGCTGCAGTTCTTACTGTCCCTGCATTTTAATTTTCTTCCTTCAGAAACTGTCAAGGTATCAAACTCTTGCATGAGAATTTTTTACAGAGGGGTATCAAGTCCTCACATATCTGACCTGAATGACCACATGCATGGTGGGAGGCTGATTGTCTTTCCTCTCTTCCCTTATATATAACACAGTAAATAAAAGCTTGGAAATTACTGTAGAAGCAAGAAAGTCCTTCAGCACAACTCTGTACCTGCAAATCCAGGCTAAATTCACCATCTCCTAAAGGAGACCATGCCAAGAGCAAACGGATGTAGGGCATGACCTTTGTCAGCTCTTGCGATGACCTTTGTGGGTCACCTCCTGTAAGCTCCTGCCAGGGCTTTAAGGCACAAATGGAAATGATTCTAATCCCTTCCCTCACATAAATACCCAGAGGATCCTCTGGCTAATGTGATTCCAGAGGAGCCAGAAAAGGGACGTGGACTCTGCGAGACAAAGCTCTTGGTTAAACAACATCGATGGCTCAAATATTTGCCAACACTTGCGAACACAAATATTTACGCCAGCAGCAAGAGCCGAGGCGTATTTTTTCTTCAAGATGTATTAAATGTTTCCTTGAGTGTGCAGAATTCAGAAAGAGCTCTTATATCACTCGCCGGCTCATTTTCCAGGCTACTGAATGCACTCACTTATTTGGGAAATCTTTCCGTTAATGGGATTTTCTCATCTGATTTTACTGACTTTCCTGCTTCCCTGAGAATCTTGTGCAGGCAGGGACAACACATGCATTTTTTTTCCTTCAGCAAAGCCAACCAATGTCTCACACTGCCAACTCTCACTGCCAAAGGTGCTTGTTTGGGGTCATTCATATTCCCCGTGACCCGCTCGTTTTTGTCGTGGAAAGTGAACACGTTGAGTGAGGTCAGAAATCCAGCACAGAACAGCATAAAAGGATCGAGCCTGATGAGTGCTGGAGCTTTAGCCCACTCCTTGGCACATTCCAGAGGCTGGAGTGACAGCACCTGAACTTGGGAGATGGCTGCTGCCCTGTGCCAACCAAACTGTCCCATTTCCAGAGGAATGTCCATCCTGAATTAATTACACCATCTTTCAGAGCTGCCTTCCCAGGTGAACCACCAGCAGGGCTTCTGCTGCTGCTCTCATTGCTCCTTGGATGCTGGGCGTACCTGGGAATGCCTCGGACGCTGGGACACTGCAGGAGAGGTCTGGTCCTGCTCAGACAGCTGCGTTCCCCTTGTAAGGCAGGACATTGTGCTCACAGTAAATGTGAGCCTTCCTTACAGCCCCACACTCTGGCAGAGCAGAGAGGGGAAGTGGCAGTTCCCTCCCAGGGAATCACAGGGGATTCATGAGCAGAGGTGGAAACTTCGGTCAGCTTGTGCCCCCAGATCAAAGGGGGTCAAGGGAGACCCTGGAACAGCCAAACTTCACTCCAGGAACAGGGATGTGCATGTTGGGTACATGTTTCAGGTCCATCAGAGCATCAGTTTGAGGCTTGGTGTGGTGCAGCACCATGGACGATTATGAAGGCAGGAATATCATGAATGAAACAAAATCAGGATCCCTTTCCAAGCTATTTGGCTCATATAAACAGAATAAAAGCTGCACACATGTTTGTTTGGGGGTTTTGTGGGGATAATAGAAGGCAGATGAGGTTGGCCTTCCTCTGCCAAGGTGAACTGAGCCAAAGTGGTGTGTCCGAAACCCAGGCGTGAAGCTGTTGATCCCATTGGTTGTATCCTTGATCTGGAACCGATTGCCACAGAAATTCTCTAAAAGGAGGTACTTTAACACGCAGGCAGTGGGGAAAATCCTATGTGAAATTGAGTGGAAAAGTGGGTAAGATTTGACAGGAGCTTTGGTTTTACTGCAGCTCTTTCACGCTGCTGTAGCAGAAGCCCAGTGACAAAGCTGCAGTGGGCAAACTGGGAAGGGGCTGCAGGAGGCAGAAGACAGAGAAAGATATTCCAAAGACACAGCCGAGACAGAAAATGGGAAGGGGCTGTTCTGCCCCAGGGAAAGGTGAGCAGAACTCTGTGGATGCCGCAGCTCAGATGTGCGAAGGGTGTGGGGAGCCTGGGACCGAAACGCGTGACTGGGGACAGATGGAGGAAGCTTTCCTAACATCTTCCCACTCCTTGGCTGTCTCCGTCTGGCACTCTCAGCCCTTTGCTTAACAACATAATTCATATTGGCACTCGCATTCACACCCACGGATCTGCAGGGGAAAGCACAGCCCCGACCTGCACTTCTGGTGTGGTTCATCCTGGGAGCTGTTTCTGTGCCTCACAGAGTGACTGAAGCAGGGCATTCCCAGGATACTCCCTCGTGTCCTGCTTTTCCACACCAGGCACTTCATTAACCCTTTTTGTGTGTGACTGAGAACCGAGAGATAAATAAAGCAGAGAACAGATGATACCAGGGTGAATAGGTAGGACCCCTCTCTGGGTCACTGCCTGGGAAAGGCGAGGCACAAACGGACACACACGGTCCTGGCTTCGCACTGGGAAGCTCTGTGGGACCACATCACCAGGGTTCAGTGGACCATGTAACGTCCTGGGGTGGGAGGGATCACAAGGACCATCAATCCATCTCCTGGCCCTGCACAGGACACCCCAACAATCCCACCCTGTCCCTGAGAGAGTTGTCCAAACCCTCCTGGAGCTCTGGCAGCCTTGGGGCTGTGCCCACTGCCCTGGGGAGCCTGGTCAGTGCCCACCACCCTGTGGGGGAAGAACCTTCTCCTGAGATCCAACCTAAACCTTTCTGACACAGCTCCAGCCATTCCCTGGGATGTCTCTTCTCAGACATATGGGTTCTTCAGGAGCAGCTTCCCTCGATTCCAGACCTGGTGAATGGGTTCCTACTCTGTGTATCATCCTCATACTGCTCTGTGGTTAACCCAGGCTGTGTTTCCTGGAGAGTGGCCCCTCTCCAAGCTCAGGGAGGAAACAAGGGTCTCTGTACTATGTTCCTTCCTGCATTTGGCAACACAAAATGGAGATGTTGGGAGGAAACAATACAGAGAAATGTTTCACATCAGTGAGACACACTCAAAAGTATTTTTGGCAGCATGGTGTGGGAATTTGGCTTAGAGTGTTGCTATTAAGCTCTAGACTCCCTTGTCTACAGCAAATAGTGGCACCTACATCTATTATGTCTGGAATGTTTTGGGTCCTAAAACAAGGGTCTTGTAAGAGATTGCTAAAGGAACTAATGGTGCTGTTTAAGGAAAAGTCCTTCTGAGTCCCTAAAAATGGTTAACTCTGGGAGATGTGGATGTTGTCCATGGTTTTGTTGGCATAGCTCAAGTTTTCTTGTGCTTTCTGGAAAGACGTGGCTATTTCACACCCAAAACAGACTGCGGCAATCCATGTGCTATCCCAGTTTGTTGAAGTGTCAGAGGAAACAGCCCTGGCTGTGGCTGGAGATGCCTTTGGAGATGCCTTTGGAGCAGTGGGGAGCAGCTTCTTCCAGCATCCTCCGGGGACTGTGATTTCAAGTGAAGACAAAAGCCAAGAGGAGCCTTGCAGGCCGAGCTCAGGCCTTGCACCACAACTTCAAGGTCCATAAATGAACATCTCTATTGTTTTCTTGTTGATTTTGGAACTCAAGCATATGGATCCTGCTCCTTTCCTGACCCAGAGGAGTGATAAAGAAAGGATTATTCCCACCAAAAACATCAGGCCTTGATGGGTTTTATTTAATTTAGGAAAAGGGAATAAACCAAATATCCAGTTTGCTGTCCCTAGTTCAAGATACACCTTCAAATCTGAAAAGTCAGGAATCTCTGGCAGGGTTTCTTTTTTTGCTAGAAAAACAAACAAAAAATGCTGTTTTCTGGCCAAAAAGCCCAAGCTGTTCATTTCTTCCCTCTCTCTGTTTTCTACTCTTTATTTCTTTTGTTGTTGTTGTTCTGGGGCTGGTTTTGAGCAGCTCTGTGAGGAGGATCCGCTGTATAAACATGGTGCCAGCGGGGTGTTTGGAATGCTCCTCACTCCTGACCTGCTCCCCATGGAAGAGAAGGAGGCTGGAGGGGTGGAGGAGTCTGGGTCATGGAGCAGAGGGCAGGGAGAAGACAGCTCCTCTGTTCTGCTTGCATGTCCAAACCCTCCCAGCTGAGGACAGGAACTGGTGTGTGCTGGTCCTTTTATTGAGTGTTCTCTTCCCCTTTCATCCCCATGTGTCAAACAGCTTGGAGACTTTGTTTTGGGGTGCCAAGGAATTTGAACTACAGGCCCAAAGCCCTCAAATGTCTTTTGATACTCAAAGTCTTGAAGCAAAGTTCAGTGGTGCCAGGAGCCAGCACTGGGAGCTGCTGGCCCAGGGGAGACTGGGGTGTTAGAGGGGCCTCAACCACCCCTAGATGGATCAAGTAAGAAGTGGAGAGTCTTTCCTGGGGAATAGAAGCATAATTTCAGCCTGAACTCACCCGGAGCTGCCTGGATTCTGGAAGGTGCTTGGACAGAGAGGGAAAAGCTTTCTAGAGAGGTTTGGGAGTCCAACAAAGAGTGGATGGCCATGCCCTGGGAGAGGAGAGGGATGATGCCAAATGGTGAGGCAGTCCCTGGAGTTTGGCTTGTGAGCTGTGTCTGCCCATCTAGGACCCTCTGCTGAGTCACACTGTGCCTCCAGTAAATCCATGACTGGAGCTATGGGAGTCCCAGCAGCGTCCTACTGAGAGCTCTCCAGAGACTTGTAGACCTGTTTGGGTTGGAAGGGACCTTAAAGGTCATCTCATTCCAACCCCTGCGAAAAGCAGGGACAAATTCCAGTACACCAGGTGGTCTTTTCACTGTTCATGCAGAAATGGGACATCCCATCACCCTGCAAGGATGTCCTTTATTAACAGGGAAACTGAGGCACAGAGAGCAGTGGGGTTTGTCAAAGGGTGCAGGAACAGGAGTCCTGCTTCCCAGCCACCCCACCTTCATGGAATGATGGTTTTGGCATGGGAGTTTGGCCAACCTGGTGAAAACTTGGACAACAATGAAACAGTGACTGTACCTCTGAGTATTTCAGACATTCTTGTTTCTGAAAGAGCATCAGCATCAGCCCTCTCTGAGGCTGGATTGCAGCGTCCCAGGTTCCTGCTGCTGGCTGAGATGGAGTGCAGGGTGCTGAGAAATGCAGTCTCCGTGGCCATGGCTGGGTGCTGGGGAGCACCAAGGCCACACGACGTTTGCTGCACGCAAATTTAGATCCTCCCTTGGTTTCCCAGTACCGCTTCTCCCAGGGAATAACGGTCCCAGTGAAAGCCCATTGAAGTCAAAGGGAGTCTTTCTGCTGACGTCAATGAGTTTGGAGCTCATCCCATGCACACGGGCCTCCTGCTGAAGGGAAATAAGCAGCAAACCTTCTATGTCTGCATGAGGGATTCTGTTGCATCATTCATTGTCTCTAACCACAGTTCAGCTGGTTTTATATTGCTGTACTGACAACTGGAAGCATTTAAAAGGCAGGGAGGGGAGAGGTTTGGCCATGCCCTCTCTGCCACGGACTGGTATGATGTCCCAGCCAGATCACAGGGAGATCTGGCCTCTGGTCAGTGCCTGGAGCAGAGCTGAGCTGCTCCTCCTCAGAAGTTCTTGCCTTTCCCCCAGTGGTGTTGGTGCATCCAAGGACAAGTGCATGAAAACACCCAATCCTTTTCCCCTTGGAGCAGAAGGCATTGCTGGGACTCAGAGAGGCCTGTGTGATGCAGTTCATAGAATCACAGAACCACAGAATGTCCTGAGTTGAAAGGGACACACCAGGATCATCAGTCCAACTCCTGGCCCTGCACAGGATACCCCAACAATCCCACCCTGTCCCTGTCCTGTTATCCAACCCCTCCCGGAGCTCTGGCAGCCTCGGGGCTGTGCCCACTGCCCTGGGGAGCCTGGTCAGAGCCCACCACCCTCTGGGGGAAGAACCTCTTCCTGAGATCCAACCCAACCCTACCCTGACACAGCTCTGGCTGCTCCCTGGGGTCCTGTCCCTGGTCACAGGGGGCAGAGATTGGAGCTGCCCCTTGGGTGCCCCTCAGGAGGAAACTGCAGAGCCCAGTGAGGTCTCCCCTCTCCTTCAGAGTCACTACAAACCCAGTGAGAGTTATTGTGTACATTTTCAATTTCTTCCAAGAGCCAGGGGACTGGCAGCACTTTTGGTCTGATGTGGTGGGTGGTGCCAGCCTTTCCCAAAGAACAAGCTCTGGAGAACCAGCCTTTGAAGAAGGCAAGATGCTGCCCATCAGCTGCTCCCTGGAGCCACTCTGTGGCTGTGGCTCCAGGATCCTGCTGAGTCTCACACTGGGTGAGACCCAAGGGCTGTTTCCTTCTGCAGGGACCTTTTCCCCATGCTGGCTCCTGGCTGCCAGCCCACCCCGGCTCTGCCAGGAGCTGCTCTCTGGCTCTCCTGTGCCATCCCCCACACCATTGCTGACAGCCTTGCAAGGCAGACAGAGCACAAATCCACGGCCAGCACAAATCCACGGCCATGCTTGTGGCTGGCACAGGGAAATCCCAAGAGGGAAGCTGGCTGCAGGCAGGAGCCACTCCAGGTGTGATGACAGTAGAGTGGGTGCTACAAACACAACCCAGCAGTGCTTACCCTTGGCACATCCCTTTGGAACAATCAAATGGATGTTTGTTGTTGTTTCCTTTCTCCTCACAGGGATGTGGTGCCTTTTCCCCGGTGCTACTGAGGGATTCAGGAGGTGTTTGTCCCTTTGGATCGCTGGCAGTGGCCATGAAGAGGCAAAGGCCAGCTGTTGGAGCCCTGGCATGCCAAGCCTTATCCAGTAATCCCTGATTACACTCCCGCTTCTCTCTGCTCCAAACACTTGCTTTTCTTCCTTGAACCAAGTGCTACCTTGTGGCCATCAGTGGATTTTTAGTTAACCCTGCCAGCACCTGAGAGGAAAACCCCACTGTGGAATAAATGGGAGCTCAGTTGGCACATGAGGCAAATGCAGAAGCTCTTGTAAGAATCAGAGACAGTAATTTTTAAATATACATATACAGAATGAGTTACATACACACACATATGTTCGTGCATGTAGGCAGGAAACGGGGGGTGTGTACACATGTGTGTGTGTACAGAGTAAGGGAGGGGGAACTTTGTGCAAAAGGCAAAGGTGTAGAATTTGAGGGTTGCCATGGATACAGGTCAGATGCCTTTGTTCTCGCATTGTGGTGTAGCTTAGGGAGATGAGAGATGCGCCAGGCTCAGAGCAAGAGCAGGGAAAGATGTTTTTTTAATTGTTTTTTATATGTGAAGGCAAATATCCACACTTATTTCATCCGAGCTTGAAATAAAAGACAGTAAATGAAGGCAATCTCCAGATGCAGATGTGATTGAACTCACATCGAGTCTGGGAAGCTGAGTGGCATCAAGGGAAATGTCACCGTGGTATCGTCATGGCCACAGACAGCCCCTCTGTGGTGCCACAAAGCCACTTGTCTGCGGTGACTGCGCTGAAACGGAGCCCGGGGTCTTCATGCCCAGCCCGTGTGTGAGCGCGTTCTGTGTGTGTGTGAGGCCATGTCTGTGCTCCTGCCTTTGTTTTCCCCTTCTCAGTCCCCTGACCAGCTCTCTGTGCTCTCAGACTATTTGATTGGGAGTTGAGAAGGAGGTTTCAAACCAGGATCCATATGGGGCCTGTCAGTTGCGACTGGATTCATTTTAAAGTCCTTGTTAAGTCCAACAAAAAGCCAAAGATTAGAGCTGATATGTTGGCTTTCATCCAAATCCTGATCCTTGAAAGGCTGCCTTGAGACCGCCAGGCGACTCTTTTCTCTTTTCATTCCCCCTTTTCTTCTTGCTCTTCTTCCCTTCTAATTGCTTCCCGAATTTGGGGTTATTGTCGTGGGTTTGAAGCCAGCTAACCAGAGCCATGTAAGGTTTTTTCTCCCCCATATTTTTTTGGTACCAATCAGATTCTGTCCCTTCTTCTGTTGGTTCAGGAAGTCCATGTTAATACCTTGACCACCAATGTCAAAGCCCTGGCAAGGCAGGAGTCTGTTGGGATAAGCCAGCCCTCAGCAGCCAGAGATCTGTCAAGAAGAAAAGCAACTTGATTCTGGTCCATCAGCTGGGGATGCTCTTTCCTCTTCCCTCAGTCCAGGGCTACAGCTTCCTCTTCCTCTGTCCCTGAGGCTTGTCAGGGACAAGCCATTGTCCAGGGCTTGTCCTCATCATGGCCAGGGTGTCCCAGCAGATGGGGACATCTCTGAGGGGAAGTGCTGGCACCAAGCACGGGGCTCCACCTGGAACACGGAGTGCTCAGTCTGCACAGCTCCTGAAGCTGAGCTCATACCCAGGTGACCCAGACAAGGACAAGTGGAGCTTCCATGGTCATTCCCATTGTTCCCTGTGGCCCAGCTGCACTCCACCGCTGGAGAGCTCCCTTCCAACCCAAATTCCTCCCTGCTTTTCACATCCCAGCAGAGAGATTGTTTCTCTTAGAACAGATCGCTCTTGACAGCCTGGATTATGAGAGAAGCAGGAAAGGCCAGAAAAGAGACCAGAGCTCTATTAAGAGCTGCATGTAATCGAGGAAGGAATGAGGGAGGGGATATGAGGAGGGGGAATGGATATTGGTGATACTTGGTGCCAAAAAGAAGAAGACTGAGCAGAAGCAGAGCTGGGAGGGAGTTGGGGCCATGTTAAGTCCACTAGCCCAAACCCAGGATCTCACAGTGGGGACACCCAAGCTGATGCTCCTGATTATTCCTCAGTTGGGCCTCATTTGGAACAGCTCCTGTAGAGCCTGTATAGTCCTTGCTGGTCAGTGCACGCTGGGAAGGGACAAACCTGGAGCTCTGCAGAAGGGGCCCTGAGCTGCTGGAGGCCTGAGGAGGGCAAAATAAGGGAAAGAGCCTGCAGGGCTGTGGAGCTGTTGGAGTGTGATCCCAAAGCTGAAAGCACAAAGAGATTCAGTCTGTGCTGGAGATGCTGCACCAGAGAGTGAGCACCACACACGTTACAGCTGGAGAAGGTGGAAAAGCAGGTGGATCCTGCCCTGTAAGGTGAAATCCAGCCAGGCTGGCCCAGGGAGTTGCTCCTGGCTCCAGCATGGGAAAGGCCATTCCCATCACACTGTGGCAGCAGCACCAGCAGGATGTGTTGGGAGCATTTTGAGCCATATCTGCCACGGGGTCTGTGTGCAGCAAGGGGCATTAAAAAGCCACCATCTATTGTATTGTCCATACATTAATTTAAAGTATATGCAGGCACATATAAAATATGACCTAACAGGTCATATCTGAGCAATTCCAATTAGGCAGGAGGCCGACAGATTTCCAGCCTCTGCCATGGGATGTCCCACACACTCAGAGCAGACAGCAGAGAGATGTGCATCGTGTGTGAGATGCATCTGGACCAGGCACAGCTTGAAAAGCCATTCAGGAAGATATTTAGAGGAGTGAGGAGTGGTAATGGGCTGGGTTTGTCTTTGGTTTTGTGGCTGCTTTAACTCCAGGGTGCCTGTCCTGGGAGTCCCAGAGCACAGAGAAGTGACTCCCTGCAGGAGGCACAAAAGGGTCCAGCCCACCCTGGGCAGCACCATCATCTCTGCTCCAGCAAAGTTTAATGAGGAGGGGGTTAAAAGGAGCCAAGATTCCCATTCACTCCTGGCAGCATCAGCCCCATGGACAACCCCTCTGTTCCATTCTACAGGTCCTGCCAGGATATGGAACAAGCACCAGCAGCCTGAGCATAGGCAGAGAACCCACACCTACCCCCTCCCAGGCATGGCAGTGGCCTTCATCCCACTCTGCACAGCCAATCCTTCCTCTTCCTGCCCACCATACAGATCCCAGTCCAGCCCACAGCCCCCTGATATCATGCCCCAATAAAATCCTCCCCTTTCCCATCCATCCCTCACCACTGTTCCACGCTGGGACTCATGACCACCAGGTCACCTCTCCTCCCACTTGCAACTCTTCTCATCCAGCTCTGTCTGAAGATTGCCAGGAGCACACTCAAATACCAACTGGAAGCATCATCCCACCGAGACATAACCAGTACCCACTGCATTTCTCACTGGGCTTTTAATCTGTAGGAACTGGCCGGATCTGAGTATCCCAGATATGAAACACACACTGTGGCTTCTTTTCCTTCTGAAGGGAAAAATATCCTCTACCCCTCAGACACTAAATAGCAGGATAGAATCATGGAATCATGGAACGGTTTGGATTAGAAAGGACCTTAAAGCTCATCCAGTTCCACCCCCTGCCATGGGCAGGAACACCTTTCGCTATCCCAGGTTGCTCCAAGCCCCGTCCAACCTGGCCTTGGACACTTCCAAGGATGGGGATTCCACAATTTCTCTGCACAACAAGGATACTCCTCCCAGACTTCTGCCATGGAACACTGAGATCCTGCCAGCCAGCAGAGGTGGAGGTGGCACAGCCTGAGGGAGTCTCAGGGTTGGATGTGGGTTGGAAGGCGGATGGGTGTGGCTGCCCCACACATTATTCCTCTCATCTCTGTGCTTTTGCCTCAGTCAAACACCAGGTCCCAGACCAAATCCTGTCCAGCTTTCTGCTCCAGACAGACCATGAAGGTTTATGCTGGAAGATGTTTCTTATTTCTGGAAACACCATCTGGGGCATTTTCCTTTAAAAGACTTGGTTTATTGGTGTGGAAACTGCAGTTGGAAGTGGACATTATGCACAGCACGTCCCATTTCAACAAAAAGCCAAAGTTCACTTTTTTGGAGAGAGGGGAAAACAAAAAGCTGGAGTGTTTGGTCTGGAGCCTGTTGAGCAGCTCAGCTCTGCTCAGGGCTGGCCCCCAGCATCCCGTTTTCCTGCTCCAGGATAATGGGAGCTCAGAGGCCAGCGCAGAGACATGGAATCAGCACGCTGGGAAATCAGCGGGATGTGTGCGAATTGCTTGGATAAAATCCACCCCAAGCACAGCCTGGATCATAATACGACCAAGAACAGCGAAGCTCTGAAGTCTGAGAAACAACATTTCATTTTTCCCCATCCCCCCGTTCCTTTTTCCACTCCTGCTCCTGCCGGCACACACCTGGGCTCCACTCATCCAAGGACCACAGAAACCTCGGGCTCACAGCAGCCCTAAACCAGGGCTCCAGCTTTGCTGGGACCAGGCTCTGCCTTCCCCGGGTTATTTTAAGTTCAGCCTTTTTTCTTGGTTGTGGGACTGTGCCCTTACCAGGCTGGAGCTCCAAAACTGGCTCAGCTCATCCCAGTGCAGGGAAACATCCATGAGCCTGGACTAAGGATCTCTCATTCCAAAGTCCCCGAGTTCTGAGATTAGGCAGAAACTCAAACAAATGAAGGCAGTTGCTGGAGAGGACAGGAAGCAATTACAGACCACCCTGAAAAGGCAGGACAGCCAGCAGCTTGTGTGGCTGCTGCTGCTGTTTAAACAACAACCACCCCCAAGCTGGGAAGGGCAGGAACATCTTTGAGGAACAATGGTGGAGTGAGGTGCACTGGAGCCTGGAAAGGAGGATTAACACGGAATGCTCCGGCACAAGGGCCCTGAGCTCCTGCTGCGTGGGTCAGGAAGTCCTGCTGGCAGGAGAAGGACAAACAGGATGGGTTCATGATTCCAAAGCGAGTCAGGACCTGGGACCTCCTGGTACCCAGCCAGCGGATGGACCCACACGGGTCAGGGGGAGGGTGGCCTTCAGGATGCCTTTTCCATCTGCAGGGCCATTTTGAAGCAGGATTTTTTTCTTTGCCATGGAGGGGGAATAGGGGGGGAGGCATTTTCAAGCTGTTTTCTCCAAGATATCCCAGCTACGCCTGACAGCTGGTTCCCATTGGGCTCCTGACCAAAGGCAGTCTCCAGCAAGGGTGGGAGTGGGCGGGAGGGGGGAAGGGAACCTCCTAACGAGGAGGACGAAGAAGAGGAAGGATGAAAGGCACTGAAATGCGGAGGGTGGAACTGAACCAGGAGGACACACGGAGGGAGGGGCTGGCGAGGCTTTGAAGCTCCTCACTATGGGGAGCCTCCTTTAAACCCTACACCATATTGGAACAAGGTGGGGGGGGAGGGCCTGTCTCTCCTCTTCCCTCTGAAATATTACGAGAGGTTGGGACCCCCACTCAGGATGGTCTGTTTCTGTCCATTAAGCATTTTAAATGCTTGTCCATCTCCCATGGCCTCCGGTCCTTCTGTTCTTTGTGGGAATGGGCTGGGGATGGGAGGTTCTCAAAGATGAGGAAAGTATTTAGGGCATGGGGCAGAGGTGACAAGGGCTGGTGTCAGTCACAGCCTTATGCCAGTAGGGGTTCCAGTGTAAGAGATGGGAAAAGGAATTGTTTGTGTCCCAAACTCAACATCAGACGGCAAATTTTACTCCCCTCTGCTGGAAATCTCAGCAGGCAGGTCAAGGGGAGGATGGCTGGTGCTGCCTGACTTCCCCTCACTGCCAGCCAAGAAGGAAACCAGCTGGCAGGGTAGCACTGGGACCAGTGCTGCAGCTCCTTCTGTTCCTGCTCCAGAGTCAGCTGCCTGACAAAGGGCTCCAGCCCTCCTTGTGCTCCTCCATCCAGGCCCATCCTCTTTTACCACAGAATATCCTGAGCTGGAAGGGACCCACAAGGGTCACCAAGTCTAACTCCTGATGTCCAACTCTCCTCATTTATAAGGATGCTGGGAGGACATCTCCTCTTCCTTCCCCAACCAATCCCAAACAAACCTCTCCCTGGAAGATGGAATTACAACAGTTTTATAAATTACATTGAACTGAATTCAAAGCATCACAAAATATAAAGGTAGCCAAAAAATAAAGGTACAGGAAGCCAAAGGGATGTGTCCAGCAGAGACCTGCCTTTGGAGATTGCTGCAGCATGGGTGACATTATCTCCTCTGGAGCTGAGTTACCTCATTCTCGACTCATAATGATTATTCTCCAAAGAAATGGGTGAAAACCAAACAAGCCTCACTCTTCTCCCCAGAATGAGCAGACCTGGCCAGGCAGATAAAGCTCTCAGCACTGTGAAGGGTTCTGAGCTGTGCTTGGAGCTGGAGCTGGAGCAGGAGCTGGAGCAGGAGCAGGAGCAGGAGTTGGAGCAGGAGCAGGAGCAGGAGTTGGAGCAGGAGCAGGGCACTCTCAACCCTCATCCCTCCTCGATGCATGGGCTGTAAATATCCAGAGGAAAAAATACTCGGTCGGTGCATTGTTCCTCCCAAGGTTGTCAGGAAATAGGTGGAGGGGAGGCACGAGGTGACACAGCAAAAACAATAGAAGGAGAAAGTTCACAATAACAGTGGTTTGGTGCCTGGAAAACAGTTCCTGATGGAACGAGTTTAAGGTTCAGAGTGGTGGCTTGTGCATTTAGCCTTGGTGTGCTGGGTGTCCCTGTGTCTCTACACTCAGTGTCGCTTCAGCAGCAGCCCAGGGACTCCTGGAGATCCAGAGCTTCCCAGGTTGCTCCTGCAGCTTGGTACAACCCTGGAACCTGGAGCTACAGCACTCAGAGGTGTCTGCAATTGGCCCCTTGGCCTCATTGTCAGGAGATGGGGCAGCTGAAGGTGCAGGTCAGGCAGGGGATGGCTCAGGTCTCCTGGCACCTCCCCAGGATTCCAAGGCAGTCAACTGCTCTGCAAGCAGTGGGAGCAAGGAGGGAAGGGCAGTATTCCCACTTCCCATGCCTTCTTTTCTCTCTACCTTCCCTTCACCTGCTCAGTGTTGGAGCTGGACTCACTCCCTTCCTCTCCCATGTGCCACTGGTAGGGAGAAGCATCTCACTCCAGGCTGTTTGCTCCAGGCTGTTTGCTCTGGGATAGCCAGCAGGAGTGGGGCAGGGATGTTTCTGAGGGATGACTTCCCTTTCTTCACCCCTGTGTGGCAGTATGAGTGGATGGTTGGTGTGTGCTTCCAGCACCAAGACCCAGCCGCCCAGGACCCTTCTTGCCATGCCCCTGGCCTTTTCCCACAGCCACTGGACAGTGGCATAAAAGGGACAACTGGGTTTTGGTTTGTGAGTCCTCAGGAACAAGGTTTAAGTAAATTAAATTCAAACAAATAGATGCATTTTGGAAAGAAAACATCCCTAGTTTGGGTGCAATGGGCCCAGAGGGGAACAGTTGCCACTAGCACCGGGATACATGTCCAGGTATCCGGGAGAGGGGGTGAAATGGGCAGGGCGGAAGGTTCTGGATGGGTTCTGATCCCCCTCTCTCACCTCCCCTTCCCGTACTCCCCGTTCCTGTTTGGTTTTGCATTAAGATCTGCAGGTGTCTGAGCACTGCGACGGATTGGGAAATTGAATGCAATATTAAGTTAATTAAAACTGCCCTCTGTGTGTTAATCTTCTTGTCAAGTTTTAATTAAGTGGTGCTAAAGTCGCAGCATGGGGGAGAGGGTGTTCCTGGTCCCACCTCCTGTGACCCAGGGAGCCTGCAGGGTCTCACTGGGGTCACCAGGTCCCAGTTGGTGTCATTTCCCTATTCCCCCCCCAAAATGGTGAAATTTTACCATTTTTTTGCCTATCTCCCTCCCTCACCTGCAGGTTCTCTGCCTAGAGGTAGCAGCTCTCCTCCCAGGATGGGTCATGCTCCCAGCAATAGCTGATTTACTGCTTGTGAGCCTGAAAATCCAGGAGAAAGGTCAGTTCAGAGTAATCACCATTCCTTGCTGCATGGACAGACTGGAATGGGAGCACTGGGAGTGGGATTAGGGCTCTCCATGCATTCCTCTGTCCCTGTAGATGCGTCATCTCTTTCTGCAGGCCGTGGGACAGGAGGAGAAACCAGACAGAAGGACGTGAAAGCTGCCCAGGACAGTGAAAATCAGAGGATCTCTGAGGTTGGAAAAGCCCTTCCAGCCCATGGTGCCCACCCTGTGCCCACCTTATCACCCAGCCCAGAGCACTGAGTGCCACATCCTCTCATTCCTTGGACACCTCCAGGGATGGGGACCCCAAATCTCCCTGGGCAGCCCCTTCCAAAGCCTGGCCACCCTTCCTGTGAAGAAAATAAGCATTTCCTGGTGCACATCAGTGGTTGGAAAGAACGATCTTTACCCTCCTCATTATTTAAGGAGAGGTTGGAAATCAGTGTTTCTCACCACACAGGTGTCTCTCTCATCCCCTTTTTCCAATGGCATTTGGCAGCCAAAATCCCAACCATTGACCATCAATTCACCCGGAACACATTTTGCCAAATAATTCCTTGCTATAAATTGCTGTAGATATTTCCACAGTGGTGTTGACATTTCCCTGTGAATGGACAATGAAACTGTCTCTGCTCAGTTAAAGACATTACATTTAACCTCTGTTGATTCCATTTTTGACTGTTTTATAGGCAGCAGCTTTCCCGCTCTGCACGTGAGTCTCACCTAAGCTCTTCATTGTATTTTTAAGGTCCCAAGATAAAATTAAGACATTTCCCACTTTAACTCCCAGCACCTTGTAGTGCCTTTAAACCATTACAGATACTCCTTGAAATATCTCAGGGCCAGACCCAGAGCACAAATGGAATTAAAACTCATTCATTCGGAGCCTGAGCCAGTAATTTGATGGGCCAAAGTGTTTCTCCTCTCTCAGGTTTTTCAGCTCAGCACAGGTACAGCACCTGCATTTATGATCAGGGAGTTATGAAGTGATAGTGCTTTTAAAATTCATTGGGACTGTTCCCAACTCAGGGTGTCCCCAGTGCGCCCATTTCCCGGCCCCAGGATTAGGCACAGGGGCATTTTTGGGAGTGTCTTTCCATTGTGCTCCAGTTTCACCCTAGAGTGTCCGACTTTAGCAGTCACAAAAAGGACATGTCCATCTCCCAGGGTTTGTTCTGGAGCTAATGGATTTAGGAAGGTTCCCATCAATCTGTCCTCCCACTCAGCACACCGGGAACGCTCAGCTCCGGCTGGCCAGTGGTTCTGAGAGCTGATTTCTTCACCCCAGTCACCAAGATTTATTTTGTATAGGCATTTTCATATAGCTGAGGAGGAAAAAAAAAGAGAAACCCACCTGGAATCAATTGTCAGCACAATGGAAGTTGGCATGGCCAGCACTGGGGAGCAAGGGTGGACAATGGTGTATTTACCAGAAATCCCGCTCTGGGGACAAGCAAAACTATCGGTGACTTGGTGCCAAAGTGGATGAATAGGGGAGACTGGAAAAAAAATTAAGTGAACAGAAAAAAAAACAAGTGAAAAAGTCAAAACCTTTAGTCATAGTGTTTTCTGAAATGAATTTGTTTTTGTTTTCAAGGGACACTGAGAAATCTGCCAGGGTTTGTGCAGAGATTTAAGGAGGCAGCCTGATGGGCTGCGCTGCTCTGGGCTGGACATGGAGCTCTGGGTGATGGACAGGAGCCCTTCCTCCCTTTCTCTCTTTGCTGTAGGATCCCAGGAGAAAGCCCTTGTTGGGGAGCCCACCCCTGGGGTGATGGAGTGTTGTGGGGACTGGGGGGGGGCTCCCCATCCCACCTTATCTCGCTCCCTCCAGCCCTTGCCCACTGTGTTTATTCCCACTATAAACTTCTCTGGGATGGGCTCTGTCTCTCATCCCATTTGTTTTGAAGGCCTGTCCCCACTCATGGCTTATCTCTGGGCACAGTGATAATAACAGCCAACAACCCTCTTTGCTTATAGCACCGACTCTTTTAAATGTTTCCATAATCTCAACCAGCGTCTCCCCTTCCTTCCTCCATGGAGAAGCTCCTGGGCCAGGGAATGTGAATGGTCAGGGTTGTTGCCTGCACTTGGCCTTGTGTTCTGCAGCCCCTGTGGAACCAAAGGGAATGTCAGACTGATGCCATGTTTCTGTGGATTCCCATACAAATACAGTGGATGTGGAAGAAATAATTGTTTCATCTTTGGTTTGAGGCAACTTTTAACACCAGGAGTGCCCAAGAGTGTGGACTGCCAGGGGAGGGTGCACCAGCTGTCCCCACTGTGGCACAGGAGCTGTGTGAACCCATCTCAGCACTCTCCAGACTCAAATGCAGGTGAGGTTCAGTCTGGAAGCAAACTCTGCCTTCCACCTGCTGGGGGCCCTGCATCTTTCCCCTGGAGCATCCCTGAAGTGGAGGCCAGCACTGATCTCTGCTCCCTGCGCCCAGGGACAGCACCAGGTAGTGGCTGGAGCTGTGCCAGGGCAGGGTCAGGTTGGATCTCAGGACAAGGCTCTTCCCCCAGAGGGTGGTGGGCACTGACCAGGCTCCCCAGGGCAGTGGGTACAGCCCCGAGGCTGCCAGAGCTCCAGGAGGGTTTGAACAATGGGACAGGGACGGAGTAGGATTGTTGGGGTGTCTGTGCAGGGCCAAGAGCTGGACTGATGAATCCTATAGGTCCCTTCCAACTCAGCATATTCCAGGATTCTATGATCCCATGATCCCACTGCTCCTCTGCCCCACCCCTTTCCAGCACCTGCACCAACGGGGTCTTTGTGCTACTTGCCATGGGCTTGGGGTGAGGGATCTCCCTGGCTGTGCTTATGCCAGGCATTTCTGTCACAGTGGATATTGTCACATGTGTGTCCACGCCATTCCTGGCACTGCCCGTGGGTGCTGCTGTCCCTGCTGTGGGTGCCGGGGCAGGGTGGGTGCTGGGTTTGGTGCTGGTAGCGCTACATTCCTGGGGGGTGTTTTTCCCTGTTTGCTTCTTCCCCCTCCCCAGGAAGGGAGTGTTCCTCCCCCTGTGTGTGGCTGGGTGGGCACAGAGCACATGGTGCCACTCAGCTGTCGTTCCCCTCGTCAGCGGGAGGGAAGCGAGCGCTGGCAGGGACTGAAGGTCAGCAGAAGGACATCTCAATTATTCTGTGTCATCTGCGAGGAGCTCAGCTCTTGTCAGAGTCCCAGTGGAGAGCAATGAAACAGTAACTTGGCTGGAGGAAAAAAGAGAGTGGGGAAAAAAATAGGAAAGGAAAGAGAGAGGGGGAAAAAGGCTGCACAGAAGCTAAGGTCAGCGGGATTGACAGCTGCTAGGAGATATCTCTATTTCGTGTGCCGAAAATAACACCTCTCTGGGCTACAGAGCTGCGTTTTCAATTAAATATTGGGCAGTGAAGAGGGGGAGAAAAAAATTCTCCATGATAATTTCAGAGGAGGGGAAGGAAATAGAAAACAGGCTTGTGAAGGCAGCCTGTCTCACTGCTTCCAGTAACCTTATTTCCTTGGGATTGTCCTGTGTGTTTTTTCTTCTCATGTCTCTTATCTTCACCTCCCCTTTGGAAGCCCTGGGAAACTGGAGACAGCAGCTGGTGAAATAACTCTGGGCAAGAGGAGCAGGAGGAGCCAATCCCTCACTTAGGGATATATATATATATATCCCTATACAGCATATATGTACTATATGTTCTATATAGGAATATACAGTAAACACCACCAGCTTGGGTCACGTCATGCCCTCTGAACCAGAGGCAGTTCCCCTGTCTCCCTCCCTGCACCACCTTGCTCCCTACCTGGGGGTTCAACCCTGTGTCTTCCATGTAATGCTTCAGTGCAAGAGGGATGGTAAAGTGTTTCCACAGGAGAAAGCCCCCCAGAGCTCTGTGTCCTGGAGTATCCAGCCCAGTGTGGGCTGATCTGGCTGGAAGCACTTGGCCAGAGCATGGCTGGGGACTTCCCTGCAGGTGACAGTGCTGGTGCCACCAGCACCCCCTGCCAAGGGGATTTGGGCTGGAAAGTTCAGCACAGACACCAGCTGCAACAACCCCACAGGCTCCCCCATCATCTCAGTTGTTCCAGGCCTGAGCAGCACCAACAGCATCACTGCAACTCTCACATGTGCAACTCTGCTGGGTCATGGCACAAGGTGTGGCTACTGCTGATGTAAAATTAATTAATGAATGGCTTCAGCTCACCAGCATGTTCAGTCCGGAGCTGGGTGGGCTCCCAGGAGGCTGGGCGAGGTGGAGGGGCAGTGCTGTGGATCCAGCCTGGGGCTGGGGGCCAGGGGTTCTTCCCTGGGATGCACTGGCTGCAGAACTCCTGGATGATTGCACCAAGCAGCCATGGCTGGGCCATCACACATGTGGTTTGAAAGCTGGGTCAGGCTTTCAAAACCCAGTGAAACCCCCAAATTACAGAACATCACATTTTCCTTGGGAGTTTAAGTGTGTGGGAGAACACGGACCTGCTCACATCATGTGGAAAGAACCCACTGGCACTTCCACAGGTGGATTCAGTGCTGGTGGCACTTCCAGCCAGGGGGCCGGTGCTGGCTGTGCAATGCTGGCATGGAGCAGCTCCTGCTGCCAGCTTTTCCCTCTCCAGGCTCAGGAGACACTTTGTGGGATCCCCTTTTCCCTGGGAATGGACCCTCAGAGGGGCGTGCACAGCTGAGGCTGGTGACTGGTGTTTTGGGGGTTCCTGCGTGCCAGGGTGTGGATGGGATGGCAAAGGTGCTGCCATATGTCCTGTCAGCCAAGAGCATTGGAGCTTTTGTCTCCCACACAACACCAGAGTGCACAAGAATTTGCTTTCTGGGAGTGCAGGAGAAGCCATTCCCTCCTTTGGATGGTGTCTGTCTGTTGGAGAGAGGAGTGAAGCGAGCAGCCAAGGGCTCACCTGCTTTGCAGGGAGGCTCTGCTCCCTTCCCCCAGCCCAGACCCAGGAGTCAGGCTCACACCTCATAAAGTGTCCCTGCTGTGGCACTGCTGCCCTGGAACACGGACCGGGAGATTTTATATGCCGAGAAACAGGAACGTCTGCACGGAGCCGCAGACAGGACCGGAGCAGATGCAGGTATTTCACCTTTGGATCCCGGCCTCAGCTTGTAGGAGAGAGGCAGGAGGCTGAGGAATTGCAAACCCATTAAGAGCCAAGGTGCTCTCAGCCCCCTTGCCTGGCTCTGAGTTCTTTCAGTGGTCTGTTATTGGGCTTCCCTTCCAAACACTCTCATCAGCTCAGGGTAGGAGGCCTTGGAGGTTCAGGCAGCCTCCCCCAACCTGGCCTTTATCCCACTGGGATTTTCTGAGCAATTCTGGATGGTGGGAAGGGTCTGTGTGTCACCTCCCTGTTGGTGGGGTCCCTTCGGGCAGTGGTGGGAAGGGAATTCTTTCCAAACAGGCTGTCCATGGAAATGCAATCCCAGCAAAGCTGAGGCTGCAGCCCAAAGCAGTGGGCAGGGCTGAGTTCTTCAGGATTGGGAAGGGCCAGACATTTTCAGGGCTCCAGGGGTGCTGCCCCATGGGGAGGTGAAGTAGAATTTGCTGGACAGCACAGAGGGGGAGCACAGGGAGCCACAGGGGAATGGCAGGATGGCGAGACACGAGCACCTGGAAAGAATTAACGCTTACCCTCAGCAAGGGCTTATAAGAGGGAAGAACAAAGCAGGCGAGGAAAAACCAGGGCAGGAACAAAATGGTGCTAGTGGGAAAAGGCATTCCTGCTTCTCGGCAAGGGGGAAGGAATGACTGAGCAGCACTGCTGGGCTGGGGGGAACCAGCTCCCTGTGAGAGGCTCAGCCTGGCTCACATCGGCTCTTCACTTCCGCCTCTGATGTTTAACTCCTCTGCATATTTCCTTCCCTTTCCAACTGTGTCTCATCCCTCTTTCTATCTCCATTCTCCCCAAATTTTTCTATGCATCCTTTTCACACCCTCCTCCTTTTCTGCAGTGGAATAGTGTTTGTTTCTGTACCCAAAGCCCATGCCCCCTTTCTCAGCAGTCTGGTTGTCCTTTCTCCAGGATGGTGCCTCAGTGCTGATCCTCACTGAGGAGGTGCAGGAATGGGAATAGCCAGGGGCTGAGCACTGATGCATTTAGGTAAATTAACAGACATCCTGGAAATTCCCATTAATTTGAATTTGACCCCTTTTTGGAAGGGATATCCTGCCTGGGGTCCTCCTGTGGGCTGAGGGAGCTTGGCCCCTCCAGGACAGGAGGTACCTGCTTCCCAAAGGTCTTATTTTGAAATAACTGTTGCCAAAAGGCTCCTGGCTGGCTGCAGTTCACAGTCTAGCTGCTCTGATTGCACCAAGTACTCAAACAAAAGATAAAAAATTTGAATTTCCAAGGGGGTTTCCCTGCTCCACTCCCTCCCAGTGTACTGTGCCCTTGGCAGAGTCCTCCACCCCACTGGGGTCACCAAGCCATGAGTGGGACTTGTGGCAGCCCTGATACACTTTCCAGAGGAATTGCTTTCCTAATAACATTGAAACCCCTCATTACTCTTTGATCGTGCTGGAGGTTTGGCTGACATGACTCTGGCTCCATTGTCATGCAGAATCCCTGGAGCAGCAGAGCAGGGACTGGGAACCAGAGCTCCTGAACCTGAGGAAGAGCTGCACCTTGCTGGGCAGCAGATGAATCCTCAGAGCTCCCAGAGACACCCAGCTGCAAAACCCAAACCTTTGGGCAACTGAGGAGGGTTTCTCTTGCCTTTTTTTTGCCATTTTCAGTTGATCTGTGAGTGTTTTTGGCATGTCCAAAAGCAGGAAGGAGGTGAGGTCCCCAAAGAGCTCCAGCTCCACATTCCCACCCAGTTTTGTAGCCTTGAGGGGTTGTCCAAATTTGGAGAAGTATTCAAGCATCTGAGTATTCTACCCAAAGCTGACCTGGTGACAGAAGGGATCCACATAACTCATCCACTCTGTCTCCCTGAAATTCCAATCTTCCTGAGTTTCTCCCACCACCACTCCAGTCACACCAGGGCCTGATGTAATGGGGCAGCAGTAAAATGTTAGTAGGTACAAATGAACTGATGGGGATTAAAGAACCAGCACATGCCTCCTGGAGGGCTTTAAAAGCATCCTGTTTGCAAACAGCTCTGTGTCTGCATCCCTCATTCTGGGTCATTTTCTTTCCACTGGTTTATTCATTCACAGGGAGGAATTGCAGCTGGAGCAGCTCACCAGGTCTTTTCCTCCATCCTTTCTGGGGCAGGAGGAGTCTGGCCCACTTGGCCCTGTCCAAGGGGTTTCCTTTCCCTATCTCTTTTCAAGGCATTTTCCCCAAACTACTTCCATTTCAGCTCATCCCTGTCTTTGCCTGGCTGACTGGGAATGTGTTGCAGGTGAGATGTACCCAGGAGGTACATCTCAGGCCTGCAGGACCTGCAGGACCTTAGGGTGGAGCAGGCCTTGCCATCAGCAGAGGGATGGCCCCCATCCCTGTGCATGACCAGCCTCTCCATGTGACCAGGACCATGTAAGGGGTAAGTCAGGAGGCATAAGGAGCACAGGCCAGGAGTCTGGAGAGGTTTGGGAGTTGGGAGCCACACAGGCAGCTCATCCAAACACATTGCACAGAACTTTGAAGGTTGGTTTGGATGACTTTGAAAGATCTTCCTCCTGAGATTTGCTGGGCTTCCTGGCTCTGCTTGAACCAGAACAAAGGCTGTTCTTACCACACCTCACTGTGTGAGATGGAAACAGGGCTGGGGTGGTGGGGGAGCTGTTGGATGTGTCCTCCTGAACAAGGGCAAAGCAAACACCTCCCGTTTGTTCAGCTGAACCTGAGCTGAGTTGCAGAGCAAGGGCCTGAGCCAGAGCGTGTTTTCTCCAAGCAGCTCAGAAAAAACAGAGGGTTGGTTCGTACCTACTGCCAGGAAATGCTGCAGCTTGTCTGAGGTCCCTGCAGCTGCCCTTGTGTGCTGCCTCTGCTCACTGGGTGGCCTGAAGACTTTCCCATGGTCGCTGAGAGAAACAAGAAATGGGATGGGGCGAAAAGCAGGGACAGGGATAGTATTCAGGCCCATTGCTCTGCTTTCACACCCCCACCTGTAGCTGAGCACCTGCCTCCCTCCAGGCTGTACCTGCTCATTGCCATCCCTCTCCACCTGTTAATCCATGAGGGGATGGTGTTCACAGGCACTTCACTGGAATGAAGAGTGGGAAGATGGGGTGTTCTCTCCCTAGTGAGCTGCAGATGATGAGGTGCACGTGCTTCTGCAGCCACCACAGTGATAAGGGGGTGTTCATATCACCAGGAATCCCTTGTTTCCAGCAAAATGGGGCTTTATATTTTACATTGCTGAAGCACTTTACAGAGCTCTCACAAATGTAACCTGGGAGCAGTGCTGGTGTCCAGCTGCTTTCCATGAACCTCCAGTGCCATCCCACTGTCCCAGTGCCCGCCTGAACCACGGGAGGTTTGTGAGGCAGGAATATCCTGCTTTAAAGCAGACATTAAGCTGTCTGTTCTATTACAGCCAGTCTCAGCCTGAATTTCTCCCCATCGTGTCTCCTGCACCTTCTTGGTTCCCTCTGTGGTGACACTTTGAGCACCATCAGCATTGGAGGGTCCTTGGCACTACCCTACAATGGCCCTCCCAGGTGAGTTAACCAAAAAAGACCTTCAGGTGACATTTTTCTTGGCTCCTGGAGTGCTGTGGTCCTCTTCTCTCTCCCTTCACCTGTGTGTCGGTGAGTTTGTGACACAGACCTTTCCCAGTCACCATCCTTGCAGATGGACCACGAGCCCTGGGACCTGGAATGCACCTCCCAGGATGGGGGGCACTGAAGTCCCTGGCAGCAGTGTGTGGGAAACTCAGAGGGGAGGCCAAGCTGCACTGGGATCATGGGCTGAGGATCATGGGCAAGGGGACAGAAACCTCACTGCAGCTGGAGGGGACATCACCATTGCAGGAGGGCAGGGGAATCCAGGGATGCTCCTGCCGAAGAAGGGCACCAGCAAAGGCGACTGAGGCTGTGATGAGCCAAGTCCAGAAGCTCTGGAGGGTGCTCAAGTCCATCTGTTTCCTCACTGATGATGTTACTTGAGAGCACAAGAGACTGCAGTGCAAAGCCAGCACTCCCTGCCCACACCAGTGAATTCCCAGGGCAGGGGCTGCTGCAGCTCCTCATCACAGGCAACAGGATTTATTCCAACCAGGACATACCTTTGGTTTTCCTGGGCTTTGTGGCGTGACTCAGGCATAGACCACCAATCTCCTACTTCACTGTTGTGCATCTCAGTTTTCTCTCCACTTCTTGAGCAAGCCCTTCCCACCTCTGCTCCCCCAAAGGGTTTCCAGCCCTAGTGGATTTCCTAAGGCTCCGTGCACTCATGGGGACATCCAGGGAGTGCTCCCATCCATCTGCTTAACTCTTTGGGAAAAAACAAAGCAGCCAAGCAATGAATGAGTACAAAAGCACATGTGAAGCCTTGGCAGGGAGCGTTCCATGACTCCCAGCATCCATGTCTGCTCCGCGCTCACACCGCGGCCTCTCCGCTCTGTAATTAGGACAGGCTGAGCACGCTCTGGGAACACGCTGGAAGAGGCGTGATGAACAAAACAGCAGCTCCAGATGAGTGCAAGCATCTGAGGGGTTTAGGATGGAAAAGGGGGCTGGTTTGTGTTCTGCAGCCATGTGTGTGTGCACGGGGCTGGTGCCTGCTCTGGCTAACGAGCACTGGGCTCCTGGGAGAGGAGAAGAGCGGCCGGGCAGAGGAGCCAATTACCTGTGCAAGAGCACATTCCTGAAAGCCTCGCTCCTCTGAGTGGGATTCAGCTCGTGCTCTTCTGATGCTGGATTAGAGGTCTGGAAAGCCTCTTGCCTTGGGCCTTGGCCAAGATTGTTCTCACATACCTCCAGTGCTTTGCGGTGCTCCTGCCTGGAGAAGGAGACCTGCTGGAGAGGTGACCCAGGGCTCCTGTTAAACCTTCCTCTGAGCAGTGTCCTCCAGGTGCCCCCATTCAGAGCATTTCATCCCTGCTTTGGTGGCTGGAGACCCATCTTCCTCTGCTCCTTCCTCCCTCAGCAAAGCCATGCAGACTGTCAGTCTGTTGTCTGTCCAGCCTTACCAAGAACTTTGCTATGCTGGAATTGTTTTCTTCTTTTTGATGTTTCTAAAGAAGCCTCAGACTTTCCCCAAAGTGCTCCAAGAATGCAGCCTTGTTGCCTCCACCTGTCATGGTGCCCAGAGGATGAGCAGAGGGGCCCCATCCCAATATCCAGGTGATGAACTGAGGGGTCCTGTCCTGACTCCCAGGTGATGAACGGAGGGGCCCCATCACAGCACTCAGGTGACAAACAGAGGGGCAGAGGGGGCCGGGAAGGGCTTTGAAGGGCCCCCTCCACCCTGTCCCACAGTCAGATCAGGGCAGTGATAATGGCTTTGTTTAAGAGGAAGAGCAGGAAGGAAAATGGAAGTCTAACACAACAGGAGCTGCCTCACCCAAGTGTCCCAAGGACCTTGGCTGCCAAAACTGAATGGAAATAAATGCTGCAGACAATGCAGGGCTATATCTAGGAGCTGCAGGAGCCTGGCCAGCCCCCTCTGTCCCCACTGGATCTGATAGGGCTCTGTGCTGGCACGACCGGACGCTCCGGCCATTGTTCGGAGCTGCCGCCGGTGCCGCTGGCCCGGGACCCACACGGGCTCACTGGGAGCAGAGAATCACAGGAAATCAGACCAGATCATATCCAGCCTTCAACTGCACCACATCTCAGGGCTGTGTTTTTCCCCCACTGTCCTTGTTGGCCCTTTGTGCACACAAGGAACAGTGCAACAGGCAGCTTCTCCCAAAATAGCTGTGAACGTGATCAGTGCCGGACTGTTCATGGTCAGTGTGGCAAGGTCCTGACCCTACCGGGGCTGAAAATGGGCAGTTGGTGAAAAATCATGGGTCAAACATCCAGCCAAGTTGCTGGCTCTTTCTCCAGGCCTGGTGGAGAGCAGTCAGGCTCAGGGGGTCTGTGCCCCTGATGCCCAGGGTGGTGGTGGGCAGCACAGCACTGGATGCATTGGAGTCCCCTCCTCTCCCTGAACGAGAAGTTGGAGTTTATATCCAGCCTTTTCCACAGAGCAGCTGTGAGGCTTTGGCTAAGTCAGGATTTGGTCTCTAATGAGGCAGGACAAGTCCTTGGAAGTGCCACAGTGGCCTGACCAAACAATGCCATTGGGTGGGTGAGAGGGTTCATCCATCACCAGGGGAGCTGCACCATCTCTTCCCTCTCTCTGTCTGCCACCAGCCTTCCATCTTTCCAATATTATCCTTAATTAATTTGTCTGTACTGATGCTCCTGGTAATACCATTATTTGTAGTACCTCAGTGCATCCCTCGGGAAGGGCACAAGCCTTAATTAACATCCATGAAGCTGCCTGAGCACTGTGCCTGGAAAATGTGAGCTGGAGCAGCTCACTGTCCTGTGAAGGTCAGTTTATCCTCTTTCTTTTCCTTCTTTGCAGACCTCTTCGTTTTCCCAGTGGGAACACAGACCTCCATCTGCTTTTGAGTGGTGGGCTGGTTTTTTAGCATTATCTCTGCCAGCAAAGAGTCTGCTGACCCCATTTCCCGGGTTTTCCTGTGCAGGACTCAGCTGTGCATGCACACACACACGTGTTTGCACACTCCATCACTGGATATCCAGATGAATGATTTGCAGGCCCTGGTGATTTGCAGAACCTCACAGATTTCCTTCTGGCTTCTCTGTAAAGCAGCTTTTTTGCACAGGGACAGTCCCACTGAGGGCCCAAGGCTCTGGTTCCACCTCGAAGCCCCAGCAGGCTGCCTGCTCACTGAGAAACAACCAGAAATCCAGTTACATCCCCTGGTTTGCAGGCAGTGACAGCCCACCCTGTGCTGGACAAATAACCCGACAGCCCAGTCTGTATGTGATGCCCTGACAGCCCAGCCTGTGCTGGGCATCCCAGAGAAACTGCTGGAGTGGCTGGTTGGGGCACAGGGAAGGGCAGTTGGCAGGAGAGGGACAAGGGCTGGGTCCTGACTACTCTGGGCTCGCTGGTGACAACCTGCCCTGGGCTAATTAACTCCCTTGAAGAGACAGGGTAGGGTCAGGCTGGTGAAGTGCCACAGCTGCCCTGGCACAGGGCATGTAGCTGGGTCATGTAGAACAGGCATACCTGGAGCACCACAGATGTGTCACAGCTCAGCCTTCGCATCACCTGCCAGGCGTGCAGTGACCTGGATCCCTCCTTTTTCCATGCAGATGAGTGGGAGCCTGTGTCTGGCTGGTATCTGCCCCTCAGCTGAGCATCCCAGCAGGTTCTCCCCCTTTTCTCTGGAGGAGGCAGATGGGATATTCCCTCCCCAGAACTCTCCTGACAGGACAGCAGACTGGAGAACCACTCAGCGACCTCGGAGCTGTTGCAGGACTAACAAGCGTCCTCCCAGCTCTGGAGGCCCACGGCTCTGTTGCTGGTTGCTGTCGAATCCTTTCAGCCAAATCTCCAAGGTCTTGGCTGAGCTGTGCTCCAGCACCAGCCAGATTTCTGATGCTTAGCAAAAATATTCATTAACGACTTAATCTGTGCACACACAGGGGAAGCTTTTAGTGTATTTGTTCTAGGGCTGTGAAAGAGGGATCTGGCCACTGCTTTCAACTCTGCCTTGATCTGTGATCTCATGGATGAAGAATTTAGAAAAATGCTGTTTGGGGAGATGGTCTGAAGCATCCCTGGTGCTCACACTGTGTGCACTTGCCTGCCCACGGCACACACAGCTCGGCTGAGCGAGAACGTGTGCCAAAGGCAATGGCTCTGCAAAACTCTCACCTCAACCCTGCAGGACATGGAGGGGCGATGACACTGCCCAGCTGCTTTGCTGCCTTTGCTAAGGGCTGTCATCCTGCCCACAGCCTGGCCCAGGATATGTGCTTTGGGATGGAAAAGCACCACACCGGACTGTGCAGCCCCCTGTAGCTTCACGGAGGTGTCTGTGAGCTCATGTGTGTCCCACCTGGCTTCTCAAGGTCCTGTCAGTGCCATCAGGCCAATGAACCCCAAATCACAGCAAGGACAAGGGTGACTTGATGGGAGAAGGCTCATGAAGCACCATGAGAACATCATTTGTGCACAAAGGAAGGGAGAAGCAGAGACTGCTGGGAATGGAGACAGCCAACACTGGGGTCTGCAGATCTTCCTGAGGATTTAGTGGTTGTGCCATCTCTGGTCTGAGGTCTGAGGTGAGGGTTCTGCTGGCACTGCCAGGTCACTGACTGCAGGACAAATGTACTCAGGCACTGTGTGAATATGAGTGTGGCACCATGAGAGGCCCCTGTGGCTCCTCAGCCCCTGCCAGCCAGGAGCAGGGACAGCCCCCACTCTGCCCACCTGGATGCTTTGGGGACTTGTGCCAACACAGAGAAGGTGTTTGAGCATCCTGCCCTGTCCTCAGAGGGGATATTGGGAGAGGAGAGACTCTCCTCTGGGCCATGGCATCCATGAGGCTGAGACAGGGCATTGCCAAGGATGTGCCATGCTCTCCCTCCTCCCTTCCCTCTGGCAGAGGCTTTTGAGTCTAACACTAACCTGTTACAGCTGATAACAGTCTGAAAGCTGCTTCTCCCACTTCCAGAGACATTCATGGGATGCCAGATTATTTCCAAGCACAACAGGAGCCCTCTGGCTGCGTCTGCCTGAGCTCCTTCCCTCACCACTCCCACCGGTGCCACTGCTGGGCCAGGAACAGCACCAAGGGGGCAACAGCACCAAGGGGGCAAGTGTGGGCTGGGGGGTGGGCAGAATCCTACTCTGACACCTCCCCAGGTCACCTCTGGTGGTGAGAACTTGGGGAAGACAGATGGACACACGTGGATGGACAGACAAACACGGATGGACAAACACACGCAACTTCTATAGGAGTTTCTAAGCAACTTAGCAGATAAATCCCTTTGGAAATGAAGTTCCTAAATTACCTGGGGAGGCCTGACTGTGTGCTGGGAAGGTCGGTGTGTCCCAGGGAAGGTCGGTGTGTCCCAGCTGAAGCCTATGCTGAGCCAGTGGCCCCGGGTGGGGGTGGCTCTCAGGAGGCCACGCACTGGCAGGAATGCAGCTGTGGCAGGGTCGGCATTTTAGAGAGGTTTTACAGCAGGAATGCTGATGAGTAATAAACAAGGTGCTTCTGAGCCTTGTTTGGAGGAAAGAGGGGAGGGAGCAGAGGGGCTGAGGGAGAGATAGGAGCACAAGGAGGAAGAGGAAAAGAGAAATGACCTTGGTGAGGTTTTCTGGCTGCTCTCCAAGTTGCAGGCTGATGCCAGAAAAATCTCCAGGTCCCTTTTGGCTGGGAGCACATTCCCTGCGTTAGTGAATCACACAGACATTGCTGGAACATTACATGCTCACAATTGCAAAGCTCACAGTAATTAGAAAAACTAGAAGACCAAGGCAGGGAGAAAAGTATGAGTCACACATGGAAGTGGTGTTATTGTGCTGCAGGAGGACCAGCTTTGCACAGTTCCCCAGGTGAATGCACACCAGCCCTGAGGGCTTCCAGGAAGGGTGGTCAGTGCTGTCCTCACTCTGCATCAGGAGAGCAGTGGCTCTGGGAGAGGGCAGGAGGCACCAGGACGTGTCCCACAGGCAATTTAGGTGCACCTGCGTGGGGTTTGAGGAGATTGAGGATGTTCAGCCTGGAGAAGAGAAAGCTCCATGGAGACCTTAGAGCTCTTTACAGTGTCTAAAACAGTTCCAAGAGAGCTGGAGAGGGACTTTGGACAAGGGCTTGTAGAGACCAGACAAGGGGGATGGGGTATTGGGAAGAAATTCTTCCCTGTGAGGGTGGGCAGGCCCTGGCACAGGTTGTCCAAAGAAGCCGTGGCTGCCCCATCCCTGGGAGTGCCCAAGACCAGGTTGGACAGGGCTTGGAGCAGCCTGGGCTGGTGGAAGGTGCCCCTGCTCATGTCAGGGGGGCAGAATGAGATGGGCTTTAATGTCCCTTCCAACCCAAATCGTTCTGGGAGTCTGTGGTTTCAGGCAGGCCCTCAGGCTGCCAGGGGAGTCCAGCTGCTGCCATGCAGGTGATGCCCAGCTGGGAACCTTCTCCCACCCTCCAGCACATACCATTGGCAAATTTCTCTCTCCCTCACTTCAGCACTGAGCCTGGATGCTGCTGGTTCCTGAGAAAAGCTTGAGTGCCTCACAGACCCCAATGTTCAGGGGAGTTCCATAAATCACACAGACAGTCTTGCTTCCAAGGAATTGATGGATGAAGCTTTCATCCCTTTCTTTTGTGACCCTTTTGCTGCTATTCATTAACAACACAAAGGGTGTTTTAACCTGGGAGCAAACCCACGTGTTTGTTTGGTTAACTCTCCTCCTGAGTCATCCCACTTGGCTCCAGAAAAGCCATATTCCAGGCAGCCCCCAGCTCTCCCACCAGGGTCACTCTCCTGGAGCATCCCCAGCCAGACATGTCAGCATGGCCGATGGGCGAGTGTCACATCATACCACACCGTGTCACATCATACCACATTGTATCACATCATACCACACCGTGTCACATCATACCACACCGTGTCACATCATACCACATTGTATCACATCATACCACACCGTGTCACATCATACCACACCGTGTCACATCATACCACATTGTATCACATCATACCACATTGTATCACATCATACCACATTGTATCACATCATACCACACCGTGTCACATCATACCACATCGTAGGGATCACACCCTGTCACGACACCCAGCCCAGCAGGTGTCACACACCTTTGGGGAGCACAGGCTGGGGTCAGCACGTGGTGTCACCGTGGCCTGTTTAACAACTTCCCAGTTCCAAGTGGTGTGACTCGCACCAGCTGAAGGATGTGGCTCTTGTCTCCATGTTTAATCCCCATCCAGCTGTGAGGGGCAGTGGGAGCTGCCAGCACCCAGTGGAGGCTCTTTGGGAAGGCTGAAGGGTGAGTTGCACACTGGGAGATGAAGTGATGCGATGGACAACCACAGTGGACATGAAATCTCCCTGCAATACTCGGAGACAGATTGTTACATCTCTCTGCCAAGAAATCAAACATTCCTGCTGGAGTCAGGGCTTTCACAGAAGCCCCATCTGGGACATCAAGTGAGGCTAAGACAACAGTCCAGAGCTTTGCTAGCAAATCATGAGTCCCGAGTGTCCCTCCAGCTGGCAGGACCATCATTGACCTAAATGGCCTTGTCCTCCCTGAAGCAGCTCTGTCAATTTGGCCACAATCCACTTAATAATGTAGCTCGAGTATAAAGATGTATCCAGGCCTGACCACAAAACAGCTGGAAACTGTAGGGTTGACTTAATCCTGGTAGAATAAAACAGGGGAACTAGTGGGAGTCACTGGGATGTTGCTGGCTGGGTTCTGAGCAGGGCTGAGCAATAAAAGGGATCAAATGTGTGAGGCACAAGCTGTCTGGAGCCACAGTTGTTGTTGTTGTTGTTGTTTTAACTAATTGAATTTTAGTGCTGGTGAAAGGTACCAGATTGACAGCTCTGGGGACCGGGCCCTGCTGCTCTGGCCAGGTACAGCACCAGCAGCAAATCCCCTCCTAATCCCCAACTTCAGCCAGACACCCTGAGTTCCATTCCTGGGGAGAAAGACATTCAGCCTCTGAAACACGCAGCCCTTCCTTCCCTCTGCAGCTGGGACCTGAGCAGAGGGGGCTGCATCCCTCTCACAGATCCTGCCAGCCCCTCCCTGCCTTCATGGAGATCTGTAAGGGTCCCTGGGAGCGATTCCTCTGGATCCAGGAAGGGTGAGACAAGTTACCTGTCCTGTCCCTGCTGCAGGGATTGTCCTCACTCCTGGGTAGTCACAGGCAGGGGCAGGGACAGTGAAGGCATTGAGGGGAGTTGGGGCTCAAGGTAAGAAATCTGCTTTGGATCCCAGAATGGTCTGGGTTGGAAGGCACCTTAAAGCCCATCTCAGTCCACCCCCTGCCATGGGCAGGGACACCTTCCACTAGACCAGGTTGCTCCAAGCCCCATCCAATCTGGCTTTGAACACTTTTGGCCAGGTCCCAGGATGCCTTTGCTAGAGGAGAGAGGTGGGGCTGCTGAATCGTTGGAGCTGGGGCCAAGCAGGGGTGTGGGGAGGAGAGCAAAGGGGAACGGAGCAGCAATCCCAACAAGTGAGTATTCCTGGATCCTTTCTGGGGGTGGCCAGGCAGGAACGCGGCTGCACTCCAGTGTTGGGTGGCTTCTGTGCCTGCCTGAGACAGGGATGATTCTCACACAGCATTTGGAAAGCGCCGAAGGGTCAAACACATTGGGCAACATCTCACCACCGAAAGTCCCAACCCCTGGCAGGACCTGCCCTGCCCACGCCTCTGCCGCTGGGTTTGGACTGGGGCCGGTCTCTGGGGCTGGTTTTGAAGGGTGCATGGGTGGGCAGTGCCGGGGTGGGCAGTGCTGGGCACCCCTCGCACGCCCAGGCAGGGCTGAGTTGCGGCACTGAGAGCGCCGGGGCAGCCGCACACCCGTCGATGTTCCTCGGCGCGGCCCCGAGACCGCCCTTTCCCAGGGGAAATTGCTTCGCAGGGGCACCTTGTCAGCCCTGCTCTATAAATAGCTGGGAAAAGACGCGGGCAGGAAGCGGTGGATTTTCGGAAGGGCTCGGGGAAGGGCTCGGTCCCAGCCGTGCCAAGTCTCGGTCACGCGGGTCGGTGACTCCGCCGCGGAGGACGCGGAGCAGCTCTGGCTCTGCCCTGTGGGAGCGCCTCTGGAAGTTGTTTAGCAGATGGTTGGAGGGATGAGATGTCGGTGGGTTTATCCATTTCCAGGCAGTCTGGCAGCAGCCAGGTTTGGGGATATTTGGTTAGTGATCCTGGTGGGCACAGGAAACAAATCCTTCGTGCGAATCCCCGTGCTGTGGTCTCTCTCTCTCTCTCTTGGGTCAGATTAAAGCCTGCTGATGGCTCTGCTGTGTCAGCTCCCACCCCGTGCCCCGTGGCTCACACTCGCAGAGCTCCCATTCTCAGCCGGAGCAGCCGCCTGGGAACAGCGGCCCTGCTAATGCCAAGGTGTGCCCCGGCCCTGCCAGCCCTGGGAGGAGGGAAATGCGAACAAGGAAGGAGTTTAAAAAGTCGTGGATTTGCTGCAGCCTCGAATTGCATTCATTCAGCTTTTTTGCTGTGGAGTCCAGCTGGCATTTTGCTTTTAATGATGGCAAAAGAGGGCTCAGCACAGCGCTGGACTCTGGCTTTGAGCGCAGCCTGCGGCTTGTCCCGAGCACGAGAAATGTCCCCAGCAGGTCTCGACACAGCCCCTCTGGCGCTGCCAGACCCTGACGTGGCACTGCCCGGGCCGGGGCTCTGGAGCTGCCTCGGGGCTGCGCAGGGGGGGGCTGAGGCTGCCCCGGTGCCCCTGGCACTGGCGAGGTGCCCCCGCACCCCGCGGAGCCCCCGCAGCCTCCTCTGTCCCGTGTTAGAGATCTAAGCTCTCACAATGAGGGTAATGGACAGGAAATTAGAGATAAGTAGGTGGTTTGACAGGATTAGGGATAAGCAACAGAAACATAATTATGTGATAGCTGCTATCGGACAAGGGTTGATGCAAAAGGGGATGTAAATGACCTAAAGAAAGCCCTACCCCAGATCAAACAGCCACACTGTGCAGATAACAGTCCAAAAACACAGGGTATAAATATTTATCACAAATGAATTCTCCAAACACTCTCTACTCATGATCCCATTAACAATAGATGGGATTTGGGATAATAAAGGCTTTTCATAAGCTTTTTCCCCCTTTTTTTCCCTAAGGCTGTTGTACACTACAGCTGTGGGTATGTGTGTGAGAGATAGAGAGTGTGCCCGAGGGGGGCCAGGGGTCCCACACCCCTCTGGCTCCTCAGCAGCCTGGGGGCCCTGCCAGACACTCTGCCAGTGCCCAGGAAAGTGCCAGCTCTGTGGCCTGAACCTCCCAGGGAACAGGAGGACTCGCCCATGCTCCTGCACCAAGTATCTGGTCTGCAAAGAGAGGATGAGAGTTGGCCCAGGGATCAGGCTGGAGCCCCAAAGTCTGGATTATTCCTCCTGCTTCATCCCAAGGAAGAGGAGAACTGCCCCCAACTCCTGCCCAGGGGTCACTGCCCACAGAGTCCTGTGCTGAGTCTGTGATCGTCCAAAATATTGAGGTTTGCCTTTGCCATCTGTGGGAGTCAGCAGAGGGGGTGATGGACACTCCAGAAGCCTCAGAACCTGGACAATTTCTGCTGCTTCTCTCTCCTGAGCAGGGAATGGGAAATACTGGACAGTGGGCATGTTCCCATGGAGTCATTGGGAAACCTCTGCCAAGACCGGGCCCTTTGGTGCCTGCAAAGCCCCCCCAAGGTGTGCAGCTCTTGTGCACCAGGTGCCAAGTGTGGCTGTGACCTCAGACTGAGCAGAGAGTGATGCCCATCACACCCACCACAGCCCCCCTGCCCCTGGCCCCAGCCGAGGGTCCCCCTGGCACAGCCATCCCTCTGCTCCCTCAGCCTGTGCCTGCTCCTCTCCCTGTCTCATCCTGCTTGTTGTTATTTATTTCACAAGAGGGAACACAAAACCTCCAAAACCTGGGCTGGCAAATTACTGAAGCCCAGGAAATGAAAACTCCAGGGCAGCATTAATTGGAGGGCTTTTTAATTAAAATAAGCTTGTTTCCTGATCAAAGATAAAAGGAAGGAAGAAGGCTGAAAGGAAAAATAATAATAAACCAATTCCCTGCCTGCCCCTCTGTGGCATTCACGAGGTGTAGGCTGAGCACCCTGTCACCCTCTGCTCTGTTCTCATCCCTCTTGATTTACCTTTTTTTCCCCAAAAAAGCCTTTTTTGGTCTCTTCTTTCTCCCTGACTTCATGTTCATCTGCTCCCTCTCTGCCTGTCCAGAGCCTCTTTGGCATCTGCCCTTGCTGTCCTCCTCCTTGTCCCCTGTCCCATCCCCCGAAGCACAGATCTGTCCCTGTGAGCAGAGGGGTTTGCCCAGGGATGAGTTTATTATTGTCTGGACTATTTTATTTTTGGGAATTAAAATCTGGCCGAGGTGTCAGCACTGCCTAAAGGTTCAGCTGCTGTGACTAAATGGCACTGGATGAGGCTAAACAAGGTATCTCACTAAGGGAGGGGAAGATTTGTTGCTGATGGCTGCAAGGCTGCCAAGGGAAAACCAGGGGGGAAAGTGAGAATGAAACCAGGAAATTCTTTCATCAAAATTTATGAATCAGCCAAAATGCTGCTCTTTCTTAAGGCAATAATTTTGGTCTAATGTTCATCTATTTATATTTTTTTAAATGAGGGTCAGAGCTGAGAACAAACCCTCAGGAACAGGAGAGAGCCATGGGGGAGATGGGGATTGATGGTATCAGAGTTAGATGGGAGGCTTTGAAGCTTGGGAAATTGGTGAGGAAGGTGAAGGCTCCCAGGAGAAATCAGAGTCTGGCTGGGCTGAGGACAGCAAGTAAAAGCGAACAGCTTTAGGATGAGGTAGGAGAGCCATGAGCTCCCCGTGCATCTGCCACTGGGCATGTCCTTCCTTCTGCACCATGGAAAACCTTGAATGGGCATGGCTGGAGGTCAGGAGAGATGGGCACCCTCTGGCTGGACTGTCCCAAGAGCCTCAGGGCTTTCAGACCTCAAAGTAACCACGAGACAATCATGGAATAACAGGGTTTCATCGAATAGTGGGGTTCAGGGAGTGTTAAACCCAGCAAACCTCAGTGGCCCAGGCCTCTCCTCTGGAAGCCACTGGAGGTGGGCACAGGTCTCTGGGGGGCCCTGGACCTCCGATGTGGGGGGTGGGTGAGCAGCAAAGCCCCTTCCCAGCGTTCCAGCTGCGGCAAGGAGGGGGGCAGGGGATGGGAGTGGGGGTTTCTTATTAACTTCTGGGAACTGCAGCTCTTCTCCCCATCAGGGATGTTATTTATGTGCACGAGATGGCTGCTGATTATGAGAAACATATTGATTGAGGTTTCACAGCTACTGAACACAGTAGATCTGTATCAGTTACACCACAGCCCAAACCTGTATCAATGTGTTTCTCATAATCAGCTGGCATCTCATTAACATAACGAGCTGTCTTCTCCCATTTGGGAGAGGCTCCGTGCCTGCAGATTCCCCACACGCCAGTTCCTTGTTGGAACAGCCTCTCCGCAGGTCTGAATCCCCAGGAAGGAGCGGGTAGTAAGACATCACTTGTTACATAGTTGTTAGACCTCCGTAAATATGTTTCTAATCAGCAATTAGTAGTTAATTAACGTGCTGAAAATATCATTTTCAATCTAAATGAAGCTTTTATGGGAAATCTGAAAGGAGAGGTGGGAAGATGCAGCAAGTGATGCTCAGGAGATGGGCTGAAATCAAACTGCTGTGTTTGGGAGAATCCTCACCCTGTGCTCTTGGCGAATTGTGGCTCTCCTAGCAATGACCTCCAGGAGGATGTGGCTGGCTGGGAATTGTTCCCACAGCACCAGATCAAACCTGGCTGGGCAGCCCCTCCACTGAGTGTTGGGAGTGAAGCTGGGGCGGCCTGGGGAGCTCAGCCTTGTGGGACCCCTGGTAAGTCTTTGTCCATCCCACCTTTCCATGTGCCCCATGCCCAGTGCAGGGCCCAGGGATCAGCCACTGTGCTCGGGAAGGTGGAGTCACAGAATGATGGAATCGCTAAGGTTGGAAAAGACTCTTAGGGTCATCAAGTCCAACCACCAACCCACCAACCCCACCATGCTCCTCTCTAAACCATGTCCCCAAGTGCCATATCAATGTGGTTTTTGAATGCTTCCAGGGATAGTGACTCCACTACTTCCCTGCACAGCCTGTTCCAATGCTTAACAACCTTCTCTACAAAAGTTTTTTCTAATGTCTAATCGAAACCTCCCCCAACACAACCTGAGGCCATTAAAGATGATCCTCAGTCACTCCATGGTAAAATAACCCCGTGCCGTGTTTCTGTTCCCCAGAGGAATGGCAGCACTCCTGCTGCCGTGGCTGCTTTCTCTCTCATGTGTTTGTTGGGCTTCATTCCCACTTTTCCTTCCCGCGGTCAAAGTCCCTTTGCTCTCCTTTCGCTCTTTCCCTGCTGGTAGACAGAGCCCAGCCAGGAGCCCCAGCCCGGCCTGGCGTCGCTGCCTTCCCACAGGTGTCGGCATTCCCCAGGTGTGGCGATTCCACCTCTAATCTCAGCGCTGTGTTTGTCCTTTCCTTTCTCAAGTGGTTCGAGGGAATCTTGGCTCGGCAGCCGGATCGTTAATGCAGAGCAAACAACAGGATCTTTAGGTATTTTCAGTTAATCACCATTGATCCAGCTGACCTTTCCATCCCTTGTCCCTTCCCTAATCCCAAACCGGAATGTGCAGTGCATTAAGGCCACCTCTGAGGGAACTGAGGGAAGGTGTCAGAGGAGATAAACACTCATGGATGGGCTGCGAGCTGTGCCCTGGGGCTGTTTATCCCGGCACCCTCATCCCAAGGATGCTAACCCAGGATTGTTCATCCCAGCACCCTCATCCCAAGAAAACTGAGCTGTGCCAGCTGGGAGCAGAGGTGCTGCCACCTGGGATGCCAAACAGGGTCCTTCTCTTCCTGCTGAGGTGGTTGGTGCCCACACAGGCAACTCCAGAGCAATGTCAGGATTGGAGAGTGTTGAATAGAGCTTGACAGGTTTTATTTCCCTCATACCAGATTTACTCAGAAATATATGAGGAGAGAAATAAACCCATTGTGAGTGTGAGTTAAATTCCAGCAGTTCTTACTCCTCTGGAAGTGACAGAAATGTTCAAATAACCAAAATATTTTGAAAGACAATACCGTAAGGGTTGGCTTTTTCCCTCCCATGTTAAGTCACTGTTCTTATTTCAAATAAATGGCCCAGATTTTAGAGAGAAATAAGAGTGAAGTAATCCGAGCAGTAAACAAAATCCAGGCTGTCATGCATGAACCAGGTGGGGTGGAGGGGAGTGGAGGGCTGGGCCTTGCTTTTCTGTGATAAGTGGATAAAAGAACCACATGATGAGCTGCAGGGACTGGGCTGAGCAGGGAGCACAGCCCTGGGAGGGACCCTCCACCAGAGCCCCCATCCTGAGCTGCCCAAGGCACTGCTGGGACTGCCTGTCAGGGAGCACCCACAGCAGCTGAGGGATGAGGTCCCTGCTCTACACCCATCCCTGACATTTCCCATGGAGGCCTGCTGAGGAGATGGCATAATGATCTTAATTAATTGACTTAATTAAGTCCCCAGCTGGTAGAAGTTGGGTCTCAGTGCAGCTGGGCTCTCAGGGAGGCAGTAAGAGCTCCAGCAGCAGGAGGAGGATGGTTGGGTGCAGTGAGCAGGGACTGGGATGGTGATTTCTCCCCGTGGTTCTCTTGTCCCTAACACGGGTAAGAGGCAGCTCCTGTCCTTGTCCTGCTCTGCCTTGCTGGGATTTGGTCCCACTGTCTGGGTGCAAGGGGAGGTCTGTCAGACCCCCAGCGTGACCTGAACCTGAGCTGCCAAGGCTTTGGCTCCTGCCCACCCAGGCTGGTGCTGTGTCCCTGCTGGGTGACCCTGCCCAAACACCCACCTGCCCATCACCTCTGCCAGAGCCTCCGCTCAGCCCTGACTGCTCCCCATTCTGCCCACTCCCCTCCACATCCTGGCACCCACAGCCCATCTGTAGGGCTCTGGTTGAAGGAAAGGCTTTTTTCCATTTATGCAGATTTTTTAATGACATTTTCTTTTCCAACACGTTCCCCACGTGGTTTTCCTCCCTTTTCAGTTCCAAGATGGTGACAGCAATCTGTTCTGCCAGTGCTGCACGGCCCTTGTCAGTGGGTGAGGCTGCAATGAGTGACTGGAACAGGCAGGATGTGCCAGGAGTGGGTGCTGGTGCCCACCTTCTCCAGAGCACAGGGACAGCTGTTCCTAAGCCGAGGGCCTGGAGAATGAGTTCCTTTCTCTTGTCTCTCAGCCTGGTCCCTGGTGGACTCATCTCTCATTTTGCCACTTCCCAGGCAGCATTTTGCTGGGATGTTGCTTCAGCCATCAGAAGGCTGAGGTTTATCCCATGGAGTTGCTGTTGGCTCCTGCTGAGGAGCAGGCAATGCTGGAATGGTGTTGCATGAGCTGCCATGGGGAAAGGGCTTTTCCCATCTCTGAGTCCTGGCTGTGCTGTTGTGTTTTCTTTGCTTTCCCTATCAGCAGTGGGGTTGGCTTGAATTCCTCCAGGGTGAGAGTATTACAGAATCCTTTATGTCAAAAAAGACCTCAAAGATCATCAAGTCCAACATTTGCAGAAGGATCCAGGTGTTGCCAGGCTGGGCTAGATGAGACCATGCGGTACCACAGACTCATGGAATCATAAAAGTTGGAAAGTTCTGAGATTGTTAAGTCCAACCATCCAACCAGCACCACCACCATATTCTCCACTAAACCATGTCCTCAAGTGCCAAGAAAATCGAGGGTGAAGGACTGAGTTTTGCTGATTTTGCTGGCATGGATTGAGCCACCATCCACCTCCTCTGCAGGTCTGTGCTCCTAAAGGTACAATAACCCTCCATCACAAGAAGAAATTCCTGAAATGATGAAAGCATCCAAAGGAGAAATTTTAATTGAATGTATTAGATGGCTCCTTTGGAGCCAGAGCACGCGGGGTGTGACCCAGCCATCGACACACAATCCATGATAAACAAACAGCAATTACTCCAACTCCATAAAAGCAGTCTGAGACAGCCATATAATCTCAGGAAACACCAGCAGAGCAGCTATTAAAGTGCATGGGAAGGAGCTGAGTGTGGCTGTCTCTGAGCATCCCTCTGGGAGGTGTGGCCATGGCTGGGGTTGGTGGTGGATGGGTGCAGGGAGTGCAAGAGTGAAGTGGCATTTGGGGACAGGCTGGGAAACCAACCAGGCTGTGGTGAACTGCCCCATGGTGTCCCAAGCAAAAATACCCTCAGGACCACAGGAGCAACAAATTGGTGCCTGGAGGGAAGCCTGACCCCTGGCAAGATGGGTGATCCACGTCCAGCTGACTGTGGATGTTCCCCAGCCCCTGCTCAGCATCCAGAGCCACCTCCTTCCCCCCAACAAACTTCTTCTCTCCAGCAACCCCCAATTTTCATCATTGTACATCCACATTCTGTGTTGGGAGTAAGTAAATAAACAGGAACAGCTTTGGGCATCGATCCGGAGCTTTCTGCTGGCAGAATTAACTGGAGGGGAATTTTTATCAGATTTTAATAACTGGTGAGAGCTGCCTGGTGTGTCCTCTGTGAAAGGCGGCTGGGAGACCAGCTGGAGAAGAAACAGCCACGGCAGATGTGCCTTTCCCTTTCCAGATCCATCCTCCAGGGGCTTGTTTGCTTCCTCTTCCCTGGGAAGGGAAAGACTTCAGGCTGCTTGTTTCTCCCCATCATCCCTGGCTGAGCACCAGGGATGCGTCTGAAGGTGCATGTGCTCAGTCTCTCAGGGACACTGGGCACCTCTCCCGTGGTTTGGCAAAGCTGTTGGCATTTTGGGGTTGTATTTTGTATATTTTTCTCCTTTTCTCTGCTGGTTCAGTGGCCACACACACCTGGAGCAGAGGTGCCTCCTTGGCAGCAGCAAGCAGTGATGTTTGCCAGGGCACAGCCTCAGGAATGGGGTGTGTCCAGCCATCCTTCCAGCTTCCAGCAGCCGCCTAATCCAGGGATTTCCCAAGCCAGGGGTTCTGTCTGGGCTGTTGTTTGTTGGAGCCCTTCTCACCTGCTGTCCCTTTGCTGTGGCTGCCAGAGTGGCCTTGTCCTCTCTTCGTGGCACATCTGGGCTCCTGTGATAAAAGACTTCCTTTGATTTGATTTAAATCCTCTGCTCTGTCCCTTTATTGGATGTCCTGGAGGGGGTTTGCATTCCGAGACAATGGGAATATTTTTTTCTAATCCACCTTGTCTCGATTGTCCACAGTTTTATTGAACTCTCTCATATTTCCTTCTCTCTTTCCTCCACAGCCATCTCGCTCCTCCTGGAATAAACTGCTCTGTTCTCCTGGTCACTCTTCTCTCCTTTCATTACTTCCAGTATTTTTATAAGCCTGCTTCACAAATCCCTGGCACTTGAGTGTCTCCCCCCCTCACCTGGGCTCCCGCTGTCCTCTCACTCCTGGGGCTGGACTTTCCTGTAATCTTTGTCCAAGCCCCAAAGCTGTTTCTCCTCTCCCAGCAGGGACCTTGCTGCCCTCCTCTGTTTCCTGCTGCTCAAGCCTGGAAGGTTCCCTGCTGTTCCCACTAAATTACCTCTTACTCCACAGGTGACCAAAAACCTGTGAGACCAGAAAACTCTCTGGAAATAAACCTGTAAATATTTTATTTTCCCAGCGATGACAATAATAAACAGAACAGGGAGAAATTCTACTACAGCGGGGGATGCCCTCCCTGAGACTGTCACCATTCCCTGCCCTGACAGCCTGGGGATGTCCCAGGGACTGATTGGTGGGGCACAGGATGAGGGTCCAGTGCCCACCCCATGTCACTGTGATTTTCCGGTCGCCGTGGCAACTTCAGCATCAAAGCTGCCCGTTTTGCTGAGATGAAGCGAGTGGAGAGACATCAGGGAGGTGGCAGAGGACATGTGGAGCTGGCAAAGGAATGGATGTCAGCACTGTGTTCCACCCCAAAACAAGGAAAACGGGGACAAAAATAGAGGGCTGGGGGCAAGGAGGGGACTGGGAGGATTTATCACATCTTCTTGTGGCTCAGGCAGCGCCAGGACTGAGCCTGTGCTTCCAAGAGCTGAAAACAAAGGGTGGGAGGAAGAGGAACTCGTGTCTTGATAAACACAAGGTTGAAGAGGTGATAGGTCGAGGGATTCAGGCTCCAAGAACTTTCTCAAACCATAAATTTTCAATAGCAGTGCTGAGACCAGGAAACCTGAGCTGACTTTGGGAGATATATGATCTCAGGAGCAGACAGGGTCAGTTTTGGCCTCCTCCCAGAGTCCCACCTTGGCTTCATTTCGGCCATGGCCTGTGCTGGCACACTCAGGAGCTGGGGTGGGTCTGGGACATGGCTGGGGCTGTGGCTCTGGGCACCTGGCTGATGCCATCTCCATCCAGCTGGGCACAGCCTGGCCCAGAGGGCTCTGGAATTGGGCAAAGAAGGGGTGACAAGAGAGCACAGCAGGATTTTGCCTGTCCTGGTTGGCACTGGGTGGTGGCCCCAGGGCAGGATGTGCTGCTTCACCCAGTGAGCAGGAACACCAACATCTGCTGAAGTTTAGAATAGAATCATAGAATCATGGAATGGTTTGGGTTGGAAGGGACCTTAAAGATCATGCCATTCCACCCCCTGCCATGGGCAGGGACACCTTCCACCAGCCCAGGTTGCTCCAAGCCCTGTCCAACCTGGCCTTGGACACTTCCAGGGGTGGAACAGCCACAGCTTCTATGGGCAACCTGTGCCAGGGCCTCCCCACCCCTACAATAAAAATTTGAGTCCATTGGATGCCTCAGAGCCCAGGGGAGAACACGGCTCTGGCCCAGTCCATCCCCAGCACTTCCAGACTCAGCATTATCTCCATGCCTTCCTCAAAGCTGCTGGTGATTTCAGGGGTTGTGGCAGGGGAAGGTGACAGTGAGGAGGCAGCAAATGCTGTTCCCATGTCCAACAGCAATTAAACCACTTGCTGAGAACAGAGTGTGGCTGCTCCATGTGCGGGAATGCTGTTCCTCCATCTGGGCATGCTCCCGGTGCCAGGGCCATGGCCAGTGGGTGTGGGCTGGGCTGGGAAAAGCTCCTCTTGGCTCTGCAATCACCCTGTGTGTGAAGTCTGGCCAGACTGCTCTGCTCAGAAGTGGTGTGAGCTGTGCCAGTGTCCTCTCTGCTCCAGTCCCACCCTGGCAGAGCTGCCCTGGGCAGAGTGGGACCGGAGCGGCTCGGGGGCAGTGGGGCTGTGTCCAGGAGAGGCATTTGCAGGGAGGGGAGGTTTTTCTTTCTTCCTGGGACTGTGAGCTCATGCAGGGATGTGCATTCCAGCAGTGGGAGCCTTGCTGGGATCCAGCAGCACTGGGATTTATCATCGGTTCTCTGACTCAGTGCCCAAGGGGAGGACACTGCTTGGTTCATTGGCTGCAGCACCAGGTCTGGAGGAGCTGAGCAGGACACTCACAGCTCCCCGTGGGCTGAGCACTGCCCAAACGCGGAGCAGCTCGGGGCAAACGTCCCCTCCGTGTTTCCCTGCAGCTTTTTCCCTGGTTTGTGTCCCTTTTAGTGTTCTCTCTCTGAGGCTGCTCGGCAGCAATTCCCTGGCAGGAGCACACACGGAAACAGCTCATAGAAAATGGAATCTGGCCCAAGAGCTGGTTATTGAAATTATTTGATGAATAATTTAGGATAACAATTAAAGTCAAAAAACTCACAAATAGCTCATGAGCAACTCATGAACCGGAAGAGAGGCTAAAGTTGGGCTGATAAAGGGCTTTGCTGCCCATTAGTCACAGACGCCTGGCCCTGGGCCCGGGGGCTGGGAGAGGGGATGGCTGTGGATGCACCCACGTGGTGCCCAGCACCCACCCAGCACCCACACTGCCCCCAGCACCCACCCATCCCTCAGCACTGCCCCCAGCACCCACCCAGCACCCGCCCAGCACCCACACAGCACCCACACAGTCCCCACCACCATGCAGCTGCAGGGCCACCCTGCTTGGAGGGCACAGAGATGAGGGCACAGGGGACTCTGGGAAGAAGGGGAGCATCAGAGCTCCCTGGCAATTGTGGCTTTGGCTGTCCTGAAACTATTTGTGGACTTGCCAAGCAGAGCTGCAGCCTGGCAGGAGAGCCCAGGGGGCACACAGAGCATTGCTGGTGGGTGAAGCTGCTTGACCCAGCACTGGAGGGGTTTGCTGGGGTCCTTCTGAGCCAGGGACACCCCAAAACTGAGTGTAGGTGTCCCTGGAAGAAGAGCTGTGCATCCTTCCTGGAGCAGGGCGATGTGGTCATGGCATTCTGGTCCTCACCCACCCTGGGATGCTTCAGGTGGGCATTGCCCCCTCCCTGCCCCTCCCTCTGCCTCCTGGGCCCCCAGCAGCAAACACAGGAACAGGATTCAGGTTTATTTGAGCTGCAACGAGCTGTTTCCAGGCTGCTGAAATGACCCCTTCTCCCTCTCCCCAACCCCGTGTTCTTTTCTGATCAAACAAAATGCTTTGCTCAAAATGAAACAAAATGTTTCAATTCCCCTTTGGGTCATTTCCAACCAAAAAGCGGAGGAGCAGCGAGGCCAGAGCCTGATTAAAAGGTTCAGAATTCTTGTTTTTTCCAGGGAGGTTGTGTTCTCTGCTGGGGCCAAGGCAGGAATTGGCATCCCAGGGGTGACCTCTGCCCAGCCCACCTCGCTGCAAACTTTCCACTGAGGTGGCACAGGTGGAGTCTCCCTGGGGATCTCTGGTCAGTGGGTGATGTGGGGTGTCCAGAGAATCCTGGGGAAGATCCCACCTTAGGAACATTTCTCTTAGGGGCACTGAGGAAAAATTATGGAATTCACATAGCAATGGTCAAGACATGCCAACCTGTGGTGCCTCTTTGATGGCAGAGGGATGGGGTTTAGGAGTCTGGGGAGGGGTCAGACCTGGTCACCCCATCCCACCCCCTCCCTGGCCTGGCCATCACCCACCATGTCCCCACCACCAGCTCAGTGCTGGGCAGAGGGTCCTGGCACAGCTGGAACATTCCAGCACTGCCGACTGAGGCTTTATGGAGATTTATGGTAAAATATTCTTGTGTCTTCACTACACGTTTATTTTTATTGATTTGCAAATGCAAACCTTTGTTCTGCACAGTCCCTACGCCTGATGGTGTGGCAGGAACTTCACACTGAACATTTTAATATCTTTTTCCTGTCTTGTTCTCCACCCCCCACTTCGAACCCTCCCCATCCTTCCCCCAGGCAGATGAGCCTGGGGAGAAATGGGAGACTGTCCCAATCCCCTGCATCCCTCCCCATCCCTTGCATCCATCCCCATCCCCTGCATCCCTCCCCATCCGCTGCATCCCTCCCCATCCCCTGCATCCATCCCCATCCCTTGCATCCCT
>VWZD01009176.1:133521-198218 GCA_013396695.1 Sakesphorus luctuosus | reverse complement strand
ATCCATCCCCATCCTCTGCGTCCATCCCTTGCATCCATCCTCATCCCCTGCATCCCCTGACTCCCCTGCATTCCCATCCTCACCCCCTGCATCCCCATCCCCATTTCCTGCATCCATCCCCATCCCCTGAAACCTCCCCCCTGAATCCCTGCTTCCTGCATCCATCCTCATCCTCTGCAACCCCATCCCCTGCGTCCCCATCCCCTGCATCCATCCACAACCCTTGCATTCCCAGCGCTGCCACACATGCCCTGTCCTTTCCCAGACCCCTCTTCCAGACCATCACCCCTCTGCCTTCTGATGCAGGGAGTTGCAGACAGATGGGACTGGAAGAGAGAGAAGAATTCCCTCCTTCTCCCTCCTCTTACTCCCGGCTCAGCCTCTTTCCGTCTGTCACTGTAACTGGGTGTATTTAAAGGAATTGCAGGAATTGCCATTCAGCACGAGGCTTGTCATAAAGCTGAGTCTCTGCTTCCAATATATATTCACATGTCTTTTGGGTTTTGTCTGGGGGACGTGGGCACAGTCACAGGAAATGCCAAGCACTGACCTGTCCCTGACAGAAAACAGCTCCGTCCTGCTCCGGAGGGGCACAGGCCTTTTCCAAAGGGACATGGAATTGCAGGGACCTGCGGCACTTCTTTGCTGGGTACTTAGAGAATTGAAATGAAAGGGGTTAAATCCTGAATGAAGAATTCCCAGAGGTTTTTCTATCCACTCATTTGCTCTATTTTTCCCAGTCCAGTCCTTACAGTGGTTGGAGTTGGCTGCACTTTGGCACTGTCTGTGGAGGTAGAAAGAGGAATGTCTGCCAAGTAGGGGCAGGGCAGCAGAGCCTTTCTGACCCTGTGATGCCCGTTAATTGTCACATTTTTGAGCCATCCCTGGCACTTGCTTGGGGCACTGGGTCCCCTCACTCAGCACAGGTCACAGGAGAGCACCAGTTCATCCCACATGATGGAGCCCCTGCTGGGCTGGGACAGGCAAACAGAGCCAGGGGCTTCTGCATCCCCAATATCCCAAATCCAATCTTATCCTACTGCTGCTCCCTGGGGCTCAACTATCTCTGCATTCTCCTGACAGAGACCTGATCCTTTGGCCAGCCCAGACACAGGGGCTGTGGGACCAGCCTGCAGGAGATCTTGGAGACAACCAGGTAATGGGATATTCTGAGGAACCAGAGCAGATTATGACCATTAATAACATTTACAGCTACTGCACATTGTCCAGTTTCACAGGAACAGCCAGACCTGGCCCTGCAGGGCGGAAGTTTAGAGGGAACCCTCTTGCTCCCCTGGCTCAGCTGCTCCTTGGAAACAGGAGTCACCAAGGACATGACACATGGCAGGAACCAGAGGATGCACCTTGGGTTGTCTGTGCCCTGTGGGGAGGAAGGCTGCCCAGCCCCTGGGTCTTCCTCACTCGTCACGCTGGGGGGGGCCAGGGGTGCTCTGCAGTCACAGTCAGTCGCTGCCAGTGGAATTAAAGCCATTCCCTTGGCTCGTGCTGTCAGCCCCCATCTGTCAGCACACACGTACCCATCCCTGTGCACACACCCCTTCCATCACCCCGGTGTCCCAGTGACCTGCAGCAGCCCTGTGCAAACACTGCAGATCCTGTGTAAACAGAGGGGACATATATTTTCCTCATTTACTCCTTGCCGACATGAAGAGCATCCTCTTTCACCAGGAAAAATAAACCAACACAATGGCAAGCCCGGGTTCAGCAAGTGTTCCCTCAGATTTTAACCATGTTCAGCGAGGTGGTTGTAAACAGACTGACAGCACGCCGCCAACCTTGGAAATTCCTCGCAGCCAGTTTCCTGTCTCAAATTCACACCATCGCTTTTCCACCAGGGCCTTAAATTAATGCCCGGCTGGGGTGCGTAATTACCAGCTCCCTAATGGGCCAAAACATCCTGAAGGGTTGAAGTTTCCTTTTTGATTTGTGGCTCCAAGTCAGAGTTGTAATTACCAAATTGATTTTAAATGCAGGCTCCGTTGACAGACTATTGGCAAACGGCATCTCCGAGTCCTCAGCCATTCATAAAAAAAAGAGGAAGCCCTTGATGGATATACCTTGATCTGCAGCTGCTGTTTATTTAATACAATTTATGGGCAATGGTTTTAGGTTTTATCAGGAGCTGCAGCTCTGGAATTGCTGCCTTGGCAGGAGAGGTTGAGATGAAAAGTTGGGTTAGAGCCGTGAGCTGCTGGAATCGCTTTTTCACATGACGACCCCTCTCCTTGGCTCGGCTCTGCTCGGATCCTCCCTCGCCCACTCTGCTCCACAGCTGGGATGCTCCATTTGGTCGGAGGGGGCTCTGTAGATGCCCCACCACATCAGGCATCCGAGCAGCTTCCAAAACTCACCTGGCCGCCGAGGCTGTGTGTTTTCAGGTGCTGAGGCAGCACTGGCCGGGGGCCCACACGTCCGTCAGCGCCAGCTCCCACCACACGCGTCCCCTGGGACCTGGGGAGTGATCCCACCTCTGTGCCTGGCACCCACTGCTTCCCGCTGGGACACGGGCCAGCCTGTGCCTCCCTCCCACCTTGGCTGGACCAGGGCTCCCCTTGGCCACGTGGGGCAGGGAAGCCTTGGCCCTTCCCTCCCAGTACCGCTCCTGGGTTCACGTTCTCCCTGGATTTCCCGTACCTGGCACAATGGGGCTCTGACCTCCGCAGGAGGTTTCTCGGAGTGATCTTCCCCCTCTGACAGGGTTTGCTGCTCTAGTGCCCTCTTTGTCTGTGTGGTCCTACAGCCATGGGCAGGAGGAACTGGAACCTTCCAGGTTCGGAAGGAGACCCCCCAAGGTAGGAGGGAGGGAGGGGTATGGCCAGAACACCCTGCAGGAGAGTCCCAGAGGAGATAAAAGGAACTGATGTCCCTGGAGCATCACTATCACCTGCTCTGCTCCATGAGTGAGGTGTCTGGCAGAGCTGGAGCTGTGGGGTTCCCTGGGATAACTGGTAGCACTGTCCCAGCACTGTGAGCTTCCCAGTCCATGCTTTTAAATGGGGTGCTGGCATGGCCTCCCCTCCTTTCCAATATGAAGATTCCATCCACCCATCCTTCCATCCATCCATCCACCCATCCATCCATCCATCCACCCATCCTTCCATCTCTACATCCATCCATCCATCCATCCATCCATCCATCCATCCATCCATCCATCCATCCATCCACCCACCCATCCATCCATCTATCCATCCATCCATCCATCCATCCATCCATCTATCCATCCATCCATCCATCCATCCACCCACCCATCCATCCATCTATCCATCCATCCATCCATCCATCCACCCATCCATCCATCCATCCACCCATCCTTCCATCTGTACATCCATCCATCCATCCATCCACCCACCCACCCATCCATCCATCCACCCACCCATCCATCCATCCACCCACCCATCCATCCATCCTGCCACAGGGCTCTGCAGAGACTGCTGTGAGGTCCCCAACCCTTTGAAACAGCTCTGTGGGATGAGTGTCATTCGGATGGAGTCCATGAGAGGCATTTGCTCCCTCCATTTAGCACCACTGTCCAAGGAAATAGTATTTCCTGGCATCCTGACATCTTTCTATGCTGGCTCCATTTTTTATTTCTGAGCCCCCAGTTTCCCACCTGCAGAAGGGCTGACAGAGTTTATCTTCCCTTCAGTCAGCACTGGAAGCTGCTGATTAAAGCAGAAAATATGGTGGGTGTTAAAACTTCAGGTGCATCCCATCCCTCGGCTGTTCCTCCCTCTTCTGTGGTGGGAGATGGATGGCTCTGATGGCATCCTGCTGGCAGGAGAGATTCCCTATCTCAGGGTCAGACACAGGGCAGAGCTGAACAGCTCGAGCACAAAGAGGGGGTACTCAGGGTGGGATGAGCTTCCCCAAGAACTTGGGGACCCCAGTGGGAAGGAGTGAAGGGAAAATGGGACCATGACAGTGCTTTGGGAGCAGAGGGAGGATGAGTGTGGGGGGTGGTATCAGGTGTGTGCAGGAGGAGCTCAGGGACAGGGAATGGGCAGGAACCCTGGAGGAAAAGGAGGCACAGCAGGCAGGGAACAGTCAGGTGAGGCAAAACAAGGCAGTACCCAGGTGAGATCTTGGAAGTCTGGGTCCTGTTCTGACCTTTCCATGCCTTGGGACATCCCTGCTGGTGTCTTCAGGACATGCCTGCCAGAGTTCCCAGAGCAGAGCAGGGGCAGTGAGGAGGCAGAGGTGTCCCTGGGGTCAGAAAGGCCCTGAGGAAGGAGTGGGAGAGGCTGGCTGAGAGGAGACCAGAGTTTGACTGACTCCATGGAAAAACACCTGATCTGTTTTGTTTTCTAGACATGTGATGAAGGATAAGGATTTAGGAGAGAGGGGGGAGAGCTTCAGTTAATCCACTGATTAACCTGAGGAGAGATAGGCCAGCACTCAGTCAAAGCAGAAGGGAAGGAGAAAGAAGTCAGAACCATCAAGACAACATCAGCTGGGCACGGTGACAGATCAGCCCTAGTGTGGTGTGAGTGCAGAGGTGGAGCCCATGGACACCCAAAGGGCAAGGTCAGGAACAGCACGGGAAGGTGGAGGAGCAGAAGCATGAGAGAGCAGAAACAAAAAGGAGAGCAGGGTGAGAGTTTCCCAAAGGGAAATACCAGGGATATGCCAGTGTTCTGTCCACTGTGGTGGGGTAGTTGGATGAGAAGTTCTGGCTGAGGATACAAAACCTTTCCTAGAAGATGTTCAGATCTGTGGGACTGCTGGTCCCATAGCAGTAGGAATAGAATAAACCCAAAGTCCCCAAATGCATCTGATTTGGGATGGATTTGGAGATCTGAATTCTGGGGGCTGGCCCAAGGCAGGGAGGGATGAAGGGCTGAACTCACTGAGTGCCCTGGGTGCATCCTGCCAAAACTGTCTTCCCCTAAGCTGTGTGGGATGGATCTGTTGGCCCTTCCCAGAGCCATCAGTGACAGCAGTGACCTTGTGGTCCCACTCAGGGGCTGTGTCTTTTGTCTTAAATAGGACCACGGGATCACAGAGTTGCTGATGTTGGAAAGCCCTCTGAGACAACTAAGTCCAACTGCTCCTTCAGCACTGCCGAGGCCACCGCTACCCCATGTCCCCAGGTGCCACACTCAAACGGTTTCTAAATGCTTCCAGGGATGGTGAGTTCCTGACTACATTTTCCATGAAGAAATTTTCCCTAATATCCAACCTAAACCTCCCCTGGTGCAACTTGAGGTTGTTTTCTCATCCTGTTACCTGGTCTCTGGACAGAGAAAAAAGAACATGTAAAGAGCCCACCCTAAATCAATTTGTCCACACCGTGGCCAAAGGTCTCCTCCTGTCTCTGGTTCTTTTGTGACTCGATGGTGTCCCCAGCTGTGTGCCAACCATGGGGCTCCTTGGGCTGTGGGTGTTTGTGGGGTTGATCCATTCTGTCCTGCACTGTGTGGGAGCTGCTCTGTCCCCTGTGTGCTCTCACACGTGGTTCTGCTTTGGGCACTGTCACTGCTGTGCATTTCCCACTGGGCAGAGCAGGAATACTCTCCGTATCCCCCATGGCAGCAGGTCATGCTTTGCATTAGCCCAGCCAAATTACAACTTCAAAGTTCTCAGGTTTGCCTGCTGCCCTCCCAGCCCCCAGCACAGGGTGTGCAGGGCTGAAAGGCTCCTCAGTTACTTGGGTCGCTCAGAAGGCAGGGAACTGCTCCTCATCTGGAACCGTGTGGCATTTCTGCATTTGAGATATTTAACCTGACTTTAATTTGAGGCAAAACGTCTGATATTTCTGATAGTAATACCATAGCGGGGGGATGCATTGAGGGCTCCCCCTTCCCTCGCTCCAGCCGGTCCCTGTTAGTGATTCCTGGCATGGGAGCGCTCGGCAGACAGTCCTGCAGAGCCTAATCAGATCAGGGAGCTCCGGCAGGGCTGGAGCAGGGGCACAGTTAGTGGGTGTCTGGGAGAAACCAAATCGTTCCCAACTCATTTTCCTCCTGGCACCCATCCATCCATCCATCCATCCATCCATCCATCCATCCATCCATCCATCCATCCCAGGACAGTGTGTGCCTCCAACCCCACCCCAGCAGGGTGAGCTCTGTTGAGCTCAAGCCTGACAAAGCCTCCCAACAACACCCATTTTCTCCTTGTTTTGAAATGCCAGCGAGTGCCTCATCAATCCACTCTGTAAATCAGGAGAAAATGAGGCATTTGCCATTTATACCTCATTGGTTCATTAAAAGGCAATGGTGTTTGTGCTGTGCACATGATTTACCTCACTGCTCCTTGAAAAACACCAGCGCCAGATCGGAGATGGTGGGAGAGGCTGCACAGGGGCTGCCAGGTGGGCTTCTTTAATCCAGCACCAGGGCAGAGAGAGCTGGAAAACTCCCTCTGGAGCCCCCTCAGCAAGGCCTGCTGATCCCAGCCCTGCCATGGGGAGCACCTTGGGCCAATGTGGGGCTGGGCTTCTGCCTTCCAAGGGTTAAACAGCAGTAGCTGGGAAAATAATTGCAGAAGCTGGAATTAAAGCTGCCCTGCAGCCCGGCCCCTTCTTTAAACTTCAATGATGTCTTTTAAGAAAATGTTACTTAAAGGAACATTATATTATCGCAAATCAGATTTCCTGGCTGGGGCAGACATGGCCAATGAGTCAGTAATTTCGGTGCAGATCCTGAGATAAAGAGTGACCTTTCCCCCGATGCTCCACAACCAGGTTTGGATGTCACGGGGATTGAGGAAATCTCCCTCCTTCCACAGAGGGACCAGCCCAGCTGGGAATGGGGAGGGAGGTTTGGCCATCCCAGGACACACCATATGGGTCTGACATAATGACCTGGGGATGTTATGTGGGTGATGGAGGAGGTGGGGACAGCAGGTCAGGGCCAGACACTCACACCAAAGGCTGGATGGAGTTTCAGGGGTTGGGAAAAGCCTCCAGCCTGTGAAGCAGAAGTTCATAGAGCTGCTTCCTGGCTCAGGCATTAAAAGCGAGCTGGGTTGCCATAATCTGTATTAGATTTAAACGGTGCAATAAATGTTTCGGTTTATTGATGCCAGACTGCAGCCAATTCCAGCTGAAGTCACCACTGGATTAGTGCACAATGAGACTTGGGGAGGAAGCTGAGGGTGGGGAGAGGCTCAGAGCATGAACCAGCGTCCTGCTCCCAGGTTGGAAAGCCTTTCCTAATGAGAAATCTGGTCCAGAAAAATGACACTGGTGAGGACATTTCAGTCCCATCCCAGGAGAAGAGTGGCCGTGTCCTGGGAGTAGGGTGGCCATGTCCTCAGAAAAGGGTAGCTGTACCCCGGGATAAGGATGGTCATGTCCCAGGAGGAAGGTGTCCAGCCATGTTGCTCTCCCTTGGCCACCCTGAGGGCTCCAGGGTGTAGGAATGGGGCAGGGGAGGAGCACTGGACACATCCACCTGGGCTCTGCATCTCCACCAGCCGGCTACTTCACAGTTGTGTAGGACCCCTCAGCAATTTGGCTTTGCAGCACAGAATCCAGAGCACCAGGATGGATTTCTGGCCCTCCCTGTCTCTTCTTTCCCCTTTCCAGCTGTGCTCTGTTCTCTCCTACCCCTCCTCGCCACTGCTTTGGGCTCCGTTCCCCTCTGCCCGGGTGGCACTGTCCCCTCCCAGCTGCCAGGGCCTGGCTCCTCTGGCCGGCAGATGTTCCTGGTGGGTGGGAGGTCCGGGGCTGCTGTGAGTCCAGACCACCCATCCAGGCTGGTGGAGCAGGGCTGGGCAGGCTCTGCCATGTGCTGCCTCCTCACTTGCCAAGGACAGCCCACGATCACTGTGGGGCTGAGGAGCCACCACAGGATCGTGGCCACCCTCAACTCCAGTGAGTTCAGTTCACATTATTGCAAAGAAACCCAAAACCAGCCCCTGTCTCTGCATAACAAAGATGCACCAGAGAGGAAAAGCCTCGTGTCCGGAGCCAGATCCAACTCCTCTCTCCCTGGAGCAGCAGGACGATGTCCTGGTGGGATGCTCAGGGTGTAAGCCCAGAATCTGAGCAGGAGAACCATCCCAGCCAAACCCACAGCCCTGCCTGGCACTGGGACACTCTGGGGGGCTCTGTGGTGGCTGCACAGCAGGAAGTGGGAGGTGTAAGCCCAGAAGCCACAGCCTGTGGGGCAAACTGCTGTCTGGCTGGAATGAGTGCCAGGCTCATCGCATCCCTGGGGAGTTACCCTGCTCCCTGCAGTGCTGGACCTCAGATGCCCACGACACTACTGGGCCTGGCAGGACATCAGCTGGAATAGGAAGTTGGTATTAAAGCCAGAAGGATGCAAAAGAATAAAAAAAGTGCATTTCCAGGGTCTGTGCCATGGGAGGATTAGAGTAAAACCCACGGATTTCTCAATATTTTCCTGACCCAAAGTGCTGAGTTTGTTTTGCTGTGATTTATGGATCCTGTTACTTGTTCCTTGTGAATAGCGAGACAGTCACTGGGGATTTATTAAACCATTCACAGGTCCCCAAACCCTCTCAGATTTTTGCAAGAGTAGTAACTTACCTGAAAATTTGGAGGGGAAGGCACTCCCAGTCCATGCCCCTGGGGGCTGGAATGCTCCAGGAGGGCACATGCCATGGCCAGCCCTGCGCTGGGAGCATCAGCAGCCAAATACAACACTCCACAGGAGTTTTTCCCCCCAGATATTCCATGTATGGGAATAACTCGGAGGAAACCAAGCTCAGGTAACACACCTTTCCCTGCTCCTGACAGAGCCTCACTCTGTCATCCTCAGCAGATGCCCAGCTCCATCCACAGCTGATTTTCCACCACCTCCAGCTCCAAATAAGCACCAAACAGCTCTACATTAAAAGAACATTAAGAAACAATCCAAACCATCAGGGGAAGGAAATTCCTTGTGTGTTTTTTTCTTTTAATTCAGATGGAGCTTTTTTTGGTCCGAGTCCTGGCAAACAAACAGCTGAGATCAGTTCCCAATTAGGTGCTTTTGGCCTCTCATAGCAGTGAGGAATGACCGAGCTGCTTTCTCCGAGCTCATTTCCTCAGCCCTTTGCACAAAATCTCTGGTAAATTTGGGGGCTGGGGCTGAGAGCTGACGTGCTGAATTTCTCTTTGCTGCCACAGCTGCCTGCCTGAGCCCCCCTTATCCCACACCCCATTCGGCACTTCCCAAAACCTGGCAGCACCCCAAGGTTGGTCCCCCAGTCCCCTTCAAGCAGATAAGTGGGGTGTCAGGGCTGAGTAGGACCAGTGTGAGCATTGGAGACCCCCAAGGAAGGTCCTTCAGCTGCTGGGGGTCACTGGCAGCTGAGTTACCTCTCACCAGCAGCAAACCAGGCTCCTCCTGCAGAGATGTTGGTGGCAAATAGTCACTTACTGGGTTGAAAGAGACTATTAAATTTTTCCATCCTCCAGGAAAAAGACTTCTCACAGTGTCCTCATTAAATCCTACCTGGGGTAAAAATAGCATCCCCCAGAGACGCCCCATCTCTGCAGTTTGTGTTCTTACTCCCATCCTGCTGGAGTTTGCTTTTCAGTATCTGTGGGAAGTGACTGCCTTCCTGGGATGGCTGGATCAACCCCAAGGGGGAAAGTAGTTGGGAAAGGAACCCAGGGAAGGTGCTTGGGAGTTGCGGGCTGGAGGGCTGTGTTGGGTGCTGCCTCAGTGGTGGGGTGGGAGCTCTCCTGGGGGTGCTGTAGGCCATCCCACCATGCCAAGGAACTGTGTGAGCATATCACAAATTCCTTCTGTGAAAAGAAGCCAAGGAAAGGCTATAAAACAAGTAATCACTCTGGTCCGAGCAGCAGCAGAAGCTGCAGTAAACCCAAATGAACCTCCCGAGCCAGGGCTGTGTCTGACAGGAGTCCCAGCCCCTGCTCCCGCTCCCCGCTTTCATCTTCCCCCGACCTCAGCACTGCTGTGGGCAGATGCCTTTGGATGTGATTTATTTGTTTGTCTTGGCATCCAAGCAAGGGATCCTGAGCCCAGAAAAGCTGATCAAGAGCCCACTTCCAAGGTCTCGGGCCCTTCCAGCCGGCACACACACTGCCCTGGGTGCTTCCAGGGCTTTTGTTCCACACTCACTGGGGGAGACGCATCCAACAGCCACATCCAACAGTTGATCCTCTAAAACAATGCTCTTGGCTGGCCCAGGGCCCGAGGGTTGGACTCTGCTGCTCTGACTGTCAGGGCAACGGCGCTGGATTCAGGCAAGGAAAGCGCCTGCATCCAAATCCATCCATCCAACATCATGGGGAGGGGGGGCCTGTGAAATTCCCCTCAGATCCCAGATCACTGAGGTGAAGTCCCTGCTCCCAGGGAGCCCAGCTGAAGTCAAACCCCACCAAAACCAAACAGTTGAGGAGGGCTAGGGGCTGGCCTGGTGATGTTATCAGAAACAACTCCAACAGCTTCTTGGAGCCATTCCAAAAGTCTTTGCTTTTCCCAGCTTTTTGCTGTTGGATTGCAGAGGATGATTTAAAGCCAGAGCCAACTATCTACCAGAATGAAACAGTTTCACAAATTGTAAGGCCAAAGGGACCGTTCGATTACTCAGCCCAACCTCCTGCTCAAGACAGGCCAGCTCTGCACTGTCTCATTAGTGCCTTAATGCTGCAACCTTCTCCTTCCTCTCCTCATCCTGCTTCCAGACACCGCAGTTCCCACTGTCAGCCACGGCCAAGACTGAGGAGAAATAAAGTCACCCTGGGCAAAAAGCAGCTTTCAGCTCCAAGGCTTGGCAGAGCAGCCTCAGCATCTGGGGGTCCATGGTGGGTTCTTTCCACCATCCATGTTTTCCTCGTTCTCAACCTGGGACCCAGGGTGGTAACTGGAGGGGAGGTGGGCTCTGCAGGAGGTGTCCTGTGGGAGTTTGGGCACGATGTGGTGAAGACTGACAGGAGGTTTATGTCCATGTAAGCCTTGGTTGCAAGGCAGGTTCATTGTCTACTCCATGTCACTCTTCATCTGCTGGACCCATTCTTGGATGTCATTCCCGTTTGGAGAGCATGGCTTGTTGTGTGTCCAAGGTCCAGAGGGATAGAGGGGGGTCCTGCTATTCTTGGTGAGTCTGCTGCTCTGTGGAAACACCTCTGAGCACAGCACAGAAGTCACCAAATATTCCCACAACTTCTGGCTCATAAGATGCAAAGGATTCAAGGCCAGGTTGGACAGAGCTTGGAATAACCTGGTCCAGTGGAAAGTATCCCTGCCAATGGCAGGGGGTTGGAATGAGATGGACTTCAACTGTCCCCTCCAACCCAAGCCATTCCATGATTCTATGATGGAAGCCCATGGAGACTCTCCTGCAGTGACAGATAATTCCAACAACAGCGATCGCAGAGTGCCTGGGCAGTCCTTCACTGCCTGGTTCACCTGCTCAGCCCAGCCCCCCTGAGCACAACCCTCACCACAACCAGCTGATACTTTCTGGAAGCCACGTCATGTCGTTGGGAAATGTGTATTTATTTCTCTTCCTCGCTCCGCAGTGTCCCCTCTCAGCTCCGGAACGTGATGCTGAATGTTCTGCCGAGAATGTGCCGCTGTGTTTGAACAGGTTTTTTTATTCCCCAATCACTCACCATCTCCACTGTGAGAGATTTATTGACTTTTATTTATTTATTTTGACTCAGTCATTTTTCATCTGGGACAGAGCCATGTGCCGAGTGAGGGCGGCCCGGGAAGGGCCCAGCGTGAGGCACAGCCTTAAGCCTTTGAGCCGCTTTGTTTCCTTTGGTTTAATCTCTTGACTGCAGTAAACATGTTGGACAAAGCTCTGCTTGTTCAGGGATGGCTGGGGCTGGGCTTCGGCAGCGTGTGAAGAAGGAAAGCAGGAACTTTAGTCCTGGTGGCTCAGGCTCCTCTTCCACTGTCTCCAGAGGTCATCATAGTATCATGGAATCATGGAATGGTTTGGGCTGGGAGGAACCTTAATGTCCATCCAGTCCCACCCCCTGCCATGGGCAGGGACACCTTCTGTTAGCCCAGGTTGCTCCAAACCCCATCCTACCTGGCCTTGAACACTTTCAGAAATGGAGAGTCCACAACCACTCTGGCATCACACCCTGGGGATGCTGAGACCCTGCTCCTTCTTTGGCTCTTCTGGTGCTGTTGGACAAGTTGAGGCTGAGGACATAAGGAGTTCCTGCTCCCAAGCTATGCACTGGGGTTCTCATTCACAGTCCACCCAGAAAACATGAGTTTGGGCTCCTGGAGTTGCAGCAGATCTCCTGGCTGGTTCCTCCAGCTCTTAGCCGTTTGTTTCCTTCCGTGCTGGAGTCCCACAGACTGAGACTATTGGTGCGGAGGTCTGGGAAGGGCTCATGGGGGACCAGCAGGGCTTACCAGAGCCCATAGACATCCCTGGCATTTGTTTATTGGGATCAGCTGGTTGGTGCATGCCCATGGGGTCAGAGCTGATCCCACAGCTCTTGGGCTCTGGGTGTGTGGGGGCTGTGGCACCGCCCCTGCCCCAGCTGCCTGCAGTGCCAGACCCTCACCAGGGCCTCCAGCCAGCACCTTCCCTCTCCCAGGGGTCAGAGCTGCTGGCATTGGGGGTCTTCCAAAGCAGTTGGCTGCTGGGAAGGAAGTCACACTGGAAAAGCTGTGTGCACAGTACAGCCACCCGCCCTGCAGTGCCAGCCCTGCATGTTCCAGGCTGAGTTGGCACCAGGGATCCCATCCAGGCAATGATGTCACCTCTGTCAGGCTGTGGTGTCACCTTGTTACACGTGGCAGGGCTGGTGGGGCAGGAGCCAGAGGTCCCTGCCAAGGCAGCCGTGTCCCCAGTGCCCCCCCGAGGTCTCACCCTGCCGGGTTCCAAGTCCAGTGAGTGGGACTTCCAGTGTTTCCTTTGGCAGAGGAACCTCCAGCCTAATTATCTCCCCTTACGTCAGCCCTGCTTGTGTAAGCTGAGATTTCCCGGCCTCATTCTCACCCTGATGCTTCTGGTTTTGCCCTGCAGCTCCGTGTGGGAATGCTCTCCCTCTGCAGGCAACTGCAGGCACCAGGCATCCCCTCTGTCCCCACCGGGTTGGGGATGGGTGCCCTCACCTGATCCCTGACCCTGCCAGGATGATCCTGCCATCCCTGTTCCAAGGGCTGCTCCAAGCGAGCATTAATTCCCACAAAACTGTGACTGTGGTTGAAAGCAGCGCTCTTGCTTGGGCACTCGGAGCAGTACCACAGTGGGGCCCTTGCAGATGCTCCTCCAGCCTGGCACAGTGCTGTGGAGCATCCTGGAGGGCCAGGTGCTGCAGGTCATCCTGCCGTCCCAGCAGATGCAGAATTCATCCTCTGGTTCCTCCAGCCCTCTGCTCTCTTCTCCCCCAGCGGCTTCCCAGTACCCTGGGAAGGGAGTCCCTGTCCAGCCTCCTGCCACACACAGAAATGTGATTGAGAGATTAGAGGAACAAATGACTGTGCCTTTTTCCTCTTCTTGCCTCAGGTTGCTCCCAATGGAAAGATCCCACTAAGGATGAGGCTGCCCAGGTGTCCTGCTGAAAATTGGTTGAATGAGAGCAAAGTCAGGAAATCAAAACCAGGAGAGCAAAGCTGGGGACCTCCCAGTGGGATGTGGTGCATGGAGCTGGACAGGAGTGAGTGTGGAGGAAGGAGAGGCATCCTCATGGAAAACCACCCTGGGAGTAACTGCTGGTCCTCCGCCTGCACTGAAGTGTGGAGTGGAGAGTGAGGACCAGGGCAGGCCAAGCCGCTTCCTGTGGCTTTTCCTCAGCCACAACTTTGATCTATTTTTAAGGAAAACTGCTGAAATGCTGGGAATGGGGTCATGGTGCTTGGCAGCGGGGGGTGATGGGGTCAGGGGGGAGCACGGCTTGCCTGGGGTCCTCCAGCCACCAAAGCTGGTGCTGAGCAGGATGTGACCCCCACACCCCATACCCTCCTGCTCCTCCTGCTCCTGACAGGGTGGAGGGAGCCAGGTGGGGAAGGGAAGGAGCAGCAAAGAGCTCCAAGTCCTCCCTTGGCCAGCCGGGCCCCGCTGCTTCAATGGCTTGTTCTGTTTTAATCGCATTAGGGAAGGATGCGTTCGCGTTTTCATCTCCGGTTGTTGTGTCCCTCGGGGCCCGGCGCTCCAGCTCCTTTGTTTGGGAGCAGAAAACACTTCCACAACCGATGCCTGGCCGAGAAATCCTGGAACAGGTTGTAAATCTCCGAGGCCGCCCGATTGACACACACCTGCTGCTCCGCAGCTGGGAGAGGGGAAAGGGGAAGCTTGTGATTTTTTTTCTTCTTTTTTTAATAAAACTTGCATCATTCTTTTTCAGATTTTCAAAAGAAATGGTTTTATTGCAAAGCAGGAGGTAGTGGCAGCCCATGGTGATGGATTTCCCACCTCTTCAAAGCCCAGAAGCCTGAATGGAATAAGGGATTAGGGGTTATGTCCCTCATGGGAATTGGGGCCATGGGACGGGGAGGGCTCTTCGAGGAGGGGGACCCCCAGCCTGGGCTGTGAGTTGGAGGAGGCCTGTGGGATGCTGTGGGGAGAGCTCAGGCTGTTGGGTAAGTGGGTTCTGGTGGGATCACAGCAGAGGAAGATAAATCCGACAGCAGGACTTTGGGTACGTTTTGATTGGGTGGTTGGTTGTGACCACCCTAAACTAAAGGCAAAAGGTAAATGGATTTTTGTTTTTTAGTTGTGTGGAGACAAAACTTTAATGCAGCAATAGCTGTAGGTTTGAAACCAAACACTTTCATTTAATTGGCATCTTTGTACCACAGGAAAAACAATTGGTATTGAATTGTTGTCTCTAATCAAAGCCTCATTTTGGGGAGTGATTCATTAACTTTACTGGGAACATCTTTAAAATATAATTTCAGAAAGAAGAGAAAAGGCCAAGATTTCCTGTGTCTGCTGTAACCTTAAACCCGTGGCAGCCCCAAGGAGAGGCCTGGGGATGTAATTGCAGGTTTGCAAGCAGGAGCAGCAGCACTTCCCCAGCTGCACAAGGGGCAGCAGAGGGGGGAAATCCAATGGGCAGGAATTTCTGTCCCTTGTGCTTTTCCCAGTGTGTGCAGGACACAGAGTCATTCCTTCAGCCACCTCTCCCTTCCCTGGAGCTGGCTCTAACAGAGCTCGTGGCCACAGCCCCAGATGGTCGCTGGACCCTCACAGAAGATCCTTTTTCAGGCTGATATTCTGTCCCTGAGTCTCTCTGGAGGTTCTGAGGTTTGGGCTGTGGGAGGCAGCCCTTGAAACATTAAGGAGGGTAAAACAATCAGACAAACTTGGTTGGATGCCACTGGGACTCTGGACCCTGAAATATGGAGGGTGAGAAGGGCAGGTCCCAGCCACGGTGGCTTCTGCGAGGAGCTGGGGGATCCCCAATAGAACAGGGATTTGTCAACAAACTGATGAGTTTGCCTTTTTTGTTGTAGTTGAAAATGCTGATCTATGAAAATCAGAACCCTTTGTGGAGACATAATGGTCTCAGTGAAATGGCTAGTGAGGATTTCCACACGTTCAGAATGGATTATCTCATCCCAAAGAGTGAGAGCAGTTCCAAAACTCTGCTGTGCCCAGTCCCCATCATCTCCAGCTGACACTGTCACTGTCAGCCCCACCGTGGCCTGTCAGAGGGATGAGCCACGTGGCAGCATGTCCATATAGGAGGCTCAGAGGAAAGTCTGTGATCATCAGGCTGAAACTGGGGGCTCTGGAGCCGGAGGGAGGTGAAACAGGAGCCAGGCAAAGGCAGGGGTATGGGCTGGGCAGTGGGAGACAGGCCCAGCACTCTCTGTTGGCTCTACATTTTCCTGCTTCCACTTGAATGAACAATTGCACTCAGCTGAATCACCGGAGAGGAAAAGAGAAGCCACTGACACCCTGTAGTTTGCAATGAGGAAGCTAAATATAGCTCTCACTACTGGTTGTGTGAGAGAGGGGGAAAATGGAGCAGGCAGATGCTCAGTCACTCCAGTTAATGTGATTACACCCAAAAAGATTAAAGGAACATTACCCATTTGCATGTGCTCTTCCTCCTCCTGTGATGTGTTCCAGGGGTTTGTGCCAATCCTGGTGGCAGCCCAGCACCCAGTCTGGGTCCTATTTTGGAGTCTTCTGCCCACTTGGGTTCTGGTCTAAGATCCTTCCCCTTCTGCAGTGTTTCCTTCATGGGGTCCCAGGCTCAGATGCTTCTCCCACTGCTCTCATCCCTAGAATATTCCTCATGTGACACTTCCCTACTATCCCCTCTGCTCTGTCCCCTGTCCATCCCAAATCCCACTCCTGTCCCCTCCTGCACCTGCTGTGAGAGGTGGGACTGGACAGACTGGACTCCATGGGAAGGATGAAACCCTTTACTGAGCCACAAACTGTGTTTTTCTTTTTCCAAAGGCACTTCAGAACAGTCAAATTTAGGGCAGGTTTCCATAGAAAAAGCAAAAGCCCTATCTCTACCACCAGAGCTGCATCTTGGAGAACGCTGCACATCCGTTCCACACCGTGGGAGAGCGAGAACTTCTCAGGGAGATAAAATAAACATAATTGGAAATGGAACTGTTTTCTTGTTTTCCAGTAGCAAAACAGGGTGTTTTTGTGTGCTGTGCTCCCAGGAATGGCTGTGCTGTGTGGAGGGGGTGGGTTCCACAGCTCCTGCCTCAGGCAGATACTGAACATGGGAAATTTCAGCGCCATTGATCCAAGCCTGGATCAGCAGGAGCGGCTGTGGAGCCTCCCCATGGGAAGCATTGGGCAAACTGCACCAGGAGTGGTGGTGCCACAGCAAGGATTGTGCTCCAAACCCTGGAAAGTTGGCACAGCACATGGAACTGCCATTCACTTTTAGATGTTGCAGAATTCCTGGTTTTCAGCTGTGTTGATCCACTCCCTTTTTTTGTCCTTTCTTTCCTTTTCCCCAGTTTCTGGCACTTGTGGCTGCTTGGCTGGGCTGGAGCACCAAGGCTGGGATGACAAATCGTCTTGTAGCATCTGCTGGGAACTGATAAGACAGGAGCTGATAAGGCTGATGTGCTGCTCCTGCTGGACAGGGGAGTGATGCTTTTGGCTGGGGCCAGGGACTCTTCCCCCACTGACTCCAGCAGCTTCCTCATCCTGGGATCCAGGCTGGGCTCCTGCCAAGTGCCCCAAATTGGAAAATTGGGCCGAGGGTTTGGGGGCCTTGGGCAGCCTCTGCCTTGCAGTGTAGTGTTTTCTTTCCAGGCTGTTGACTATTTCCCGAGGTTAAACACATATGTGGAAGCAAACCACAGCCCAGCCCGTCATTCTGCCCTGCCAGAGTGCAGTTTTTTGGAAGAGATAACAATGCTGTCTTTGTTTGCTCCTTGCTTCCCGCCCTCCCTCCCTCCCTTTTCTCATTCCCTCTCTCCGAGCATGTAAACCATGATAGCAACAATATTTCATTCCACAAATAGTCTGGGAAGTGGGGCTGAGTGCATGGGAAGGGTGATGGGAAGGCAAATACCTGTTTGACCCAAGGAGCCAGGGTAGGCTGAACACAAGGTGCCCCCACTGCCCCCGGCTGCCCCCAGAGGTGCCATGAGCTGGTGTGGCCTCCATGTGCAAAGGCAGAGGGATGACCACTAAATAGTATAGTTTGCTCCCAGAGGTCTTGTTTTACAGGGAATGCCACCACACTGGCTGCCAGGCTTTCATCTCCTCCCATTCTGAGCTGAAGCCTCAATCTGGCATAAAATGCTGGGAGTCTGGAGGAGCAGCTCCTGCAGTGTCTGTGGGCAGACTCTGCCCCGCGCTGGGCTGGGCTTCAAAATGGTGCTTGTTTCTTAGAGAGGCCTCTACAATTCCTGAGCAGGGTCCAGGTTTTCTCTCAGTGATAAAATAGTGATTTGCACTGTCTGCAGTGCCTCGAGGCCAAAGCTGGGAGGGTCTGACCAGCCACCTCCAGTCCAAAAGGTGCTGTTGGCAACAAGGGCTGGGAGCACCTCAAAAGTAATGTCCAACGGGAAACATCAGATGCATCTGAGCCTTCCAAAAGAGCTGCTGCTCTTGGAAACTAACCCAGGATCATGTTGCTCTGGGTGAGCAATGCTGGGGGATCCTACCAGCTATGGGGATGTGGTTGTTGGAAGTCAGGACCAGCTCTGGCATGGGGTATTGTCACTATGAGGACTCCTCCCCATCCCTAGAGCCAGGCTGGGAAGAGCCAGCCTGGAATTCACCAGGTTTATACTTAATTCAGAGCAGAATTACCCCAGAGCCAGTGAGTTCAGAAGCTGCATCTTTGTTTGTTTGTAAATCTCTTCTGTGTAAAAGTGGGCCATTTGTCCCTGCTCACTAAGGCAGCAGTGCCATGGGGACCCAGCAGGGACATGGAAGGGAATGGGGAAGGCTGGATGGTGTAACCAAAGGCACAGCGATGGATTTTGGTCTATACTCTGATCCAAGGGATGGATCGAACCCTGACACAGAAGTGTCCTGGAAAAAGATCTATTATCATCAAATGAAAATTGGAGAAAGCCGAGAGCTGTGACTGGTCTGAAATAAATCAATCAAATCCTGAAAATAACACCAATATTTCAATATGTCCCATTTAATGCAATTTTGGAAATGCCTCGTGCCCCATCCTTCAGAGGTCAGGCTTCATCATTAACCCCTCACTCCAAATCTCTTGCTGTGTGCTCAGCCTTGAAGCTTCCCATTCACTGAAGGCCAAGAAATTCCTCTCACAGCCCATGGCCGGAGCTGCCCCGGCCCCGGCTGCTCTCGGGGTCCTCTGGGAGCAAACCTCAGGCTGAGGGAAAAATGCTCCGGCCAAAGCCCTGGAAGGTGTTGACAGAGGAACACTGAGAGGGTGTGGGGGACCTCAACACCCTGTGCAGAGTGTGAACAGAACTGGGCCAGAGCTTTCCAAATAAACCATCCATCACACAGAGTGGCCCCTGACCTGGAGCCGCCTTCCCTCCGGGCCGGCTGATCCCACAGATCCAGGGGCTTCAGGGAGCAGCTGCCCCGCTGCCACATCTCTGTCCTCCTCAGCATCCCACTGCTCCATGCTGGGAATCACACTGGAGTTGTTTACTCCATTTTATGTGACAGAAAAATAGTTAATATTTTCTGCATCTTTTGTGTACTTGTTTGATTGGTTCCCATTAGCAGGCTCTGATATTGCTGGAATTAAGCTTTGCCTGTAGCTAGACCAAATCACTTTCTCTTATTAAAACAAACTTTCATTCTTATTGAGAGAATTTTATTGGGTTTTTTGGCTGTGGTTTGTTATTTTTTTTCCTGGAAATCTTAGCTGTTTGTGCAAAACCAGAATAAAGACTGGGTTTGTTTTCAGACTGAAAAATCTCCTCCCTGGTTGGATCTGGTGTATCTATACCCAGTTTGGTCAGAATTGTAGTGAGAGGACAAGAAGGAATGGGTTCAAACTGAAAGAGCGGAAATTTAGGTGAGACATACAGAAGAAATTGTCCCCTGTGAGGGTGGGCAGGCCCTGGCACAGGTGCCCAGAGAAGCTGTGGCTGCCCCAGCCCCTGGAGTGTCCCAGGCCAGGCTGGACAGGGCTTGGAGCAGCCTGGGACAGTGGGAGGTGTCCCTGCCCATGGCAGGGGGCAGAATGAGATGGGCTCTAAGGACCCTTCCAGCCCAAACTATCCTGGGATTCTGTGACTCTATACAGAACAGGATTCCCATGCTCCTTGACCAACAGCAGCATGGTCAGACCTAAAGCAGAAATGCACTAAAACAGCCACATAAATATATATAAACCAAATATAACCCAAAGGATAAACCAAAATGATGGAGTGTATGTGGCAGACACAGAGCACAAAGATAAATGGCTCCAACACAGACTTCAAGTCCAGGAAATGGGTCTGTGTGGGACCGTGTGGGTTCAGCTCTGTCACATCTTTAAAAGCCACCCCAGTTCTGAGGGTCCCTCTGATGGCACACAGAGACAGGTGGGGGCACAGGGGGGCTCTGCTGTGGCACTGCCTGCTGGGGCAGTCCTGGAGCCCCCACAAGGGCCAGGGCACCCTAGGAGGGGTCAAGGAAGGGGGAAATGCTTGGAAGACTTGGAGAGGAGAAAGGGAGCAAAGGGGGATCTGGGAAGGAGAAAGAGAGCAAAGGGGGGTCCCAACCAGAGAGGACTTTGCAGACCAGTAGTCAGTGCTCAGTGCTGGTGGTGCCAGCACAGGGGCAGGGGCATTATTCCAACACCCAGAGATGTGTCTGATATTTTATTTATTAAAAAAGAACCTTTTTCCATTCCCTGCTTCCCTGAAAAAAAATGCAAAAAAAAAAAAAAAAGAAAAAATAGAGTGAGCACGAGAAAGAAAAACCCTCTCAGGATCATTAAAGGCAAATGCTCCTACTTAGGAGAAACTGAGGCGTTTTCACTCTGCTTATGAGAAACAGCAGACAACTGAGTTCTCCTCATCCCTATCCCCATGCCCATTCCCAACCCCATCCCCTCCTCCCCTCCTGGTACCCCTGGGGTGCCTCATCCCACGCCCACAGCTCCATCAGCCAGAGGATCCAAGGCAGTTGGGCTGTTCCAGCAGGTTCAGGCTGTGGTACCCACAGAGTGGTGGCAGAGGAAGGTGCTGTGGCCTCTCAGCATCCTCTTGGCCTGGAGTTCCTCTGAGTGATGGGGGTTTATCCATTCCCTCCTCTCCCAGAGCCCTCAGCCAACATGGGCAGAGCTGGAAGGTGGCAGTGTTGGCTCTGCAGGGTGACTGTGTCCCATGGCAGGGAGAGGCAGAGTGATGCAAGGACCCAAGGTTTGGCTGGGTGTCCTCCCAGAGTTCCAAACACTGACCCCCACAGAAAGTCTGGCACATACTGCAAAAAGCCTGAACAAATGTCCGTGATCCCCATGGGGTGTGGGAGGAAATGTGGGCTGAAATACTCATTTAAAATCTGCCCAGCTGTGCTTCCCCTCCTTGGGCAGCAGGACCACAGTGGAGGCTGAGCTCACTCACGGCTCAGGGGGGAGGTCTGGGGTTCAGCAGCATCTTTAGGGCAGACTCCAGAGACCTCCCCAGCCCCCAAGAATGACCACTGTGCTGCAGATGGAAACAGATCTCCCAGGGAACAAAGGAGTACTGGGAGGAGAAATCAGTTGGCAAAGGAGAGAAGTGGTCACAGATGAGATCCAAACTAATAAAAGGGTTGAGAGGGAAAGAAGCCCATAGGAAAGGCCCCTGGATCATCTCGGGGAGCAGGACACAGCCAGGGAGAGGACAGATGGGCGAATGGAAGGGAAAGGCTCTGGGGCCATTAAAAAGAAATTTACCTCCTTGAGGCATGAAAATAAGCTTTGTTTTCAAAGGCAAACAAGAAAACACATGCTCAGCCCAGCTAAATACAAACTCTCCAAGTTATTATTTATTATTTCTACAAAGGAAACATTCAGGGGGTTCTTTAAGATTGAAAGGGATCCCTGTGTTCAGCTTTGTAGTGACATGGAGCAAGAGACAGCCCTTGAGCAGGAGATCAGACACAACAAATCGGAACAGCAGAAAGGATGAAGGGTGGGAAGTGAAGGAACAATAACAAGGCAGTGTTTGCTTTTGCCAGCTATGTACACATCGAGGGGGTTTGAAGGCTCGATGGTTTAACAGCTTTGAAACTTCTCTGTAAATGCAGCTTTGAGCAAAAATGAAGTGGAAATAAATAAAAACATTTCAATTAATAGAGCTGCACCACTGCTGTGATCCAAGTGCTCTTTGGAAGCAGGAGCAGCTCTGCTGTGGGGTCCATGATCTCATGATAATGGAGCAGTGCTGTGAAATCCAGAGCTCTCACCACCTCTCAGTTAACATCAAAGTGGGATTATGGTCAGGAAAGATTCTGCAAGAGGAACAGACACATTATTGTCATTGGAACAGCTCCTGCTTCCACGCTGCCTCCTTCTCAGTGGCTGTGGATGAGGAGTGCTCTGCTCACAGCCTGGGATGGGAATTCCCTCTCAGGGGACTCAGGAAGCTCAGGCTGATGGCTGAGAGTCCAGATGGGTCCTCACTCCCCCTCTCACACCAACCCATCTCCAAGGGATGAAGGTCTTGGGATGTTGTCCCAAACTTGTCATGGGTGATGGAAGATGCTCCTTTGCAGCCTCAAGGCCTGGGAGAGGTGAAGTGTCAGAGCGGTCCCATACAGTGGCTCTCCCACCTATAACCCCACCCTGTGCAGTTCCATCATCACCTGGAAAGGCAAAACACCAGTTTTGGATGGACTGTCAGTGACTCCCAGAGCTGTTCTGCTGTCCCAGGTTGCAAAGGACAGTCAGAGCAAAGGGGAGGTGTGGGGGCAGCTGGGGTCATGCCTCGACCTTCCACCAAGCACACCAAATCCTCCTGCCAGGTCTGCTGCTCCCAAGGACCATAGCAAAGCTCCCAGTGAAGCCAAGCAGAGATTTCGGGTTTTTTTCAAAAGAAAGAAAAAGTGCCCCCCACCCCGTGCTTGTTATTCATTATTTCCTCCGCACCTCAGGGTTGGTGAGTGCTGTGTAACACAGACATTCCTCTCCCAGGTGAACATGCAGCCCTGCTAAAGTCCAAATAGCTTTTACTGACAGCTTCAGAGGAGCCAGATTCACACTCAGTGTCTTCTCAGCCTGATTCACACCAAGCAGGAATCTTCAGGCACTTTGAAGGGGTCAGGCTCCTGCTGGGACAGGTAATTTTCCCAGTGGAAAGCAGGATGAGCTGCTGGCTCTGGCTCACTGCTCTGCCTGTGGTTGGTTTGGGGGAAGAAAGGAAGGAGCTTTCCTGCCTGGTAGGGGGCACAAGGGAAGGGTTAATGGGAAGGAGAGCACTGAGGAGAGGGGAGAACAGAGCACAGCAGGATGGGGAGGATGCAGGGATGAAGGCACCTGGGAAGCACAGAGAGGACCAGTCTGGAGCCCTGACCATGCTGTGAAAAGCAACAGAAAATCAGAGGGTCAGCACATGGCCTGTGAAGACCTGCCATGTGCTCAGCAGATCCAAATTTTGCCTGTGATACTGGGTTTTCCTTGTTATCAAAGCCCTCATGGTGCAAAAGCCCTCCTTGCATTTGTTCTCCATGAGCAGGAGGTTGATGCTGCCTCAGCCTTTTTTCCAGTGCTCACCCTCACTCCTTGGGCACCCCCTGCCCCAGCCCCGGCCTCAGGCTGTGCCCCCAGAGCCGTCAGTGTCACCCCCAGCTCCCAGGGTGACCTTGCCTGTCCATCCAGCTGAGCTCTCGGGCTGCTGTCTGCCCCTGCCTCTGCTCTGACACATCCTCTCCCTTGCCATGACTGATGGAGGGCAGGCTGCTCAAAGCCAGCCAGGAGCTGTTACCGAGCTCATTTTTCTGGCCCTTCGCTGGGACTGCAGCCAACCCCAGCTTTCCTTTCCCTCGCTGCACCCACCTTTTCACTCCCCTCCAAAAAGGTGTTTGTCTTCATCTCTCAGCCCCTCCTGGAGCCAACTCCCCCCATCACTCTCCCAGACAGAAGTGCAGGGTCAGCTCTGCCTCTTCCAACCTGCGATAACCAGCTTTTATCACTCACTACCTACTGTTGCAAACCACCCTGTATTTCTTCATCTTCCTTCAAATGCAGGAAGGTTCCCAGACATCTGATGGTGCTTCTTTCGGTCCCTCATTCAACTGCTCATTGAATCTGGGTGCAGATCCCCCTGGCCAGGCCTCTCTTTCCCTCTCCTCATCTTGGCCCTCCTGTCTTGCACTTAGAGTGGAGTAAAAATAATTAATAATCATGGAAACACACAGTGGATTGAGTGGGAGAGGACCTTGGAGATCCCCTTGTCTGACCCTCCCACCATGGGCAGGGACATCTTCCACCAGCTCAGGTTGCTCCAAGTCCCATCCAACATGACCTTGGACACTCCCAGGGATGGGACAGTCACAGCTTCTCTGGGCAACCTGTGCCAGGGCCTGCCCACCCTCAGAAGGAGGAATTTTTTTCCCAATATGTCATCTAAACCTACTCACTTCCAGTTTAAAGCCATTAAATTATGAATAATCATTAATCATAGTTTATTAACTATGAATAATCTGGAGGTATCAGCCATGCTGTTCTCTGGGCAGCCTCGAGTCAGTGTCCCAGTGCTATGATAATGCAGATGATAACAACACCAATAATAATTAATACAACATTCTGGGCAACAGCAGGGAAATTACAGCCCTTTGGCTCAATGGGAAGGTTTGTGTTTGGGATAATGACCTCTCAACCACAGCCCAGCAGTCAGGAATGGCCCTGGCCTTCCAGCAGGAGCAGGTTGTGAGCAATCACAGCTCTGGTGAGATTTCTTTGGCTGATGTGCCGCAGCCCAGTCCAGCACCTCCAGCTGGGGGATTCTCACACCTCCTGGTGCTGTGTGCCAGCGCCACCCTGTGCCAGAGCCCTGGGCCAGTGCAGGGTGACACACTTGGGCACGAGGGGCTGGGGTGATGCCGAGCTCAGAGCCTTTCCCTGGGGTCCTGGTGGCAGCCATGCCCAGGGCAGCCCCTCTGTGCCCACAGCCGAGAGCTGGGCACAGGGCAGGGGAAAGGGACCAGCTCTGCATCGGCCTGGAGTGCCAGGGCAAGGGGGAATGGCTTTCCACTGCCACAGGGCAGGGTTAGATGGGATATTGGGAAGGAATTCCTCCCTGTGAGGGTGGGCAGGCCCTGGCACAGGTGCCCAGAGCAGCTGTGGCTGCTCCATCCCCGGGAGTGTCCAAGGCCAGGTTGGACAGGGCTTGGAACAACCTGGGCTGGTGGGAGGTGTCCCTGCCATGGCAGGAGGTAGAACATCCCTTCCCACCCAAACCAGTCTGTGATTCTGTGATTCTCCAGGCAAAGGTCATTGGAACACAGCACATTTTTTCTGTTATCAAATGATTTCACCTGAAGTGGGTTGGCATGTGTCTCTTCCTGCTCTGACCAGCATTTGCAGGTGCCCACAGAGGAACCAGCTGCTGCCCTTCAACTCTGCTGACACCCCCTCACTTGTCCACATTCATCCAAGGAAGCCTCAATTAAACAGGATTAGTGATAACACCGAGAATTGGAGAGGAGGAAGCCTGGTGTGTAAACAGAGCTGTGAAATCAGCACACACAAACACACCCAGAGCAGCATCACCCTGAGATCCTGGGGCTGGAGGAATGTTCCTGTAAGCCAGTGGGAAAGCTGCGGGAAGTAGCCCAGCTAACGAGAGGGCAGAGCCTGCTGCTCTCCCTCACCCAGGCAGTACCTTGTTCTTGGAGCCACCCATTGATTCCAGCAGGACTATCCATGGAATAAATGACTGCAGAGTGTGAGAAATTGCTCTGGCATGAGGCTGATGGATGGACTTCAACTGCACTGGTATGATGAGTCCCAGAGCAGCTGAAATGAGAAAGGTGCTGATCCCCTCCCTCACCTGGAACTGAAATGGAAAAGAAGCTCTTTTCAGGATAATTCAGCCACCATCAGCCTCGTTCCTGCTCCACATCCCAGGGCTGCAGTGCATGCACTCTGCACAAATCCCAGGCTCTGCCTCCTGGGAAACCTTCCCAATTATCAGCTCACTCTGCCTGCCCCGTTCCTCACAATATGACTCATTCAGACATTTGCAAATGCTGTTCCCAGAGGAAGTCACAGTATTTTCAGTGAGATGTTTTCTCAACCTGGTTGCAGGGTTGGGTTGAGCTCCTGAGTCTTTAGTCCTTCAAGGTGGTTGAAATTCAGGGGGTCTGCAGAGCACCCACCTCACCCACCACCAGCTGTAAGAGTCTTCCCATCTCCCTGGAGGAACCAAAACTCTGTGTAACAGCTCAAAAATAAAGGACCAAAACCCACAGGGGAAGTCAGAGAGTACCAGGGGTGTCAGCAGCGTCCCAGTCCCCTCAGTCACAGTCCTGCTCTGGCTTTGTCATTGAGAAATGAGCTCACTCATGACTTAGAATATGGTGTAGTTTATTAAATGATAAAGCTGAGTGACTCTCTTTAGCCTGATTGAAGCAAAATATTTACAGAAGGCTTTCCAGTGTTTATAGTAGGAGTTTGGAATTTTTATTTCATTGGAAATTTGGAGCTGCTGACACTGTTGCTCAAATATGGGATGAAAGAAGACTCTGAAATAGTGGTGGTTTTGGCTGAAGGGGAATGTTGTGCCACAGCCAGCTCTAACAGTCTTGTCTTACTTCCCTTGAAACAGAAGATAAATGAGAAATATTTTACTTTCCCAAAGAAAACTAGAACAAAATTCCTAGCCTAGGTTTTCAGAAACTGTGGAAAGAGAAGACTCTTCAGGTGACTCCCAAATTTGCATTGATTGAAGTGTCTGAAGTGATGCTGCAAGTGAGCTGCAACCTGGAAATGTCAATGTTTTCCATGCTGGGCTGCTGCTCCTGAACCATCATCCATCTGACACTGGCTTAGGAGCATTGTAGGGTGTTCCTGATTAGGATTAACTTAATTTGCAGGAATGGCTTTACGGAACATAGACTTAGATAGTTATTGGGAAGGAATTCCTCCCTGTGAGGGTGGGCAGGCCCTGGCACAGGTTGGGCAGAGAAGCTGTGGCTGCCCCTGGATCCCTGGGAGTGTCCAAGGCCAGGTTGGACAGGGCTTGGAGCAGCCTGGGCTGGTGGGAGGTGTCCCTGCCCATGGCAGGGGATAGAATAAAATGATCTTTATGGTTTCTTCCAACCCCAACTATCCAGTGACTCCATGAATATCCCTGTTGGCTTGAGCTCTTGCATGGGGTGGAATGGATTTTTAGCTTTGGAGAACTTTATTCATTTTTAGATTTCCCTTCCTACATCTTGTCTCTGCTGGTTTTCAGCAATTACCTGGACTTAATAATTTCAGGAATTTCATTGAATTGCTGTGGAAAACCCACGTGAGCTGCAGAGCCAGGGAGAGCTGGGTGCTTCCTCAGTCAGTGGTTCTGGCACAGGGGGTTGCTGCCAGGCCCCACAGCTGTTCCTGCAGATGTGCCCCAGCCTTCGGGGTGTCAGGGATGGGGCAACTGCAAGGGATATCAGCAAGAAATAACATTTGCCTTCCCTCAGCTGCAGCTCTGCTGTGAGTGCCGGGAGGGGCTGGGAACGCAGCTGGAGGGGGGGAGGCAAAGCCTGATAATTTTCATTAAATGGGGATCTGTCCTATTCCAGGTATGGTAGGAAGATGGAAGGGTTTCTCCCCTCCCTCCAAGGAAATCCCAGTCCCAGGGAGCTCATGTGTGTCCTCGTTTTGGAAGCTCCCACCACGCCACACCTCCATAAACAGAGGCCCGGGCTGAGCTCGGCTCCTGCAGCTCCACAGAGCTCTGTCAGTCTGGGCTCCCCAGGTTAATGCAGTCAGCAGCTCGATTAGGGAAACCCCCCGGGAATGGCAGTAAGAGTGGGGTTTGCTGAAGTGAGCAGCAGGTCCCTGCAGCCCAGCTGAGAGCAATCCAACCCTGGCTGCTGTGTGTGCCTGCAGAGCTCTCCCAGAGGCAGGTCCTTCATGGGACCCATCAGCACCCCCAGCCCGGGAAATGGGCTCTGGGAAGGGTCAGCTGGGCCTGCAGCAGGTTCCAGAACCTGGGAATGCTCCGGGTGCAGCAGCACTGGGAGGGGCAGGGAGGGACACGGGAGTCCCTGCGCTGGAGAGAGGTGGAGCTGGGAGAAGTTTGCAGCTAAAACACAGAGAATTTTGGATGTGTTGCCCACAGAGCTCTTTGTCTCTCCATATTAGGTTGACAGATTTAAAAATGAAGAAAATTAATGCAATCAAAGTAAAAAGGCAGGTTCCTGTCTCTGGACTAGGACGTTTAAAGGGGAGGGAGGAGGACAGAGATGATGTACGACAGACAGGATAATTTCCCACCCTCCCTCCTTCCTTTTCCTAATGAATTTTTCCCATTAGCTTGAGGTGATTTTATAAAATTCACGTTGACTGTGCATGTCACAGTTTCTTCTCCTTCAGTGAGGACGGGAGAGAGGGACAGCACTGCAGAGATCCATATGTGGCACTGTCACCTGCAATTCAGGAGTCTGGACCCAGCAGTGACCTGTCTGAGATGCTTCTTTATTTACCGAAGTAAATAAAGTGTGTGAGGGAAACAGACGCTTCATGACGAGGGGAGGGAGGAATGTGATACATTATTCCATTCTGTGATAAGTCCTTGGCTGAGCTGGCAGTTGGAATCAAGAAGATCATTTCTCTAATCCAGATGGCTAATAAATGTGGATTGCTTTGCTAAAACCACTTGACAAAATGCAATTACTGCTGGCTGCAGAGCTTCCAGAAAAGGAGCCAGGCTGGGAGCAGGCTCTGCTCTGGCTGGAAAAACCTCAGGACTGAGGGGAACTGCTGGGATTCCTGAGTCCAACCCAGCAAAGGAATCAGGGGATTTCCTATACTAATCTTTTTCTGGGGAACTTGGGGTGTTCTCCTGCACCTGTATCCTGGTGCTCAGCATGAAATGCCAGTGCTGATCCATCACTGGTCTTGACATCTGATGGCCATGGCTCGTGGTTGAGGGAGGGGATTGTCCTGCTCTGCTCTGCCCTGGTGCAGCCTCACCTCGAGTCCTGGGGGCAGGTTGGGCACCATAATGTAAGAAAGAGATAAAGCTGTTAAAGAGAGCCCAAAGAAGGCCATGAGGATGGGGAAGGGTCTGGAGGGGCCACAGGAGGAGCAGCTGAGGGCACTTGGTCTGTTCAGCCTGGAGAAGGCTGAGGGGAGACCCATCAGGGTCTGCAGCTTCCTTCCAAGGGGCAGTTCCAGTATCTGCTCCCTGTGTCCAGTGACAGGACCCGAGGGAACAGCTGGAGCTGTGTCAGAGAGGGTTAGTCTGGATATCAGGAAAAGACTCTTCCCCCAAAGCTTGGTCAGACACTGACCAGGCTCCCTAGGGCAGTGGGCACAGCCCCAGGGCTGCCAGAGCTCCAGGAGGGTTTGGACAACAGGACAGGGAGAGGGTGGGATTGTTGGGGTGTCTGTGCAGGGCCAGGAGTTGGACTGGATGGTCCTTGGGGGTCCCTTCCCATTCAGGAAATTCTGTGATTCTGTGATTCCATGTTCTGTTTGTGCTCCTTGGCCATGAGAGCAGTTGGGGCTGCTCTTGGGCTCAGCTCATGGGCCATGACCTCAGCACCAGGGGAAGGACAGGTGGGGGTTGCAGAGCTGGAACCCACTTGGAGGTTTCATTCCAGTCTTACACAGCAAACAGTTTTGAGGTTAAAAGCACACTTGTGTTTGTTTCTCCATTTTGGCACATCTGCTGCTCACTGAAGCTATTTTGGAGGCTCTAAAAGTGGCAGTTTTAGAGATATCTGAATGGATCAGCAATTTTACATTTTTTCTGAAAAAAATACATTAAACCATAGATGAGAGACACTTTAAAGGGCTGAGAGATGGTCAGGGTTGGGGACACTTCTATCACCAGGTGAGGCAGGTCTGGGAGCATGATGGACAAGTGCTCACATTTGGGGCTCTTCCCTTTTCAATACAGCTCACCCCATCTTTGCACCAGCCCTTGGGCATGGATAGGTGTAATCCTACAGAATCCAGTGTCCTCTCTTAAGGGATGTTCTTGTAGGAGGATTTTCCTTGACCTACCCTGGTGGGAAGTAAAGCAAGGGGAGTCCATAGAGAGCAGCACTTTCCAATTCGTGCTCAAAGTAGAGACAAAGTTCTCTGGGCTCACACTCAGATCCCAAGTCCCATCTCCAGGCTGGGCTCCTGGAGCCTCCCCAGCCCCACAAATGCTCCCTGGTAGCTTTCTAGGTCAAACAGTTATTTTGTTAGAGGAAACACTTAAAACTAAAACTCTGCAGAATTTTCCCTGAGGTTACAGAGTTTGTTTAGGCTTCTCCAACCAAAGAATCTCAATCACTGGAAACTGCAAACCTCCCCCATGTTCATCCCACTCTGTCACAGGCACAGCCTGGTTTCAAAGTTTATACAGCAAACAACAACACGAGAGCTGCTCCCTCCATATATCAACCTCCTGGGAAAGACAGAGCAGAGAGAGGAAGAGGAGCAGGGGCAGGGCTACCCAGAGCAGGGACCCCCACAGTGGGAGCAGGCAGAGGGAGATCACTGGGCTCAATGATCTCAGAGGTCTTTTCCAACTTAAATGATTCCATGATACCACAAGACCTTGGAGCTGCTGCCCACCCCTTGGCAAGCACAGCGTCCCCGGGTGGAGGGTGAGCTGCCTGGGGGAGGCTCTGGGGGAGGGGGTTACCAGCGGGTCAGGAGGATGATGAGGGGCAGGGATGAGTGCAGGAGGGCAGTGCAGGCCACATCCTCCTCCCGTCAGCAAAGGCAAAACATTCACTGTGACCTCAGAGTTTTCATCTAAAAATAACACATTATCAGTGCGATGATGGCTCAGCAAACCACAATTTATCACACCAAAGGCAGAGCTGGGGATGTGTGTTTGGGGGTGGCAAGGTCAGTTTTGGACCCTGCTCAGGGATTGTTTGTAAGTTAGAAAAGCTTTTGGGGACAGAGACCTGAGGGTGGGATTTGAACCTGGATTTTGGTCCACAGGAGGTTGCTTCAATTTTGAACCCTCCTGATGTGTAATGGTTGTGCCAATGCAATTTGCACTTGGGTGTCCTCAGTGCCAGCCAAATCTTGTACCAGTTTTCCACAGTCATCTGCTAGAGGTGCTCCTCCAAAATCCATGGAAATCAGTCATTACACCAGCTGAGGAGTGACCCCATATTTCCACAGATGTTTCTGCATTCCAGTGAACATCAGCCTGCTCAACTGCTGCCTCTTCACGTGTGTTGCTTTGCAAGCTCATCCTCTCACAGCAATTCTCCCGCTGTGTATCTGCCTTTGCAGAGCCGCAACTTTATGGGGATAGAGGAGCTCTGGGTGGAAGGACTGGAGGCAAGTCAGAGCTAGGAAAGCAATCAATTGTTAGTTAATGGAGTTACAGTAAAGATGTTATCCAAAACCACCGTGGCTGCCTAATTATTCATAACATCCCTCTGGAGATTCTCCTTTTGGCAAACTGTGAATCTACTGCTTTGTTGCCACAATAAAAGCAGTTTCAGGGCTGTAAATGAGAGGGTACAAATTACCATGGAGCCCCTGACAATATGGCAACTCCCGAGCCTTGGATTACATGGTAATTTCCATGCAATATCCAGGTTATTACATAGTAAGTGCCATGTCATTACAGGCTAAATGAGTGATTATCACCACTGCTTGACAAATTCACCTGACAAATTCACATCCCTCCTCTGTCTGCGGCATGTCTGCAGGCAGGACGCTGTTTCCATGAGGAACAGCATGGTTGGAGTGGTCTCTTCCATCCCTGGATTTATGCAAGTCCCACCTGGACTGCACCCACGAGGAGTGCTGGGTTGGATGAGACATACATGTAAGGCTGTGCCCCTGGCTCTGTGTGTACACAGACATGTGTGTGTCAGACACAGAACATGGGTAGGAGATCTTAGGAATGTCTGAATATCCATGCCAGTGGAAACAGCTTGAAAGTTCCCCAAAAGGAGAAGAAACGCTCAAGCACAGCTGGAGGAACCGTTTAAAACTTCTGAGGTAATACCGACAGAAAGTTGTTTACAGTGTTCTCTTAACTTCATCATTTCTTTCTCAAATATTCCAAAGCTCCTCCACACACACACTGGGAAATGGCTCCAACTCCTGAGTGGCAATTTTTTAACTTTGTACAACCTAAGGCAGCTTGAAACGGCCACAGATCTGACCCACAGTTTTCTGACATCTTTAAATTGTCTTGCATTAGGCTCGATGGGGTCTCACGTATTTAAGGAATGGCCATTGCTAAACCAGGCCCTCAAGTGCCACATCCACCTGATTTTTGAACACTTCAGGGATGGTGACTCCATTCCAGGCTGGTCTTTATTCCTCCTCTGTCCCCTGCCAAGAATGAGTTCCCAGTCCCTTTGCAGAGTAATTAGTAATTTACATCCTGAGAGTCTTTCTAATAATCACCATGAATGAAATTGCTGCCCCATCACTCTGGGCACATCCCAGGGCAGGCTCCACCAGCTCCCTCGGCCACCAGAAATCCTGGGCTCTTCCTGTTGCTGAAGAAGCTGCTGCAGCAGCTCAGAGGGAGAATGAGGCTTCATCAGGTAGTGCTGACATTTAGCATCAACCCTCCTCCCATCTTCTGCCTGAATTTCCTTGCTCGCCTTTCAAAGCGAGAAATAAATGGTGCATTAGAGAGAAAGAGAGAGAGATGAGCTTTATTAGCTGTTTATGGATGGAATTAAAATTGTTCATTAGTAAGCATGGCACCGACAGTGTGGCCCCTCCCTGGCAGAGCCCCGATGGTTCCACAGGGACCTCTCGCCGCGTATTTACTCGGGCTGGCACCTGCCCGGCGCCTCCCTGCCCTTCTGCAGATGGGCACTGGGGGACTGCGGGGAAATGTCACCGCCTCGCTCCCTCCCCCGCCGGAGTCACTCAGCCTGCTCGGCAGCACCGCCGGCAACGCGGGGTGTTCCGCGGCCGCGGCACAGCGAACCTGGGCCCGGGATGGGAGCGGAGCGGGGACCTGGGCCCGGGATGGGAGCGGAGCGGGGACCTGGGCCCGGGATGGGAGCGGAGGGGGGACCTGGGCCCGGGATGGGAGCGGAGGGAGGACCTGGGCCCGGGATGGGAGCAGAGGGGGGACCTGGGCCCGGGATGGGAGCGGAGGGGGGACCTGGGCCCGGGATGGGAGCAGAGGGAGGACCTGGGCCCGGGATGGGAGCAGAGGGAGGACCTGGGCCCGGGATGGGAGCGGAGGGGGGACCTGGGCCCGGGATGGGAGCGGAGCGGGGACCTGGGCCTGGGATGCTCCGGGGAGAGGAGGGGAGCGGGAGGAGGGATCGGTGCCACTCCGGGCTGTCCCGCTCCAGCCAGAGCAGTCCTTGCGCTCAGCTCCGTTCTGAGGTGGCTCTTCTCCTCCAGCTGCTTTCAGCTCCAGGGCAGGCAGTTGTTTCCACACTGTCATTTTGTGCTGAAATGTGTTCTAACAAAAGGTCTTGTTAAGAGCAGTTCGGGGCTGCGTGGAGCCCGCTGAGCCAGCTCTGCCTGCGGCAGCCGGGCAGTGTGGGGCACAGTGGCCAGCTTGGCCTCTTCCTCCTCCTCTTCCTCCTGATCGTCATCCTTCTGTTCCGTGCATCACTCCATGCCCTTCTCGCCACCCTCCCCATGCCTGAGGAGCCTCTCCTGGCTGTGCCGTGCCCGGCGGTGCCGGGGCTGGTGGAGCCCCACGCTGGTGGCACCAGGGCAGGGCGAGGACGCGGGGCCAGGAGCACTTCAAAGGCTCTGTATCTCTTCCCGCAGCTGCCATAAAAAACAATCCAGGTTTCCGCTCCCTGGTCCCACTTTGCCCTCACGAGTGACATCTCTCAGGGCAAACGGATAAATCTTTCATCTCCTCAGTCTGGGTTTTATTAAATGCCTCACACATACATGTAAAATGCAGAATGCTGATAAATATGGGCCAGTCATGGGAGAAGCAAACGGAGATTAACTTGCTGTGCTGACTGGAAGGTGGTTCCTTCCATGAAGATGGAGAGCTCTGAGATGTGCTGGTGCCAAAAGGCTCTTCCCTACGGCACAGCCTGGGAAAACACTGAGCTGATGTTGGGAAAGGTGTCTGCTCCTCTCCCCCACCCCTGGCTCCAGGGCTGGTGCTGCAGAAGCTTTGCCAAGCTCAGGATCGTGAAAGGGATGTGTAACCTCAGTGTGGGGAGCAGGGGGGTCCTGCCCAAGGCAGACACAGCTCAGGTAAGGGGGGGCATATGAGGGCTCTGCATCACCTGGCCCATGGTGCTTGTACAAGGGGGGCTCCAGCAACAGCCCTGCTCCCCATCCCCACCCACCCACCTGGATGGGTAGTACTGGAGGATCCTCACACAAAAAACAGACACAGCTTTTGTGGCTGTCAAGCCTGAGAGGGAACCAGGCGCTTGGGAACATCAGACTTGCTGCTCAGAAGGAATATGCCTGATGTTTAGTTTTCTGTGAGCTCTTTGGGGAATTTCAAGTCCCAGTGGAAGGGCTGAATGAACTTGTTAAATCAACATCAGCACAGGCTGGGCAGAGACACGCTCCAGGGGGTCTCCAGATCACTAAAAGTGGGCATCAAAATAGAGAAATATCCCGCTCTCCATATCTGGGTTGGAGGAAAACAGCAAGTCATGGGACAAAGTTGTAGTAATAAAAATTTGGTGGGTTCACTAGGAGCAAGGCTTTCTCCAGGCTGGGAAGTGACTGCACTCATGGAGGCTCCATCAGAGGTTCTCCTCAAGCAGTTTGAACAGCTCTGGAGGGCTGAGATGGGAACAGCCCAGCCTGATTCATGCCAGAGGACAGACCCAGCAAACTTAGAAACCAGTTGCCCCAAGACATGAGATAAAGTAAAATTAGGAACAAGAAGGCCAAGAATGAACTTCAAATGCCCTTTGGGGTAGCCAAGCTCTCATGGCTTTTCTTATCATTAACCTCCCATTCCCTGGCCACTGCAACAAGTGCTGCTAAGCAGACAGATTTTCCATAAAGTCTGGAAGAAATGGCAAACTGCCTTAATGAATGTCAGAATTAATACTCTGTTTGTTATAGGCTGTGACTCAGCATGACTGGTTTATAAACCCCACCCTTCATGACCCTTATCAGTATTATTTGGGGTTGATTCCAGTCTGCAGGCCAGATCCACATCCATGTGGAGAGCCTTTGGCTGCAGCTGCTTCACATGGGAGCTGGCTGCCCAAGGATCTGCCAGCCATCCTGCACCAGTGCATTTTAAAACCAGTAAAAAGGGGAATAAAATAAAATAAGTAAGGCAGGTTAAGAGCATAAAGTGTGTGTCTGAGCGAGCGCTTAGTGTGAAGCATCAGTGGAGTGGCCGGGGCTCTGATTGAAACCAGACTCAGGAAAGAAGGGCTGTAAATGTTTTTTCACTGCCTGTCCTAAGAAATTTATGTCTCACCCACTCCATCATATCCTTCAGGGCTGCCTTTTTTGCAGCTGTCTTTAGAGACCATCCACTGAGCCCCCTTATGAAGTCCACTCCATGATGTCACCCGGAACCATAACTCACTCATCTCCCGGTGCTGGGTCTGTGCAGAGGTGCCCCATAAATAACAGCCCAGGCTGGGGGTGCCCGAGAGCAGCCCTGCTCAAGGAAAACCTTCCTGCCATCGGAAGGGAAGAGAGAGGAATATGCACATGGGGTGGAGGGACTAAAGTGGAGTTTGATGAACGAAAACCACAACTGCACAAAGCAAATGGGACAGAAAAACCGCTGACATTATTTCCAGCAGAACCTGCTCAGGAGAGTCCAAGCTGAGCTCCAGCTGCCTGGACATCCATGAAACCCACCAGGGCTTGCTGCCTTCTCCAAGAAACCAGAGCCATGTGCTGAGTCCTTAGGCTCTTGCTCCCCAGCCTAGAAGGCTCTTTGCTGCCTGTGATTAAAATGACTCAGCAAATGGGATGGGTTTGTCCTTCAGTAGCACCCAATTGGTCCTGACTAAAATTTGCCCTGAGTTTGGGGGTTTTTTTGGGTCCCACATCCTGGTCGAGTTGCTGCCAACCCATCAAATTTCTTGAAAGCAGGTGTCCACATCAGAGAGCTCCAGGCCCCAGCGAGGGCGCACATCCCCACAGCTGGGAACCCACCCTAATTGTTTCATTCTGTCTGATAACATGTGGTTTTGCCATATTTATAATCCAGTGCTATTAAAGGGGGGAAAAAGAGATCAACTCAAAATCCCTCCACCGCAGTTGGCTCTAATTGTCCCTGTCCCACCACTTCTCCCTTTCCCAGTCCTGCCTGTGGGCTGTTTTGGCAGCAGTGCCTGAGCTGGAATGAGCTGTTGAGATGAAGTTTATCCTTTGGTGAGATGGCCTCGCTGGGGAGGACCAAGCACTCTTCGTTGACCTGGGAAGCCTGGACTGCATCTGCTTAGGAGCAGAGCTGGAGGGGGACCTGCTCCTGTGCCACCTCCCTGGCACACCTTCACCTCTCTGTGGAGCCACGCCAAAGAGTTGCCTTGACCTGCTCTTGGGATTGTCAGCAGCCAATATCACTGGCACCCTGGGCTCAGCTGGGTGGTTCTGGCACCTCAGAAATGCACAGACTGAGAAGAAAGGAATATTCTTACATCTCCTGTGTTTCTTCTCTTCCACTTGTGGATTTGCAGGGGTTGAATCTGTGGTCCCAGGACACCTGCTGAACAACAAAGGCCCCTCCTTGTGATGTCTGTTGCCAGAAGAATAAACAAATAGACCCTAGCAGCATCTGCAGGACATTCCCTGTCCTGAGACACACACGGGCAGAATAAATCCAGCTTTGGAGGACAAGAGCAGATTCTGCTCTACGGTTTGGACCATGCTCCCAACGCCTGGAGCTGTGCCACACATACAGTCTGTCCCACCAAAATGCCTTCAGGAACTAGGAATGTTGGTCAGCTATTCTCCAGTGGCTGGGCATCTGGCAGAATATGGCAGGCATGCAGGGATTTGGTACTGAGCTTGAATTTATTGTCCTCTCTTCTCAGTACATACAGACGTGGAGGAGGGTGTTGGTGTCTTCTTTTCTTTCTTTCCTCCCAAACTGAATTTAAAAACGGCCCAAAGCCCACCATGACAGCACTGCCTGAGAGCTGCAGTGTGCTCAGTGGGGCTGCACAGGTCCATGGCATTTTCAAGGCAGCTGATGGATGGACTTTTCTCCGATGTCACAAGGTAGTATTTGTGGAAAGGGCCATGTGTCCCTAAATCTCCATAGCCTTTTCAGGCTTCTCCTTCTCCTTTTCTTCTATTCCAAATAACACTGAAACCCTCGAAACCACTCCAGCAAAGCTTTGCTGTTATCAGTGGGATGGAGAGGAGGGCCGTTGCCATGGCACCGCACCATCCTCCCCCCTCCTGCACAGGCGGCTCCTGGGGGGCTTCACCCCTCGGTACCTGGGCAAGGGCACCGGATCCCTCACCAGGGAGGGCCCTCTCAGGATCTCTAGGGGCTGAACCACCAAGGATTCCGGCACACTTGCCACCCAGGTGCATTCCATGGTCCTTGCCAGCCCTGTTGCACCGCTGCCTGGTGATGGCAAGGAGGAGCAGGGGGCAGGGGTGTGGGTGTTACCCCCCAGCCCTCGCCCTGTCCTCGTCATCCTGCTGCCATCCCTCACCACATCCCTGCCGTGCATTCCAGCTCCTCTGCGCGCGGCTGTGCCTCCCGTGCTGGGATGACCACTCCGACATTGCCATGGCATCTGGGATCCCGCCTGCAGCCCTTCTGGGGTTTCCACCATGGATCGGCCGCTCCGTCCCCGAGCCACACGCGAGAGACAATGGAATTTGAAAAAACAATAATAAAAGGGAGCGAAGTGGCTCGTGTTTAACCTTTTGCAGGCAGCAGGATGAGCCAGGGCCGGCGTTGTCAGGGGCACAGGAGCAGCGCCGTTGCCATGCCCGTGCCGGCTGCCGTGCCGGCTGCCCGCCGGAGCTGTCAGCTCCCATTACGGCCCTGAATGGAGCCGGCCGTCCTCCGGCACAAGGAGCTTTTATTCCTTTGGATGAGAACCAGGAGAAGTGGGAGAATGAGGCGCTGCGTGGACTCAGATCCCCCAGCTGCGACGTTTTGGTGTCTCATTTTACCAGCGAGGGGGGCAGGGACCCCCGGACTGCGAAGTGCTCTTCCTCCCTCGAGGGTGCTTCTTGAGGTCGGAGCGATGGAGACTTTGTCACCTGGTCCCTGCTGGTGCATGACTCACTGCGCAGGAATTAGAGCATGTAATGGGCCGCTCTGCTCCAGCCGTCCTGGGAGCGGAGTGTTGGTGATGGATCCGTCCCTCCGTCCCACCCAGCTGGGACAGCAGGACGTGATCCATGCGCTCTGTGTGCCGGGGGTGCCGAGCACACCACGGGCTGCCTTTGGCTCGGCTCGGAGTGGCTCTCATTTTATAGGGCTTGCGGTATCGGTTGTCGAGGAGTTCGTGCCTGGCGTCGGGAAATCACTTCCTGGCAGCTGTGCCGCAGTTTGGAGTTTGCAGCCCGAACGGGGGGCACCCATGGCCGGGGACTGTCCCCATCCGAGCGAAGTGGGAGAGGAGCTGCCTGCGGGTGCTGCCTGTGGGATCACACCGGGGAGCCACGTGTGAGCACAAACCCCTGCAAGTAGCAGGATCTTGTCAGGTCAGAATACCTTTGGGTGATCTACGGCCGAGCAAGGAGTGATAGAAAACTCTTCCCAAGCTATGCTGTAATTTTTCTCTTTCTAGAGAATTTTGGAAACATCTGTGCCTGCCTCTCGTATTACTGCTCTTCTGGTGTCATCTTTGACTGCTGATCCATAGGAGTAATTGTGGTTCCTTTCCCCTCATCCCCAGGATAAATTGAGTATCCATGTCACTACCTTTCTGGGAGTTCACACTTGATTTCTTTCTGAACTCCTGGATAAATATCATCCAGTCTTGGGGATTTACTACACTTTCTCCAGTTGCTCCCTGATTTCCTCCTTAGAGACTCTCCTCCCCATTAAGGTCACATTCTGATCTGCGAGGCACAACGCCTTTGAAATGGAACTGTTTCCCCTCATTGTCTTCCATAGCAAAGATCAAGAGGAAAAACGTGCTTCTCCTGGCTTTTCCACCTCGGTAATAGTCCTTCTCTCTCCAGTGACCAAACACGTGCCACAATCCCACACGCCACAGTCATAAACAGAGCATCTCACATGTGAAGTCCTTCAACACATTCCAGGCTTGTTCTGGCATCTCTTGGTCTGTTCTTGGACATCATCACTTCCACTGTGGCTTTCTGATCCCCAAAGAAGTTGCTTTCCGGTTCATGAAGAACTTTTCCATCTTAAAGGGGAACTTTATGTTACTCCAGTTAGCACAATCTCTATTCACATAGCCCTAATGGATTTCTCCCCTTTTTCCCTCTAAGCCTGACTCACCTACATGCACAGGCCAGGTGGGTGCCATCCCCATGTCCAGCTGTTGGAGGGTGGGTGATCAGTCCAACCTACGAGAGCAGAACTGTCTCCAGGATGTTGTCACATCTCTCTTGCTCACAAGGCCGTGTCAGGAGAGGAGGGGGTTGTCTGAGATGCTCAGCACCCCCAGCACTGGTGGGTTGGATGTGGGCCAGGTGCCTCAGCCTCCAACCCTTCATCTGCAGCTCGGCTCCTGTCTCGTGCCGGGTCTGTGCCAGCAGAACGCCACAGAATGCCATTTCCTGATGTTCTGCTTGTTAACAGTTGCCCACAAAGATTTAAAAGTCTCAGATGTGTGTCCAATCTGTTGGCTTTGGTAGAGTGATCAGAAGGGACCCAAAGGACTTGTGACTATCTTGAAATGTTATTAGAAGTTTGCCTGAATCGCTGATATTTTGGAACAATAACCTCGAAGACTTCAAGCCATTCCTCCACAAATTGGATTTAAAGTAAAATTAAAATGTGATGGATAGAATTTTCTGTATGCTGGGGGAAGGATTTCTGCTGGAACTTGGTGAGCAGAGGGTGTGGTAGAAAATGTGCAGAATTATTTCAGCTGTTTTCCTCTGTGCCCTTTTCCCAATCTCTCCTGGAACAGGAACTCTGTAACATTTGATCTTCTAGACAAACTTTCAAACCCATAATGTTCAAGTGGGTTTGAAATTAGGAGGAAAGAGTTTGTTCATTCCAAGGAATCACTGAAATGGATTAAAAAGAGCTCCTTTTCTTACACTAGGAATCCTAAGAAACACCAAGAAACAACCATAGCCAAAAGAAAACAGTTATCAGGTGAAGTGCTGCACTTCAACACGTCTGGCTTAAGCACCTCAGGCCAGGGCAGCGTCTGCCCAAGGACAGTCTCCAGGTCTCATTAAAGTTGTCCCTGGCATAGCCCATTGCCAGTGTTCCCTATCAGGAGATGATCCCAGAAATCCTCTGGCTGTTGCCTTTTATAAACAATGAAACAGGGAGAAAATTGGTGTCACAGAATTGGCACAAATCATTAAGAGTGTCTGATAATTCTTCAGGTGAAAGCCCAGCTGGGCTCAGCAGCTTTCCCAGCTTCATTTCCCTGATTTACAGTCGTCATTGTCCTGTGAAAGCTCCACTCCTGCAGCACTGCCCAGCCAGAGCCCCAGAGCCTCCTCCCACACCCTGTAGCCACAGGAGCCCCAGCTCAACCCCATCTCCACATTCCCACCCAGTGAGGAGCCCAGGCTCTCCTGGTGGTCACTGGGAAGAGACAGGAGGCGACTTCATGACCTTCTCTGGTGACCCCAGTGCTCTCACTGCGGGGAAGGAAGTGGAGCAGCCCCTTGTCCCCTCAGCTGTGGTCGAAGGCTGCACTTGGTAGGCACTGGAAAAAGTCTCTTCAACTGTGTTTTAGTGGAAAATAAGGAAAATCCATGCAGGACAAGAGTTTGTGTGTTGGGTGACTTCCAGGTCCTTCTCAAGACACAAAGGAAACGACGACAAACACAGAGCGAAGGAGGTACCTGAGCAGCTGGGGAGGAGATAATCAAGCCCTTACTCAAAACACAGATTTGGATGAATGTAATTATAAAATGAAAATAATTTTATATTGAAAAGTCAGATGTTTTCGCTTGGAGGAAATATTGAAATGTCTTAGTTCAGTCCTATTTTTTTTCCCTTAGGGGCAAGGGATCTAAAAAAAAAGAAACAAATACACAAATAGGTGCAATATGCTGGGATTTTTGTTGTGGGGTTTTTTTTTTTTTCAAATCCAGATTTTGCACCTCTCCTAAACTGCAGATGGTTGTATTTGGCCAACTCTAATTTCCACAAGATCCATTTCTAAGCTGTGATCAAGCCTCTAAAAGAGCACGTACCTGCTGCATGGTTAATACCAGGGAAGCAGCAAACATGATGCTCCTGGCCATTGGGAAAACAAGAAAAAAGCCTGGAAACACAGAGCTTCCAACCTGCCTCATGTGCCCATTGGTGTCCCTTGAGCATCTTTTGTGTTCTCAGTGTTGTCTGTGTTTGAATGCACCCCAGCCCCCTCTCTGTGCTGCCGCTGCACTTTGGCTGGTTGATATTTCTCCGGGGTTGCTTTCCCATTGTTATTCACTCCTGGCCAAGAGGCAGAATGCATTAAAGCCACCGGGGTGCCAGTGATATTTTAGTCTCTTGGAGTAATTCTTCTCCAAATCAGTTCACGTTTGCTCCCTTCTCATTCCGTTTGGCCAATTTTCTGGATGCTCCCGGGAGCAGAGGGGGAAGGAGAGGGTCTGGTTGGGCTGGGAGGAGGGGGCGGGTGGGCTGCAGAGGGGACACCCAGGGGCATTACAGGTGGTGGTGGCTGTGCCTGGAGGTGCAGAGAGGGCAATGTGGTTGCTGCACTCCCCAAAGAACAAGGAGATGCACAAGGGCAGGAGGAGGGTCCAGCAGACCCCAGAGCAGCAGAGTGTTCTCCTGGCCTGTCCCAGCTCTCCAGCTGATGGCAGCGGCTGCCTCTGCTGTTGTATTCCAACCAAAACGTCAGGATCTGGAGGCAACATGATATTTATTTCTGGCTTTTGCCCCTCTGCTGTCCCTGGAGCAGATGATATATGAACAGTCCCATGTTTCCATCCCTTGGAGCTGCTCTGCCAGCCCCATTCACACCCCCACTGTTGGAGGAACCCTGGGGCTTTCTCGGGGTCATGGGGCTACCTCTGGATTTCCTGGATTGTCTGAATTCCTTGTGCAAAGTTGCTACATTTCTTAAATTCTATTTTTGGATTAATGAACATTTGGTAACAATATGAAGCCTGTTTGTAGCCAGTGGGGTGACCCTCCTAATGTATTCCCCATGCTTTCTCTTCCCTGTGGGCCAAATTCCCCCCCAGGAAAGCCCTTGGAGCCTTTCCCGAGTTTACCCCAGGAATGAAATCAGCTCCACGTCTGCCACAGTGAAGTTTTCTCTTGGTCCACAGGCACTTTCTCTTTTCTCCACCTGCCCTAGAGGGAGAAAGGAAGGAGGGAAAGCAGATGGAAGCAGAGCTGCAGACGTGAAGTGTGAGAAAGGCAACAGGGAAGAGGAAACATGAGCGTCAGAAAATTCTTCCGAGCAGAGCAAGGTGTCAGACAGGGGGATTGTCTTCACTGGAATGGGGACCAGCCCTGTGTCTGGGTGGAGAAAAGAGAGATTCAGGTTAGACCAGACCAAAGCCCGCCAGGCCCTACACTGGCTGTGAGCACCAGGCAGGGAAGAGCTTGTTCCTCTCCATGGAGTAAAGGAAGATCCACGAGTCCAGCTCATTTTTCACCTGGAGCCCCTGTGCTCTGGAGCCAGGCTGGGAGAGCTGAGGTGTTAAACCTGGAGAAGGGAAGGCTCGAGGGAGACCTTAGAGCCCCTTCCAGTGCCTAAAAGGGCTCCAAGAGAGCTGGAGAGGGACTTGGGACAAGGGCCTGGAGGGACAGGACAAGGGGGAATGGCCAAAGGAAGAGTTAGATGGGATATTGGGAAGGAATTCCTCCCTGTGAGGGTGGGCAGGCCCTGGCACAGGTGCCCAGAGAAGCTGTGGCTGCCCCATCCCTGGGAGTGTCCAAGGCCAGGTTGGACAGGGCTTGGAGCAGCCTGGGCTGGTGGGAGGTGTCCCTGCCCATGGCAGGGGGTGGAACAAGATGAGGTTTAAGATCCCTTCCCACCCAAACCATTCTGTGATTCCATGATCCCCGTGCTGCTGAGCCAAATGTGGACTTTCCATCTCCACTGACCCAGGCCCCCAGATCTACCACAGCCTCCAGTGAGGTTTTTGATGCCAAGGGGGTGGGAACTCCATAAACCATCCCAAGCTCTCCATGTGGAGTTGGTGCTGTGGCTGTGCCAGTGGTTCCTGAGCGGGTCCCTCTGGGGGGGGTTGTGCTGAGGTGGCACTTCCAGCCACCACAGGGTGGCTCAGCTGACACCACGAGGGAGGAGCTGCTTGTGCTCTGATGCAAAACAGGGGAGAAAAAGTCCCCAGTGACTTTATTTTGCCTATTTCATTCCCAAATAACTCTGCCGAGAGAATATTTGTGTAATTGGATTAAGTGTGGGGAACTCATCCTTGCTGACAGATTGCACAGGCACCAAACCAAAATCGTGGGGGTTTGTCAATAAATTTTCTTTTGTTGGAGAAAAAATATGCAAATAATAATTCAGGGGTTTGGCCAAAACAGATTTTTACAGCCCTGATCCAGAGGATGGATTGTTCCCCATTAGTCCCACAAAAGCCACTGAAACCCCTTTTTCCTCTAGTTTCATTTTATGGGCACAAGCAACTTCTACATGGTCTTTTTTTTCTGAAAGGGGAACATTTTTTAACAGAAAGTCGTGTTTGAGGTAACCGACACCACGGCAGATCCGGTGATATATCCACTCTCAAAAGGAAGGGCTATTAAAGAGATAAGAGATTGGGAGAACATCCTCTCGGCAGCGTTAAATAGCGGAGGAGGGAGATAACTCGGGAGCTCTGCTAAAGCCACCAAACATTATGTGAATAAAACTGTTAGAGGAATCAATTTTCCTCACTGCAGCGATTGTGTTTTCCTGAGTGTGATGTTTATCCGTTGGCTCCTTTCCCACAGCTCAGACACATTCAGCTCTCCCAGGGCCCCAACCAACACTCACTGCAGAGCCTGGAGAGGCTCAGGGTGAGTTTGGAGAGGGAGCAGGGGAAGCCTCTTTTAAAACCCACCATCCTACACGTGCATCACCAGAGCAGGTTCAGGATGGACATCAGGATGAATTTCTTCACAGAAAGGGTGTCAGGTGTTGGAATGGGCTGCCCAGGAAGATGGTGGGTGGAGTCCCCATCCCTGGAGGTGTCCAAGGAAAGCTTGGATATGGCACTCAGTGCTCTGGGCTGGGTGACAAGGTGGGGATTGGTCAGAGGTTGGCCTTGATGATCTTGATGGTCTTTTCCGACGTGAATGATTCAGGGATTCTCTGATCCCATGAGGTTCATCCCAGCCAGTGGCTGCAGCACCTGCAGAGGCACCATCAGCTCATCACAGGGCTAAGCCAGTGCTGTGGGGCCAGTGTTGGCTGCCCAAGCTGAGCCCTGTCCTGCTTCCCCCTGCTCAGTGTCCCGTGGCAGAGCACACCAGGACACCCCGAGCTGCCCCCCAGCTCCCAGCACAGAGCACAGAGCACAGAGCACAGAGCCAGCTCCACTGACAGTTATTTACAGAGTCCTGTGGGCCACATCCAGCTCTCTTGGATCAGCCCCCAAGCTCTTAATGAGATTACCAAGTTTATTTTAGTTGAGAAAGACACCAATAAAAAGGATTTAAGAATCCCTCGGAGTCTGGCCATACCCCAGAGCACCCGGCCAGTGGGAGAGCTCCTCAAGCTCCTCCAGCTCCTGCGTTTGTTTTCCTTTCGGAGCAGCGACGCTGCTGCCTCCTGCATTCCGTGCATTAGCAGCCTCTTCCCAGGTTGACCCCATGTATTATGGATGTGCTAAAATCTTCATGTTCTGAATAGAAGCTGCATTATTCATGGCTCTGCTTAGAGTTTGTCTTTAAAAGCCCTGCAGCCTTTTAATGAAATGCTCCGATTTTAACATCAGCAAAGACCAGATATTTTTGTTTAAATTTTTTAAAAGTCATCTCTGTGGATTTTTCTCCCCTGTTCTCCCCCTCTCTTTGAAGGCTCAAGGCCACTTGGAAGATGGGACAGTGGTGGTGGAGAACAGGGGCAGATGAGCAGCATGAGGATGACCTGCACAAAGCCCCCATGCCCCTTCCAGCCCCAGGAACCCGCCCAGACTCCTATGGGAGTGGGTGCTGGGCAGGGATCAGCTCAGGGACACAGGCAGAGGATGGACAGGGTGCGTGGCACTGAGACTCCTCCATCCTTGGACAGTGGTCTTGCCTCTGGGAGGGCTTAGTTTGAGTGACACTAAGGCTTTTTTGGAATTTTTGTGTAAGGAGGGAGTTGTATATAACAGGTGGAGTTGTGGTTAAGTGCAGAAGGTGCAGGCGATGGGTGATGGGTGGGATGGACTGGTGTGGATGGGCACCTCCACTGAACAATTCCCAAGGCTGGCATGAAATGGAGCAGGGCCAGAGAGCCCTGCCTGGTCTGGAAGCAGAGAGGGAGCTCCAAAGGATCTCCCTGGGGTGCAGGAGCACAGCACAGACTGGGCACAGCCCCTGTGTGGGCACAGTCCCAGCCCCATCCATGGGACTGCCTCTGCCTCCACCTGCACTGAATTTGGCCTAATGACTTAAACACAGATCCTGTTTCCATGCAAACATTCCAAGTGTTCTGTCCCTGGTGGCAGGGAAACTCCTTAAATCAAAGCTGAGCAATCTGATAGCCGGGTCCGCAGTTCTGTGCTTTATTGATCACATCTGGGCTGGGATGGGGCTGGGACGGGGCTGGGACGGGGCTGGGATGGGGCTGTGGTGAGCTGTGCCTGGATCCTTGGGGCTCACTGCTCTCCTCCCCTGCTCAGAATCCTGGTCCTGCAGTCCATAACACCAAGCACTGGAAGAACAGAGGAGAAATGCCAGGGTCTCTGCCAGCTCAAGCCTTTCCAAGAGCTCTGCCATGGATTCCTTTTGTTTCTTGAGTTCCCATGAGTTCCTGAGCACATTGAATGTGGCTGTTATTGTTTGGTACAGTTTTGTGCTAATTCCTTGTTACCTCCGAGACTTGGCTATAGAAAGGTTTGAAAAAAAGAGATTTGAGGCATTTCCCTTCCTCTCCCCTCCAGATGTAATTAAACACCAGTGTCCCCTTGGTGCTGGCAGCGGGTGCTGGAGTGGTTGGCTGGGCCCTGGGGGCTGTGCCATGGCTGGGCAGCTTCCTACAATCCCAGGATCATTCCCAAGCTGTTCCTGGTAACTCCTGGGTGTTTCTGGTGTGGGATGGTGCTGGTGATGGCAGGGTGCCACCTCCCTGTCTGCCACACCTCAGTGTCCCTCTAGGATGGAGTTTTCTCTCCCCTGGGGTTTCAGCTAAATGAGAAGGTTTTGAGGCAATTCCAGGTTACTGACACCAACCTCGCCAGCACTTTGGGAGGAAGGGCAGGATGGGGGGTGTGAGGGGGAACCCAGGGCCAAGTTGCTGTTGTCCTGGTTGAGCCTGGTGGAGTGACTTGTGCCAGTCCTGCTGGTTCTGCCCAAATACAGGTGCCACAGGTGGCTGCAGTGCTGGCAGGACAATGGCACCAGGTCCCAGTCCATGTCCTGGCACTGTCTGGGGGCAGAGCAGTCCTGGTCTGGGTCCCAGTCCCCCCGTGGCTCAGCAGGGCCCTGGCACCGTCACTGCTGCAGGATCTCCGTGCTCCGTGTCCTCCCTCTCCGCACATGAAGAGCCCCTCGGGGAGGCGTCAGTCATGTCCCATTTGGAGGCAGGATTCTTCCTGTCACATTGTTTGTCTGTAAGCAGGTCACCTCCCCATTCCATAATATCACATTTCCAGGGCAGCGCTGCCCGCAGACCTGCCATTCATGCTCCATTGGAGAGCCACTGCTGCCTGCAAAGCACCGAGATAAGTGATGTCTTAATTCATTGCACATTCTTAAATAAAGGAGACAGAAAGAAAAGGAGTGGCTCAAGGTCAGCACTCGTTGCTGAGTGAGATTTCTTCAGCAGATTGTCTAAAATAGCCTGGAAAAAAATAAATAAAAGCAAATTGATGGACACACTATATTGAGGTAATGGGGGGGTGAAGATGAAAGGAGAAGTGGCAGATTGATGTGAGAACAAAACCCTTGCAAAAATATTCTCAATTGCTATTTTAATGGCTGACCTGAATGCTTAAAAATATATTGCTGAGTTGATCAGTGCAGATGCAGAAGCCACTTGTGCATGGCTAAAGCTGGGAGAATCCTTCAAAAATTATTTAATGGTAAATCTCTCAAATTCTTGCTGGAGCTGACCAAATTAATTTGAAATAAAAGACAGACTCTCCATTAATTCCCTGAGTGCTGGATCAGGACCCTGCATGCTGTTAGGAGGCTTTTATTTTGTTTTGTGTTCCATAAGTATTCCTGTGAGTACTCTGGGGAGATGTTACTGGGAACTGGTGGTGCAAGATGGACTTTGCAGGCTGCTGGTGCCATACACTGGACCTTAAGGCTCATCTTGCTCCACCCCCTGCCATGGGCAGGAACACCTCCCACTGCCCCAGGTTGCTCCAAGCCCTGTCCAACCTGGCCTTGGACACTCCCACGGATGGGGCAACCTGTGCCAGGGCCTACCCACCACCCCTTCCATGAAGAAATTCCTCCTGATCAAGCTGGTAGAGGGGTCACACAACATCTCTCTTTACACTGACCAGCTGCTAGTTCTACTTTGGCTCATCAGAGCTCAGGGTTGGACATTTGCCACATTCCAGCAACACAACAGCTCAAACAAATCCAGGGCTGGAGCTGTTCAGTGCCTCCTCCCAGGCTTACCTCCAGTGCCTGCTCCTGCCCTGCCACTGCCTCCACTTCTCTGCAGTGGGATTATTCCCCCATGGATGGGAGTGTTTGCCAGCTCTCCCACTCACTTTCTGAGAGCTGCAGCGCAGATATCACAAGATTAAAGGAACTGGCAATTTTGAGTGCCCAGTTTGAGGCAGTGGATTTTTTTGATGGTACTTGGCCTTTTATATAACAGTGTCTGTTCAAAGCCCAGCTCCTGACGGCTTCCCTCGGAGCCACGGATGTTTAGCACTTCTAAAATCAGCTCCCGTGATCTCTGATTTGAATATTTAAGGCATAAAGCAACAAGATGTTCTATTCACCATAACAATCACAGCTGGGGAGACCAGGAGGCACCATGGCCTGAGCTGGGGTCCAGTCCCTGAAGGGGTGCTCAAATGCCTGAACCCCTAATCCACCACCCATCCTTCCTTTTCCTACTTCACAACCTCCATCCTGAGCAGGATACAGCATTTTAATTGCAAAGATACGGCACATTTTGATGGGTGAAGTGCGAGCTGCCCTTGCTCAAGGCTCAGCATGTGGCCAAGCCCAGCCGTGTTTGCCAGGCAGGAGGACATGAAGGGCAGGTCCAGGCACAAAAACATCCTCCCAGTTTGGAAGCTCCTGCTGTACAGAGACCTGATGAACAGCAAGAGCATCATAAAGAAATGGCTGCCAGAATTAAGCACATTTTTTCCCAAGCTTCATTCCTGGGAACAGATTAAGCATTTTGACTGAAACTCCACAGAGCAATTTCGCTCAAGGCAGACACTGGCATGGAAAATTTCACTTCAAACCATTCAAGTTTGGCAAAGCCAAAAGCGACTGTAAACACAGTCCTGGAATGTGCAACAGCATCAGCTCAGGAACCAGCACTGCACCCAGTACCCCATTTACTCATCTATTTCTGTAATTATTTGCTTAATCACAGAACACTTTTAATACTCTGGGCATAATTAATGTGTTATTAAGAGCTGTGCAGGCCATAAACCTCCTCGTGTCATAAGCAGGATAATTTGCATTTGTGCTCATCTCCTCAGCCAAGGATCTCAAAGCACTTTGCTGAAGTAGAGATCATTAACCCCAGGTTACAGCTGGCAAGGCCCAGACCGAGGGGATGTGATGCCAACTGCCTCTCTCAGGCAATGCCCTTGTCTGGCAGAGCCCTGGAATGTGCTCAGGAACACACAGTTGGGGATGCTCCTTCCCTGGAGGGTCCGGGCAGTGCTGAGCTCAAGCACCACCTCTTCATGGATGCTCATCCTGTGCTCTGGCTCGTGGGTGTCCCCACCATCAGAGAGTGATGGCCATGGAGCAGGGGAAGGATGGCACTGAGATGGCACAGGAAGAGCAGAGAAGTTGTGCACAGAGGAATTCCTAGAGCTGCTGGGTGACTGGGTGAAGCTCTGCCCACCCTGTGCCCCTCTGGGGATGGGGCTTGGACACAGGGAGGGGTTGGGCAGCACTGAAGGGGACCTGCAGCTTCCACCCATCCAGGTGGCTGAGGGCAGCACCTTGGGAGTCCCACGCTCACCAGGAATTTCAGAGGAAAAACTAAAAGATTTTTGTTTGGATTGGAATTAATTTGGGAGTGTTTGTGAGAGCAAAGCTTTTCACATTGGCTGTTTCTGAGTACTGGAGAAAACCTGTTTGTCACCCTGAGCATCCTCAGTGCAGCTTTCCCCAGGTAGTGCCAGTGCCCCATGCTGAGGGAACAGGGACAGCAGGACAGCAGGACAGCAGGAAAGTGGCTCCCCATCCCTCCTGAGCGTGGGCTGCAGGAGGTGCCTGGCCCTGCTCTGTGCTCTGGGTGCTCCCCAGAGGCTCAGGGGATGCCTCACTTCAGGGCTGTTTACACAGGTGCTGGTTTGAAAAGCAAATATTACTGTTTACAAAATATTTTCCAGCCCATTTCCTGAAGAGCAGCAGAGTTGTTTAAGGCGGCCATGCCCCAGCTGGGCTGATGCTCAGCAAACTCTCTCTGCCAGCACACCAGGTGTCCCAGTGCCCCATCCTTGGCACATTGTCCCTGCTGACCCCAACGGGCTGGGGATGGACCCAGGTGAAAATAGAGATCAGCAAAACTCTTTCAGGCCCTGCCTTAAAATCCTGCTGGAGCAGAGGGCAGTTTTCTTTTTCACATCTTCCTGGGTAGAGACAGTCAGGACTGCCTGGAAACAGGAAGAGAAATCTTCACTTCCTCTTGGTGTGTTTTCCATGACACTCAGAGGGCTCAGCTTTGGGGTGTGCACTGATTTCAGGCTATTCCCCAAAATATTTAATAGAATCATAGAATCACAGAATAGTTTAAGTTGGTAGGAACCTTAAAGATCATTTATTCCAACCTCCCTGCCATGGGCAGGGGCACCTTCCACCATCCCAGGTTGCTCCAAGCCCTGTCCAGCCTGGCCTTGGACACTCCCAGGGATGGGGCAGCCACAGCTGCTCTGAGTAACCTGTTCCAAATTTCCGCAGAGGGGCAGAGCGAGGTGCCCCAGCTCTCTGGGCTCAGCCTCTCTGTGCCTGCCTCTCTGTGCTGTGCTGGGAGCTGTCTCAGGGTTGGGTTGTCTCCCTCAATCTGTCTGGTTTTGATCAGCCTTTCCGTCCCGGAGCTCAGAGACTTCCCCCGATGACAGTCTCGTCAAAACGATTACATTTTGACACAGCTCCTTGGGTTTGACAGCTCCACATTTTCTGACAAAACCCAAACCAAAACAAGGCACTCTTGGAAATTTCTCAACCAGCTGCAGTGTAATGCTGATGAGATTGTACATATTTGGGTGAGAAAAGGAATGGAGAACAACTGTAAGCTTTCCTAGTCTGGTTCCTGAGGACTGTATTTCAAAGCGTGGACAGACCTGACAAACCCTGGGCCAGCAGGGCCAGGGGTGACACACAGCCAATGTCCATCACCTTCACACCACAGGGACCACTCTGGGCACAGGAAATGATGGTGGTGAGAATTTAGGGAGGAAAATCAGCAGTTCTGGACATCAGAGTGTGTTGAGCAGTTCACAGTAGGAAGAGTGATGTGGCTCTGGTTTCTGGCATGGACAGGGTGTACCAACTGGAGTGTCCACATCAGCTCATTGGTGCCATCAGCCATCACCCACCATTGGTGCCACCACACAGTTCCCTAGTAATTTCCTAGTAAATGTCAGTTATTCAAATCTCTCTTGCTTTTGAATATTTTTCCTGTGTGACACCAACTGCTTGCCCAAATTTTAAGATCCTTCAAGGCTGAGCCATGTTAACTCCACTTTTCAATAGCCAGGGCCATCTTCTGCTCTTTTCTTGCCAGCTATTCATCTCCTCTTCTCATGCCTCCTGCAGTCTTGGCCTGAAAAAAAGATGTTAGACCAAAAAAACCCCTCAGACCTCCTTGTGTATTAGTGATGCAGGTGTTTTGCTGTTTTACAAATTCTATTATAAAGAGAAAAGAAAAAAAAACAAAAACCACCTTATTTTCAGAATGTTTTTTGTTTAAAACAATAAAGGTGGTGTTGATAAAACAAATTGTCCTTGGATTTATTTTTCTCAAGTCCCAAGATATTTATTGCCTGCCTGTGTACCTAGTCAGGCACTGGGATGAGAAAAGGCAGCACTGGGAGGATGGAGAGGGACCACAGGCAGCAGGAATTGAGTCCAGAATGTTCCCCACAAGAGAGCTCTGCTCAGAGAATTTCCTTTGGGTGCTCCTATGAATTCTTTAGGCTGGTCATGGAATCACAGGATGGTTTGGATTGGAAGGGACCTTAAAGCTCATCCTATTCCACCCCCTGCCATGGGCAGGGGCACCTTCCATCAGACCAAGGTTCTCCAAGCCCCCTCCAGCCTGGCCTTGGACACAAGGATGGGGCAGCCACACTTCCAGGGCCTCGGACCTGCTCAGTGGTTGCAGTCTGGGACCCAAGGCAGCAGCTCAGTGGCTTCTCCAGTTCTCCTTGTTACCTTCCAGAGCGGAGCTGCCCCAGGAGCTCTGTGCCCTTCCTGCTCTCTGCTTCTACTGCTGATGCCACAAACGCCTCTTCAGGTGCTCTGCTGACTCCCATATCCCAGCCCTGCCATTTCTCAGGGAGCTGTTGATGGGTTATGACATGAGGGGCTGGAAAACAGCCAGGCAGAACTTGTGCATGGAGCTCGGCTGGGAGTCGTGCTGCAGGCATGGCACGGCAGGGCATGGCACGGCAGGGCATGGCACGGCAGGGCACAGCCCTCATTCCGGGCAGCTGCCCCTGGACCCGAACCAATTCACCAAAATTAGCAGATCAGCCACCTCCTGAGGGGTTCGAATGTGCAGCAATTATCTCCTAAGCCACCCATCCCACCTGGCACTGGGAATGCCCCGAGGCGCCGCCGCGCAGCCAGGGCTAATGAGTGGATTATTGCAGCATTTTAAAACTCAGCTATTTTGTAAATTGGGATTATATAGTGCAACCAAGAAGACTTTCAAGAAGGAACATCCCTTCACCCCCTCCTCGCTCTCTGCAGTCCCTGGAACAGCAGCACAGCCAGGGGTAAGGGCTCATTTTTAAAATTCTCTATCTCAAATACTTCCCTCTCAATTAACGTCAAGCCTCTCCCTCCTGCTCCACTTCTCCAGTGCCAGGGAACTACACTTTTGTGTCCTCATCTTCTGCCAAAACCATGGCAAATCCAAGCATATTTGAATGGTCAGAAATCCATGAGATTTAAGGTCCCTTCCAACCCAAAACCATCCTGTGATTCTGTAGTTCTCAGTCCCCTGGTCCCAAAAATGTAAGTGGGGCAGCACTGGGGCACTCAAGGAGTCTCCCCCCAGAGCCCTGGCAGGGATGGGAGCTTGCAAAGCACAGGGAAAAGCAATCCAGTTGTGAGATGTGGGTGGGAGCTTACTGGAGGAATCTTCCCAGACCCAAAGTATTTTAATGAAATATTTAAGTTTCGATGAACTGGCATTTTCTTTCCAAGCACATTCCCACTCGGCATTAGCTGGAGGAGCCCAGCACTGGGAGCAAGGCCAGATCCCACAGCCCTCCATCCCTCACACTGCTCCAAACACCTTCTCCAATGCACAGAACTCAGCCAATCCAGGTCCTTCCTGCATCATCTGCTGTCACCTGGACCAGGCTGGAATGTGTGACCAACAGATTTTAAACTACTGGAGTCCCCAGAGGGTGGTGGGCACTGCCCAGGCTCCCCAGGGCAGTGGGCACAGCCCCAAGGCTGCCAGAGCTCCAGGAGGGTTTGGATGATGCTCTTGGGCACATGGTGTGACTCTTGGGAATGATCCTGAGCAGGTCCAGGAGTTGGACTCGATGATCCTTGTGGGTCCCTTCCAACTGGGCATATTCTGGGATTCTTTATGAGCAGCACACAGAGCTGTGCTTGTTGCTGCTCTGGCATGGGATGACCATCAGCCTGAAGTGAACCTGGTCACAAACCCAACACCAAACTGACCAGTGTGGCTGAAACTCATCTGCCCTCCCAGAGCCCCCAGTGAGCAGCAGAACGAAGCTGGAAACCCAAGCAGATTTCTTTAGAAAGCTGTTTCCATTTTCCAGAGCATTGTTCTGTGGGTATGAAGTGAAGCCATTTCCCCTGGGGTTTAGCCCAGCCAAAAACCAGGCACATCAGCTTTTACCATAATGGGATGTGCCTGCAGAGCCCCGTGGCACAGAGTGGCCACAGCCAGGAAATCCGGGGCTTTGCTGAAGGGACTGCGCTGTCCTTGTCTTACGTTTGCTTGGAGTATCATGGCAGGAGGAGGTGCCAGGGCAGGCAGGGTTGTGATGGGCTCTGCAGCTGGAAAGGGTTTGTTTTATGCAAAGATTTAAAGCCCACAGAAAATGTTAAGCCATTCCTTCAGCTGGGTGCTGAGTGCCAGCCCCGGCCGGCACATCCTCTCCTGGTTTTCCAAAGCCTTGTTGCTTCCATGGGTGTCAGAGCTTACAAGTCCTTAAAAATGTCACGGTTCTGGCATCTCTCCTTTGCTTCTATTTTTTCCAGCTGCTTCCCAGTGAGGAGGAGGGAAAACCCATCAGGTTGCCCCCAAAGAGCCCTCCCTGATGTCTCTGTCCTCCCATTAGTTCGGTCCCCCGCGATGCCGAGCGCCACCGGGAACGGGGTCGCCTTTGGCTGCCTTTCATCCACTCTGTGACATTCAGACACTGCCATGAGGGGCAGGGAAGGATTTCCATTTGGAAGGATTTCCATTCTGAAGGATGCCGACGAGCCTCCAGGGGTTTGCCATTCAACAGAAGATGAGGAACAAGGAGAGAAGGAAAAAAGGCAAACCCAGCCTTCTCAACTCTTTCTTTTCCCTTTTTTCCCTCCAAGTCAGACATCCCTAATTGGTCTGAGCTCTGTGGGTGCTGTGGGGGCCCCCTCAGACCACCAACCCTGAACAGGACCCCACCACCCACCCCAGCTGTGGAAGGAGAAGCTGGAGCTGCTCATCTTCCCTCCCTGCTCCCAACAGAGATGCTGATTCCTGCAAAGATGTGACAGAAAAGTGTGGAATAAATAATAATAAAGATCTGAAAAATGTGGGGGTTTGTGGTGGGAAATACATTTGGGGAAGGGAGAAATATAAATAGGAAGGAAAGGTTTTGAACTGATGTAGAAAGCGGGGCCTTGTCAGAATGTCCTGGAGAGACCCCATTCCCCATTAATGGGGAAAGCAAATTGAAGGCTAATTGTTGAATTTGTGGAGGGGGTTTTACACCATATGAAACAGGATCTGGGTTATGATTCATGTGTTCTGTGCACCAACTGACCATGGGAAGGGAAGCTGCTTTAACAATCAGGTGTCAGGGGCTTGGAGTGACAGGGATCTGGGGACAGTGCATTGCCCTGGCTGCAGATGGGGCAGCAAACCCCCCTCCCTCCCACTGGAGAGGGCCCATGGCCCATGGCAGTGGCTGTGAGCCCATCCCATGACAGGCCTGAGCACATGATGGTCCTTGCAGTTTCTCCCAGCGCCTTCAGAACCTTCCCTCAGTTTTCAGGGCACCACTTCCTGCCCTTCCTGGGGCAGTGGGATGCTCATGGGTGCCTGTCACCCAAAGCTGAGCAAATGTCTCCACCACCAGAGGGGCTGCTCTGGCCTGGCATGGATGCCAGTGGTGGGATCATGTCCTGTAAATTTGCCAAATGTGGCACAGGTGTCTCCATAGGAATAGTGATGGAGAGGAGAGGGGGCACAGGGACACAGGGACACAGAGACACAGGGACATGGTTCTCCAGGGAGCAGCAGGGGGTGCAATGGTGTATTTGCTGCTCTTCATGCTTGGAGAGAGAGGAACAGAAGGAAATAGAGGAAGATGAAGGGCAGAAAGGGGCAAAGACAGGAGAGGTGTTTTTCACCTTCCTGTTGACTGAGCAGGGAAAGTTTTGGGAGGCTCTGGGGCATCTCATACACAAAGGGCTCCTGAGACATGGACCCCCGTGCCCAGTGGCTGTTAGGGGCTGTTGTTTCAGCATCATGAGTGCAGATGGTCGTATTCAAGTCTGGGTAGGGTCAGACTGTCATGATGGAGAATGAATTTCAGAGCCAGTGTTCACTCGGTGCCCAAACCAGGACGTCCTGTGTGTTCCATCTGGAAAAGAGATGAGCAAATTCCAAAGCTCCAGAAAGAGAGCCACAGCTGAGCATCCCCCAGGAGGGGTCCTGCAGGCTCCCTTGTGAGCCCACCCAAATTTCACTCCCAGCAGGCAGTTCCCACCCCACCCTCCAGCTCCTGGGGCACCAGGATGGGGCCTCACCGGTGGCGTGTGTGGTGCTGGTGTTGCCAGGGTTGGAGCTGAACACCCCCACAGCCATCCAGGGAAAAGCAGCAGTGTCATGCATGGAGGCTGGCATGGGCTGTGTTACATAGAAACAGGAAAATATTTTATGCATCAAAAATAATATTTTGGCAGGATTCTTCCCAGGCACTTGTAAGTGCTTATCGCAGCGCGGGAGGCTGGATGCTCCAGGCCCTTGGACTCAGATGCTCTTTGTTCTTCTACAACCTAGTGTAGGTGCTGCTGTAGAGGGAAAAATAAATACTAAAATATGAATAAATACCCTGTTGTCTGCTGCACCCTCCAACTGTTTCTGTTCTTAAAATAATTGCATCTGTGTTAAACGCCATCTAATTAATGTGCATATATTTAGAGGAGGATTAACATCAATAGTAATCAATGCAGATCTATTATGGCTAATTATGGATGTGGATCTATTGCATAGCTCCTAATCTTCTATAAATATGGTTTCTATAATCACTTTGTTAGCAGGTATCTAAAGCAATGCAAAGAATTTGCAACACAAGTCAGATCCTGGCTCAGTTCCAGCTCAGGTGATTACACCCTGGTCTCACTCAATCCCTCTGCAGGTCCCCCAGGAATATTTTTATTTTTAACTACTTACTCAAAAATGTATATTGTCACTGAGAATTGTGTGCTGTGTCACACCCCAGAGAGCCCAGAGCACTGCAGAGAGGTGGGATGTGGGATCTCTCCAGGTCAACCTCAGAACCGGCTGTGTATGTTTAGTCCATCACAACTCCAGATTAGGTTATTATTAGTCCCCACAGAACATCAGTAATGCTTCTTAGTCTGGGTAAAGAGGCTGTTAAATAATGAGGAGGACTGAGAGGCTTGCTGGATGAAGCCCATTGCTCAGTGTGTCTGGGCTTGTCACTGTGCTCTGCAGCCACTGCTGTCCTCAGGGACTCCAACCCTGCTGGTGTTACAGCTCATGCTGGGGCTGATCCATCCCAGCATCCCAGCAGGGATCCCAGGAGGGCAGGGTTTAGTGCATATGCACCCCAAAGAACCCCCAGGTGCAGGGGATGTTCAGCTGCTCAGCTACGGAGCTGTGGGAACGGACAGTGGGAGCCCTGCAGAACCTGCCAGGACACAGGGTCCATGCTGGGAGCCTTGGCAAGGGGCAGTGGGAGCCCTGCAGACCCTCATGGAATGTGGGGTCTGGGCTGGGAGCTACGGGAAGGGCAGTGAGAAATCTGCAGAGCCCAGAGAGGTGCAAGGTCCAGGTCGGGAGAAGGAAGACCATAATCCAGCAGCAGGAATCCTGGCAGCTGGTGGGCAGCAGTTCCTGGGTTTTGGAAGCACCACCCCTGTTGCCTTCATTTTCCCACCCCCTTGGGAAGCGCAGGCTGGGGTGGGAGCTGTCACACACTGTGAGTGAGGAAAGAGGGAAAGAGGCGGCAGCTGCACAAACCTCAGCCTGTCCGGAGGGCTCAGGAAGCAAAAACCAATCTCCGTGTTTCACCACAGCCCCAATTACACCGGGGTTAAGTTTGGCACTTCAGTAGTCAAAACATCTTTTAAATGTCTCCTCAGGCTTGAACCCCCCTCCAAGAGCCACGGAGTAATCCAATCTGCTGCTCCAGATTATTCAGTGTCTGACCATGTAATTGAGATTAATCACTTCTTCCTCCGATGCCCAGAAAGACCTTTCATGTCTAGAACACTCCTCCCCATTCCGAGACACTTGAACTTTGATACCTGTGGAGTGATGGAGATCCATCTCTGGGGCAGAGGGCAAGGTGGGATCAGTCACACAGGGAGCACTCGCTGACTGTCCTGTGCTGGTCTCCAGGATGAGACACCATTCCTGCAGCAGCCTCAAGGGAGCAGCTTCTCTGTCTTCATCCCACTATGTTGTGCCTCATCATCCCAGAGGTCCATGTCATGACAGAGACCTGGCTGCTTCATTGACAAACCCATCGCACATGAACTTCTCAGGTCCTGTGGTAGCACCAAGCCAGGTATTGATGGTGACCTGAAATCTGGCAGCCTTTCTTTTAAACCTAAACCTGGGCTCAGCAGTGCTGGATTAACAGCTGGACTTGATCTTCAAGGTCTTCTCCAACCTATACAATTCCATGGTTTTATGAACCATCCCAGCCTGCTCCTGCACAGGAGGCAGCACAATTCCACCAGGCTGTTCTGGGAAGGTGAGCAACCCTCTCAGACGCTGCTGGTGGGGGGATAATTCTCCTTCCCTCAGCAGTGGGAGCAAAGCACTGCAGATGTGGGGTTTCTCTTGTAATTCTCCAGGATTTGGTAACAGGGATGTGCAATTGCCTGAAAAGCTGTGGTGCTTTCCCAGCCTAGAAGAGGTGGGAATCTCCCTTTAGTCATCATAAGGAAAGTTTGTGACCCTGCGTGCTTGTTCCTTTGTGTTGCTCTTGGTGGGGTTGATGTTTCTGGACCATGTCTGGCAAGAGGGGCAGAAAGGAAAGGTGCCTAATCCCAGGCAGTCCACGACAGAGGAGAGAACATCCCAACCACATGGGTGGTGTCACTACAGGAACACAGTGCATGTCCCAGGCCATGGGATGGGTGAAAGCAGCCTTGTCAGGTGGGTGGGAAGGTGAGGGACACAAGGGTTCTTGCTCCAGAAGGTTCCAGGGGTGCTGGGAGCACAGCAGGATGTGCTGCTGGAACAGCCATGCGTGCAAGCTTTGCTTTTCCATTTTAACCTAAAGACCCAAAAATATTGTGTTCCAGCTGACAACTCATAAAAGCTGTCGTGTCCTGTATCACAGCAAACATCTGCCAGTGGTATGGCTCCCAGCAGGATAAATGCTCCAACAGGAGTTCAAGGACTTTTGGGGGCTAAACGAGAGAGCAGAGGGAGGAAGAGGAGTGTGTAAGGCAGGGCTTTACCCCTGCCCAGCAGTGCCCCAATGGCCTCTGGACCAGCCATGCAGGAAGAGCAGCTGGGGATGGAGAAGGGTTAGAGCCCAGCAAGACAGTGCAAAGCTCAGCAGCATCCCAGCCACGGGAGACACGGGACAGCCGCTCCAGGTAACTGGAGAAGGAGTCAGCTAAGCTGCCGTGAAACATGGCTTGGAGGGCGGCTTGTCCTCTGCCTGAGGTGGGCTGCTCTGTTTATTGGCTCTGCACTCAGGATGGGATAAGTTTGCACGTTACTGGAGCTCACTCGGAGCTCTGGAGCCCCTTCTTGGCACGGGCAGTGCTCGGCCAATCTGTGCCTTAAAGCTGAGCGTGTGAGTGTTTATATGAGCAGAGCTCCACAAACTGCAAGGCGGAGAGGGAGGGAGCTGCTCAGACCTGAGCCCTTCCACTTCATAAATAAACACTGGTGAGGCAAATTGCCACCCATCCCTCTGCCAGACCTGCCTGTCCTCCCTGGCTGTCCTGCATGGCTGTGTCAGGCTGTGCCAGAGCACCAGGAAAGGTGGCTGTGGGAGGAGGGCGGGTGGTCAGGCTGGATGCTGCATCACAGAGGTGGCACAGTGTCTCTGCTCTGCTCCTGTGTCACAGTGTCTCTGTCCTACTCTGGTGGCACAGTTGCTTTGTCCGGCTCTGGTGACACAGTGGCTCTGTCCTGTTTCTGGAGCACAATAGATCTGTCCTTCTTCAGTGGCATGGTGGCTCTGCCCCAGGGAGCACAGCCAAGGGACTCCCACAGGCCACCAACACAAACCAGCTCCCAATGCAATGCAGGGCAGCAGCTGCCACAGGCTGGAATCCCAAGTGCCAGTGAGCAGGGAAAGCCAAACCAAAGCGGTGTGTGGCAGCACAGCAACTGCGAGCGAAGGAAATGAGTAAAGACCCTACAGGACTCACTAATGGCTTCCACCGTGTGCCTCTGCCTCGTACAAGGTCTTCACTGCGCGAGTTTGGACACATCCCATTTCCCACAGACCCTCATTATCCTACTTGTGTTCACCGCAGTTCTCCATAAATATTTTATGAGCATCCTCTTTGCAAGGCTTTAGTTTGGATTTGCCCAGTGAAATCGTCTGCCTGCCAAGGAGAAGAGAGGAGAGGGGAAATGAATAACAAGAATGATCATGGAAAAGGGTGGGGGGAGTGGAGAGGACGGTGGGGGGAAGAAGCCTCTTTCTTTCCTCGGTAACTAGGTTGTCTCGTCGCTGCGGTTCTGTGATAACAGGAGAGCAGCTGCGTCCCTGAAGCGAGTTCTTGCCGAGGATTGTTTTCAGGAGTGGTGCTCAGCAGCCTCTTGCATCGCCCAGGGGGACAGAGCCCAGCTGTGCCAGTGCTCCCGAGGCAGGGGAGGAGGAGAGCAAGGAGAGGAAACAGCCTCAGGATCACTGACACATGCCCACCTGCTGTGCCATACCTGGCAGAGGTTTTCTGGCCACAGCAGCGTCACAGCCGTGACAGATGGGAATGTTTAAGCACCTCTAACACTATACACAGCAGCCAGAGCCTGAGCCCCCAGCCAACCAGGGCAGCCAGTGTGCAGTGCCCAGGTGTGTTCCAACACAGAATCCTCAAAAAAAAAAGCATCCTTCAAAAACAGCACTGTGTGGACCAGAGCAGGGGTTCAGCTTGGCCCTTCTGTGGGCCAGTGTGCATGGGGACACAGCTCTCACCAGTGTCATCTTCCTCATTTGGCTCAGGCACATGGGCCATGGCCCAGGTTTGCCTTTGGGATCTGCCCTCTCTTCTCTCCCACCCCTGGGTGCTGCAGCTCCAGCCATGGGTTTTCTCTCCTGGGGTTTCTGAGGCCCAGTCTGAGCCCTTTCCACCCCACCTCCTGCATGCCTGTCCTTCTGATTCACAAGCTTCGAGCCAGGGTTGGCTGGGAAGCAAGAATTCCATTTAGAAAAAAAAAAAAAAACAACACAAAAAACCCCAGACCCTGAGGTTTGGAAATTGGTTTTCATCATCATTTCGAAGAGGGAGCAAAGAGCTGATGACTACAAGCCAGAAAGGAGCTGTCAGCACCGCTCACCCCCCTGTTTGTGACCGTGGGGTGCCAGCCCTGCAGTCCTGCATCCCCCTTGTGGGAAGGACCTGGGCCAGAGCTCCAACCATTCCTGGGCTCTCTCCAGAGAGCTCTAGTTATGGACCCCATAAATCTTCTCCTCTGTCCAACAGGGTAACCCTCTCGTCCTGTTGAAGGAGCTGCACTGCAAATTCCTCATCAGCCAAAGCGTTTCCCAGAAAGGGGCCAAGCTGGGCTGAGCCAGGTGGGTGAGGAGTGACAGGGGGCTGGAGCTGCCCCATGAGCCACAGCCCCAAGCCCAAGAGGGGTTTGAGGGTAACTTTGACACCTCTGTAATTGGAAGATGTCCCTAGTGAAGGAGGTAAAGCAATAGGGATCTCCCAAAAAAGCAACATTATCTGGGACCCCCAGCAAACCCCACTTCCCTCCTCCAGCCATGGAGCCCATGCAACCTCAGAGGCTTGTCAGGAGATGTTGATTTCCCAGAATTTGCTTTATAAGACCTTTTTTCTGAGGTATGTGTTTATGAACAAGGAGCTGGACTTCCACCCTCCCCTTTGCAAAACGACAGCCTTTGCCGCTGGGGATTTTTCCTGCTGAGGTACATTCCTAAATAAATAAATAAAGCAGTTAAATAATTTCCTGTCTAATTGGTAAGAGGATGAAATAAGTGACCTAATCAGCCTTTTCTGTCTCTCATTTCTGCCTTACTCCGACTTCACTTGCCCCAGCTTGACAGTAAGGGAGCCCAGTGTGTGTGGTGGAGTTGCCCCTGTTTACCCTGGAACAGACATGAGAAGCATCAGGCTCGTGGCCTCTCAGTTTTCCTCGGCTCATTTCAAACCTATCGACCCCTGCCTGGAGCTGCAGAGGCCACAAAGGGTCTCTGTTCTCCATGTGCAGCTGTCAGGAGGTGGCCAGCCCAGATATTTGTTAAGATGCCCCCAGAAAGCTACAAAAGGACTGAATGACCCCAAACAGAGCTCGTCTCCTGTGCCCCACCGCATCCCATGATGGCTGGCTGGGTATGTGGGCAGTGTCAGATCCTGGCTAGAGCAAGGAAACTGCTTCTGGATTAGTTACTGAGATGGATGAGAAACCAGTAACAACCCTCTAAGGACTGGGCTGGTCCCAGCACGCAGAAGCACAGTCAGAATTAGGCTCTGTCCCTGATTCTGAGGAATCTGGTGTTTCCCAACTCGCTTTGCAGCAATGAGCCACCTCTGCTCCCTGTGCCCCCACCCCATGGAGCTGCACCTTCTGTAACTTGAGCTTATCTCCCCGTGCCACAGCAAGATGGTTTCATCTCTTCCCAGACATGAGTTTCTCACTCCTCTGCCTCTCTCTCTTGGATTACTTACCTGGAATTTATCACCTGTCTTCCTTTCCTCAGTCCCACCGTCCTAGCTCCACATTCCTCTACCATTCTAAATCATTCCCCTCCCTTTTGCTTGCTGACACCTTTTAAACCAACTGAAGATCAGTGGTATGACACCTCTCTCCTGATTTTCTGCCTCCACCACCCAAACACGATCAGGTTCCAGTCTTCAGATTGCCCCCGTGGGATGTCCCACATTATAGAGCTAATTTTCTCTCCTGGTTTCATGGCCAGTCTGCCCAGCTCCCAGATGACTGCCATGAACCAGGAAAGCCACGGGATGATTCACCCAGAGCAGAGGGTACCCAACAAGGGGGGCAGTGGTTGTGCTGAGGTGTTTGCCTCCCACAGGTGAAAACATCTGCCATACCACCCAGATGCCCATCCTCTTCCTCCTCCTCTCCAGCCCTCCCTGTGCTATTCCTTAGGCTCTGCTCTCCCTCTGCTGTTCTCTCTCCCTCGTGCCAGATCTTCTCCATCACCTTGGGTTTTGGGGTGTGTTCCCCAAGCCCTGGCCAAGCAGGGGCAGCTCTGGCTCCAGGGCAGCTCTGGCAGCGAGGGCTCCGAGCTGGCCCAGCTTATGCTCCAGCCTTCCAGCCCCCCATGAAATTTGTCACTTTAATCCTGTTTGGACGTCCCTAACTCCGCATCCTCCCGCCCCGCCTCCCCCCTCCGGTGCCTCGTGCCTCGGCTCCCCCAGACGCTGCCTTATCTACATCCCATTTGTCATTCGTCCCTCGTTCACAGCCTGTTTGTGCCGCGTGAGACAGGAAAATAAAGTCAGCTCTGGCCCCAGGGGAGCCGGTGCTCTGAAAGGAGAGGCACACGGCGCCGGGGGATGCCGGGACTTGGAGCGGCGCTGAGCGGGGCTCTCGAACCGCGGCTCCCACTGCCGGCTCATTCCCGGGATAGCTCGGACCTAACGGGAGTGGGAGCAAGTGCCTGCAGAGGGGAGCTCTGCGAGGGGAAAGCGTCCGCCAGCTGCCCTGGGTGCCTGCCCAACCCCACCGGGAGCAGGGACACGGGGACACGTTCCCGTGGTGGCGTTTCCCGCTGCTGCCGAGCCCGAGTAGCCCCTGCAGTGCCACTGCGCTGGTGAGGCAGCGTCTGTCACCAAGATGAATTTCAGAGCAGGGACCATTCATCACGTGTTATACCCATATTTATTTGGGTTTTGTCTTTAAGTGCTTTTGATTTTGACGATTTGCTTTGCACTGGGGAGGGATGAGAAGGTGTATGAAAGAGCAGGGCCAGGCAGGGGGACCCATCTGTCACCCACACAAATCCGGCTGTCACCTGCACAGCCCTGCAAGGTGCAGGGGCAGGAAGGATCAGAGAATGCTACAATATCCTGAACTGGAAGCGACCCACGAGGATCAAAAAGTCCAACTCCTGGCACTGCACAGGACACCCCGAGAATCCCACCCTGTGTTCCTGCCTGGAATGGAGGTGAACAGACTTGCTGCCTCCTATGAGCCCTCCCATCCCGCTTCATCTTCCCTCCAAGGGGACGGCTCAGGGCAGCTTTAGTCTTATCCTTAATAGGAGAAATTTAAGACTAAGGATGGCTGCAAACTGGAAAACAAATTCCCCAAATGTAGGGCAGGCCACAAAGCTGAGCCAAGGCAGTCACATTGTCTTTTCTCCGACAAGTTCACATTTTTTCAGTGAAAAACAAAGCAAACAAGTTGTGTTTGCTGGGATTGTGTTCTGGCTCTCGTGTGTGCCTGGATGTGCCTGTGCATGTGGTGCATGCGTGGAATTGCTCACTCTGGCTCTTTTCCCAAGGGAAGCCAAAGCAGAGAAATAAAAACCTAAAGCATTTTTTTTTTATCATCGCTGCTCAGAAACTAAACAATTTCAGCTATGTGAGGATCCTCATAGAGGAAGGTAATTGAGATCACAGAGGCTTTTTCTCTGCACAGGCATTTCGATGAGGAGGTTTTGATCCACCAGTTCTAAGTACTTTATTTTTAAATGTTTGGGTTTGGGGTTTTTTTGTACAATAAGAGAGTTTGCCTCAAACCAGCATTTTTCTCCCCACCCCCCTGCCCAGCTACTCCCCGATGGCCAGGGATGTTCTAACCCGGTGACTTGGGCTCAGCCTCTGCAACAACCCCACATCAGGGACAATGTCACCTACTAAGGTGGCATTTTGTGGCCAGTGACCCACCTGTGGAGGAGAGAAAGAGGGTGGGCTTGGCCAATAAAAGTGTAAGTAAAGGCCTTATGTTTCAGGAAACCCAGACAGGGAAGCATCTGATCAGCTTCTTATNCCCATCCCATCCCATCCCATCCCATCCCATCCCATCCCATCCCACGTCTGCCTGCGCTCCCTCCAGCCTCCAGTGCGCGTGAAGATCAATCCATGGGGATTCATTCCCTCCCCAGGGACTGGCTCCCCCCATCTCGCAGGACATCCTGCCAGGGAGGACTGGAACGGGNATAGGAGAAATTTAAGACTAAGGATGGCTGCAAACTGGAAAACAAATTCCCCAAATGTAGGGCAGGCCACAAAGCTGAGCCAAGGCAGTCACATTGTCTTTTCTCCGACAAGTTCACATTTTTTCAGTGAAAAACAAAGCAAACAAGTTGTGTTTGCTGGGATTGTGTTCTGGCTCTCGTGTGTGCCTGGATGTGCCTGTGCATGTGGTGCATGCGTGGAATTGCTCACTCTGGCTCTTTTCCCAAGGGAAGCCAAAGCAGAGAAATAAAAACCTAAAGCATTTTTTTTTTATCATCGCTGCTCAGAAACTAAACAATTTCAGCTATGTGAGGATCCTCATAGAGGAAGGTAATTGAGATCACAGAGGCTTTTTCTCTGCACAGGCATTTCGATGAGGAGGTTTTGATCCACCAGTTTTAAGTACTTTATTTTTAAATGTTTGGGTTTGGGGTTTTTTTGTACAATAAGAGAGTTTGCCTCAAACCAGCATTTTTCTCCCCACCCCCCTGCCCAGCTACTCCCCGATGGCCAGGGATGTTCTAACCCGGTGACTTGGGCTCAGCCTCTGCAACAACCCCACATCAGGGACAATGTCACCTACTAAGGTGGCATTTTGTGGCCAGTGACCCACCTGTGGAGGAGAGAAAGAGGGTGGGCTTGGCCAATAAAAGTGTAAGTAAAGGCCTTATGTTTCAGGAAACCCAGACAGGGAAGCATCTGATCAGCTTCTTATTAACAAATTGCCTAAATCACCTCAGGAGCTCACACCTGAGACACCAGTAACCAGCACGGCCCCTCAGGGGTGACGGACACAAAGAGGCCTGGGAACCTCCAGACAGCAGTGGGACAGTCAAACCCACCGTGCCAGGGACCTTGTGGGCACCC
>VWZD01009176.1:122149-133471 GCA_013396695.1 Sakesphorus luctuosus | reverse complement strand
CTCAAGGCTTTTGTCCTTGTCCTGCTGCTCCCTGTGCCCAGAGCCCCGGGCTGTGGGCAGGGATGAGGCTCTGCTCTCCTTACCGATGCTGCCTTCCCACCACCTGAGAGCATTAATTATGACTTATTCTAATATAGAGGAAACCCTTCAGAAAGTTCCCTCCTGCTCTGCCTCTGTCCCCACTGCAGGGACCCCCCACCCCTCCCACCTCCCCTCCCCAAGCCCACGGGACGTCCCAGTTTTCAGCAATATGAGATACAGGAGGTTCTTTGAAAACGCTGCACGCTGGCAGCTTTCCCACCTCAGTTTCAAATCTCACTGGATAATATTCTCCATATTCCTTTATGGAAACCAGAAATTCTGGCTTTTCTGAGTGCTCGGCGTGGCCTCCCTCTCCACTGAGCAGCAGTGCCTGCAACCAGCCACCAAGCAGGGGCACAGGGCTGGCCAGAACCCCAAAGTGCAGTCACAGGTCCTCTGTGACACACATGCAGTGGCAATGGTCTTGTAGCCTCAAAAAAGGGAGAAAATCAGATAATTCAGCAAAGTTGAAGCATTTTGTTTTGATGATTTTGGAGGAAAGCTTTCTGAAGTTTTGTGTTTTACTCTGCAATGATGCTTTCAGGCAAAATTTGCCCGTGTTTAACTCAAACCCACTTAAGAAGCTTAAAAAGGAAAAGTTTGGAGAGCACACAGAATGTTTGCTTGACGATTGAACCAAACATTTTGGTTTACTTGAGACAGGTTTGGGGATTTTTTCAGTTTGTTTTTGATTTTGCTTAGTGCAAGTTTGTGTTTTGTCAATGTCTCCCGAGTTTCCTATTACTCTGTGGAAAGAGGAGCTGCCAAGGGCTGGTAGAACCACACATCTCAGTGCAGGGATGGTTGATAAATTCATATAGTACCCAGACTAGCCATGGGCCTGCAAATAATGAGATGTGCTCTCCAGCTCTCAGGAATTTCCAGCCTGGGTTATAAGGGATTACCTGGAACAGACACAGTGCTGGGAAAGGCTCTGCTGGGGCACAGGGAAACACTCCAGGGGCTCCAGTTCTGGGGTCCCTGCGGAGATGACTCCTTGGAAAACCTCAGTTGCAAATGTGGGGAAAACAGGGTTTTTCCCAGGACATCAGTGAGGGAAAAACACAAACCTGATCTAAGCTGGTGCTGCCGGTTGGACCCACGAGCACCTCCCTGAACATACAGGAGGGTGGCTCTTCTTGTGGGGGGGAAGGGGACATTTATAGTTCCATATCATTTATAAATGGGCCGTGCAGAGGGATAACTGAGTCTGGCGCTCTCAGGAACAGCGGGCAGAGATGGGCAGGAGCAGGTAATGGAGCCAGCCTGAGGCGAGAAGCCCCTTGCTCTGAACACCATGGGATGGGAATGGAGCTGAGCAGAGGGGTAACAGGAGGTAAAAATTCATATTTTCAAGCCTTGAAATAGGAATGCAGCCCCAGGGTTGGCTCCAGCAGAGCTGGACGAAGACTGTCCCACCCCAAGGACAGGAAATGGCTGGAGGCAAAGAATTGCACAGAAAAGGACATTATGGAGCCGTAAAAGAGGCTTCTTTGCCTTAAAACCCTTTCAACCATCATGGCTTGAGTCTGGCTCATTCAGAAGCTGCTTTGGAGCAGCCGAAGTGGCAGCAGGGGGTGAAACAATCCTGCCCAAGGGCAGAAGGTGCAGAGCAGCCTGTGGGAAGGAGGGCCCAGGACACTCATCCAACAGGTGCGTGCGAAGGGAATGTCAACTCAGCTAAATGGAAATGTTCCCTCCCGGCCCTCTGAAGTGGAACTGCCAGGCTTCCCGCTGCTCTTAATCTATATCACATTGAGGAGCTAAATATATTCCCAGCCTAATACAGCAGGGCCTTGCTAATCTGCCCTTCATCATTTGGACACACAGCCCTGGCTGTCTCGGCAGCCCAGCACAGGTTTAATAGCGGAACCATCACGCTGACGGGCTCCTATTACCAAGACTTCATCGTTCTGGCAGGGGTGACTCGAGCTGGCTCATGAGGACACGACGGAGGATGAGCACCAGTAATTGAAACAGAGCTGCAGTTGTCAGAGGGAATGAGCCGTGGGCTTCCTGCTGCCCTGACCTTGCCCTGTGCTGGTTTGGGAACATTTGTTAATTTGCAAAACAATTCTCTCTGTCATTAGGGTGATTCAGGCCCTAATCTTAGAGGTGTTTTCAGAGAATCATAGGATGGTTTGGGTTGGAAGGGACCTTAGACCTCACCTCATTCCAACCCCCTGCCACAGGACACCTTCCACTATCCCAGGTTGCTCCAAGTCCTGTCCAACCTGGCCTTGGACACTTTGAAGAATTGCGAGCCCACAACCTCTCCAGGCACCCTCTCTGTTTCTCCTTGTGGAACTCAAATAATCCCCATCTCATGTGCTGGCTCTTTCCCGTCTCCCCCCATGTGGGATCAGAGCTGTTTGGGGAACGGTGCTGAGCGACCTCCCTTGGGCTGGGCCTTTGGAGCCAACAATGCGTTCCCATCCTCAGCCAGGAGAGAGTTCCCCTCAGTGCCATGAAAGGTGAGCTGCAGGCACAGCAGCTGCCTCAAACCCACAGATAACTGACTTTACCCAGCACAACTGGGCAAGAGATGTTTTCCATGGAACCTGGGTGTAGCCTGGGAGCCCACCTTTGGTGTGCAGTGGAGTTTACCCTCACTCAGCCCTGTCCTCGGAGAAGAGCCCTCCCAGCCCTGCTCCCACATCCAGGGGAAACAGGAGCCTTGTGCTCGGCCACCCATAGCCAGCCAGTCCCATCTCCCACTCCCTGTGCCTGCATTAGCATTCCCCAAATCCTTTTAACACAGGGATCTGATAAGGGATCTGCCAGTATTGGATTTTTTTTCCCTGTGACACATAACCCAGCTGGCTGGGTGGCGTTTCGGGGGAGGAATCAAACGTTCAGGAACAAATGAGTAAATCAAGTTACCATTTTACATCTCTTTAAGTTGTTTCCCTCTAAGAGCTCCCCAGATTTTATCTCAGGTAGCTTAATTCGAACAGGAGAGTCCGGGCTCCTTGGAGCATGTCAGGCTTTCCAAGGGAAGGGCAGCCCCCACCAGGTAGGAGGAAGCTTTGCTCAGGAAAGCTGGCACGGGGGAAGGGAAAATGCAAAAATAATTGATCCTGGCTTGTGGGAAGTCCTGTGAACATCCAGGAATCCCTGTGATGGAGAAGGAAACAGCCCAGGAGCAGCTCCAGCCCAGCACTGCTTGAGCAGAGCTGGACACTGTGAGGAGGGGGCTGCTGCCTTTTGGGGAGAGCTTCTTCCCTCAGCTTCACCTGCCTGGCACACTCACCTTCACCAGCTCATTTCCCAAGTCCCACAGTGCCCTCCCTGCGGCCAGAGATTGCTGGAGGTTTTTGTCTCCATTGTTCAGAGAAGCCACAGGGAGACATCCCGAGGTTTCACTTTATCTGCTTCAATCTCCAACTTCGTCGTTCCCTGGGACCAGCCATCTCCAATCCACGCAGCCATCACACCTGGGATCCGGGCCTTGGCAGTACCAGCTGCTGATCCAGGTGAGAGCTGAGCAGTTGCTGCCATACCTGAGCACAAAACCACTCGAGGTGCCTTGTCCTGGGCTGCTCCATCCCACTGAGACCTTGGGTGAGGCTCCTGTCAGTTCCCCTGGGCTGAGGATCCTGGGACCAGGATAGCTGCTTAAACACTGCTGGGAGTGGGCAGAAACACATCTGTCTCCCTTCTGTGGGCAGAGGTGCCCATTCCAAACATCCCCACACTGGGAGGACGGGGCAGCTGCTGCTGAGCTTTGCTGTTTTCTTCTCCTGAAGTGTTTCCGTACAGAAATTCACCCAGATTTCCCTACCCTGAGAGATAATAACCTGAGGAATTTCTAGTCAAGCTTCATTGGCCATGGCATTTCACTGCTCTTTCACAAATCCCTGATGTCTTCCTGCCCCAAAACACAGCAGAAACAGAAAACAAATCAATCCACATAACAACAGCATGATCAGCTTTTGTCTGGGCCGGGAGAGGGGAGAGAGCAAGGGAGGAGAGGAGAGATGGAGTGATAGGGAGAGAAGGGAGAGAAAGTGCAGGGCTGAGGAGGGGCAGCATTTATGGACTTGTTGGAAACCATCAATCACTGTTAGTGCAAGAGGCTGTTTAGAGCTGGTAAGTATTAAATTCCAGCAGAATTTGATGAATAACAGGAGGAAAAACATTCCCATTGTAGAAGAATAAAAACAAGAGTCCCCTCTTTCCCCTGTGCCAAACAAGCCTAATCTGAAAGTCCTGGAATAGGCTGAGCCTGAGCAAGGGGACACAGAGGAGCCTCAGTGGGAGCTCCAGGGAGGCTGCAGGGCTGAGAGTGCTCCTAACTGGAACCCGAAGGACCTCACTTTCACAAGCCAAACCTCCCTCTGGGGTGGGAGGGATGGGGAGTGGCTCATTTCGCCTTAATGATCACACAGCTAATTATTAGCAACTGGAGTGAGTGTGCTCAGATAAGATCAGGCTCCTGGCTCCCCCCAGCCCTGCTCCCCCTGGGGCTTAGAACAGTTCCTGCTGCCCAGGGGCCTCCTGCTGCTGGACCTGCCATTCCCCTGTCTGGGAGACGGTCAGGACTGCCCTCCTGTCTCTTCTTTGAAGATTCAGACCCTGAGAGCATGGACTCTGGTGATGAAGATTGACATTTGTTTCTTCCCCACATCGTTCTCCAAAGCAGTCAGCAACAGCATCTCTCCTTAATTAGACAGGCTGGTAATGAGAGCTGAGGGCCCCAGAGACTCACCTGACTTCACCAGGTATTGCTGTCAAACAGACACAGAAAAATGTGCTGAAATTCAGCCAGAACATCCCTGGAATTAAGGAATTTGTCCTAAAAATGCATGGGCTGACAATTTGCCTGTGGTGTGTCTCAGTGATGGGGAGGAGGGAAGGGAGCACCTGAACCCAGACTGATTCACAACACATCAAACAATGGCACGGAGGGACTTGGGCTTGTGATGAAGAATTAATTTGGCATCAGCATAAATGTGAAAGGGAAAGGCTGATACAGCTCAGGTGACCTTTTCCTGGAGCCGTGTGGGCTGTTGGGATGACAAATGGGACACCTGAGCACTGACACAAAGGGGCAGCACTCGAAGGTCACCTCGGTTTGCTAAATGGGGTGGCTGCACTTTGGGACCAGAGCCTGAATCCTCAGGGAGGTGGGACTGAGCCATCCCCCTGCCTGGCCCTGTTTATCCCCTCCCTTCTCCCAGAGGACAGCAGAGCACTGTGCCACCTGGGAAGACAACCCCAACCTGTCATGACGAAAAGAACATGCCCATGGGCATTCCCCAAGGCCACTGAGCACAAGGCTCTGCTCCAGCCCCTCTCCTGCCTCCAGAGGTGCAGACACTCCTGCAGGGACGGGATGGCCAATGCAGAGGGGTCTCCTTGAAGACAGGGTTCCACTGAGGCACAGCCAGACAGAGAGTGGGTGCAGGACCCCCAGCACCTGGCACAGCACCCACCGAGAGGCTGCAGAGCTGGGGCATGTCCCTGCTATGTGGCAGCTGCCCAAGGACCACTCCGATGGGAGAATGACTCCCAGGGACTCCAAGCGGGTGTGTTTTCTATTAGGGCCGTTAAAGTCTCCACAATTAGGAATGTAGCTCAACCAGAGTGTGAATCCTTAATAGGAAACATTCCCCAGATGCACATGAGGGCCCCGAGGAAGATGCCAGCCCTGGAAGGGCCCGGGGCTGGTGTGAGAGCCGCCTGGATGGCTCCCACATGAGGCGGCATCAAAGGGCAGGCTGCAGTCCCGGGGTCTCCGTGGCCACTTCTGCCAACTTTGATCAGGGTTTGTCTTCTGACTCCGAAGCATTTCTTTCACACTTGTTTCCCAAGTGTGAAGAGCCCAAAGCCATGTTGGAAACTCAGACAATTTCAGATTCCTTTGCAACAAAGCCAAGGCCAGGACAATGGGACTTTGATGTTATTGACATATTGGTTCAGAGTTGCCTTGTTTCCATTTCCCAGCACCAGGACAGAGCAGAAGGCTGCTGCTTTGCTCTGTGTAATTAGTTAATGTTTGTACAGTGCTGGGAGAATATAAAGTGCTCAGTAAGTGGAAAGCGTTATCCTTATTACTATGCCCTCCTATATCCACTGGCTGTGTTTGGTGGAGCTGCAAAAGCTTTGAAAGAAAAATAAAATAAGGTCAAGTTTATTTTATCTAAATGTAAAATAAAATTTTAGTGCTGAGCAGAGGTAATGGACTGGCAGAGCCAGGGAGGGAAGGGCTCTGCACATCTCCAGTGCAGGGACGGCACAGACTGTGCCAATCTCAGTCTCCTTCATGTCATTCCACACTGCCCTGCCACTGTGCATGCCAAGTCTGGCCTGGAAAAGCCCTTCCCAGAGGCAGCACAGCCCAGTTCAACTCTCAGTCTCCCTGCTGGAACCGCTCCCAGTGGAGTTCAGTGGTGCCAGTCACCCAGGGCACCCACTGATCTCGTGGACATGTGGCAGCTCCAGGTGGGGCAGCTCCAAGCAGGGGCCATCATGGCACTGCCAGACAGAGCTGGGCTGGAAACCAGGGCCCCAGCACTTGTACATCCCCCAGGCAGGTGTGTGGGTGCTCCCAGCACTGCCAGCCCATGGCACAGTGTCCAGGAGACCAGGAACACAACCCACTGTTGGTGTTGTGGATCCTCGAGGATGTTCTGTGCAGATGAGGATGGAAAATCTCCTGTATTGCCAGAGCTGCCCCACAGCCTGGAGTGACACTGGGGATGTTCCCACTGAGGACTGCTCCATGTGGGCCTCAGGATTGGGGCTGTCTGAGTCTTCTCAGGGCTGTTGTTCCCTTTTTCCTTCCCTTTAGTGATTTCCCCTCATTGCGATTCCTCTCCTTGCTGGTGATAAAACACTTAACGAGTTGCACTGATGGCCCAGACTCAGCAGCCGCCCCCACCCCCGCCCCAGCCTCTCCCCCGCCAAATATGTTTGTATTTTTAACATTTTTAGGCAACAATCTTAAACCAAAGCAGATGTGACAATGAATATTTATCTGCAGCATCTCAGTATGGGATTTTCTCTTAAACTCGATAAAATAAACTGCTCAGTATACAGAACAACATTTCTCCTAATATACAATACACAAGGGGCAGGAGGGGAATTAGCAGATGAACTCGGTATTAAAGCCATTTAAAATCAAAAGAGCAGCAGCATTTACATGCGAGGAGAACAGTTGGTGCTTTCAGTGAGATCCTGGTGTGTTTTCTTTCTAATTCCTCGAGGCATGAAAACGCCAGGCAGAAAGGTTACTGTGCCCGCCAAGGGGCAGGTGAGTGGGGGGCTCTTCCCGCAGGTGGGCAGTGGGCAAGGGCAGCCCCCTGTTCCTGATCAGAGCAGGGCATGACTCAGCACGGGGTGAGATGAGGAACGGGCTGAGGAGGGGAAAGGGAGGGCAAGCACTGCTCGAATGACAAGGAGGTCACCACATCCGAGTCCCAGCCTCGGAGCTCTCCCGTGGGACAGTCGCTGTCATTGGGGTGTCACAGCAGCTCTGGGGGTGTCACAGCAGCTCCACCCCTGTCCTGTTGACTTCACTGGGGTTTATCTCCATCCCTCAAGGGGGGTGTAAGCCAAGGTGAAGAGTCCCCACCCCTAACACTGCTGTGCTTGGGGAGTGTTGGATTTACCTTGCTGGGTCTGATGCACACAGGATGCTCCAGGCTCCCTGGGCTGGGACTTCTGGGCTTCCAGGGTGGAATGTGCCTTTGGCACAGCTCTTTGGCAGCTCCCTGTGGATTGGATGGTGGGATGCTGTGGGGTCCCTCATGCCCAGGGGTAGGTTGAGCTCCTGTCCCATGAGGCAACTGGATCCCAACATGTTGCAGTTCCACAAGGCCATTTCCTCTGCTTGGTCTGGCCCTGAGAGCCCTTTCCCCCTCTTACTCCTGAGGGCCCCCTAAATAACAAGCCAAAGGGACAAGGTCTCCTTTAGTCTGCAGAGACTGCAAATAAGAACCAACAAACTGCTGACTGAAAGGGCTCAGCAGCTTCCCGAGGGGAATGGCCACAGCTGGTGGCACTCACAGTGTCAGAAATGGGATAGTGACTTTCTGAGCCCGGAGTTTTTCCCGTGCTGGGAGAGCAGAGCACAGACCAGCCTGAGGTGGGAGATGCCATCGGTCACCAGCACGTGCCCTTGGCCGAGCGAAGGGAATGGAGGAGTTTGTAGTCCCTGTGCTCCCTGGTGATTCCTGTGCTTCTAAAGCATGGAGAGGGGCCCAGAGCCCTGCACCACCCCTTGCCAAGGAGGATCTGCTCAGGACTTCATGGTCCTGTTCCTCACAGAGAGCACCAGGTCCTAGCCTGCCCTGCCAGCACCCTCCCAGCCCCACTGCCCTGAGCACAGGGGGATTCACCCCTGGCACTTCAATCCCAGAGCCTGGCCAGGTCTGGGCTCCCCCTGTGCCTTCCCAGTGTGTGGAGGAGGAAGGTTTTGATTTCCTGAGCAGTGCCAAGGAGCACCCAGGGAAGCAGAGGGACATTCCCAGCCACAAGCTGCCCCAAATCCTGAGGCAGGTTTATTTCATCCCCCAGACTCCACAAAAGTGGCCTGATGTGATGCTGTAGACATGTAACATTCCTGTGAGAGGACATGAAGTGTCAATGCCACAGCTGTGCCCTCCATGCCCAGCACTCCAGTCCAGCAGCATGCACTGGGCAGAGAGAGGCAGCGTGTTCCTGTTTAGGTTTTGGGTTACTGTGTTTGTAAAGTATTTCTTTTTCTTGGTGTTTCTCTCCTCGCCTGTTTAGAAGCCAAATATTTGTAGGATGCAGGAGCCGTGGGCAGCTCCAGCTCTGGGCTCAGCATGTGCAAGGCATGTTGATGGGCCCCTGGCACCCCCTCCCAGCCAGCCCTTCACTCTTTGCCTAAAGATCAGACGGTATTGAAATGCAGTCTCCAGGGGTGGAGAGGGTGGTATGAGGCATTAAAAGAGCTGGGAGAACAAAAAAAAAAAAAAGAAAAAGAAAAAAGAAAAGGAAAAAAGCAAGGCAGCAGCATATAAATGAATAAATAATAGTAATAAAAAAGATCATTGGGAAGCAAAGACATTCTTTATGGTGCATTAATGTGTTTTCTCAGCTGCTCTCTTGACTCTCCACCAGCTCTTGCAGTTCCTGTCCTCGGGACACTCCGCTGTGAGTGGTGGGTGCAGGAAGGTTTGTTCTGACTGCTCTGCCCTCTCCTGCTGCCCTGGGAGCTCCCAGCACCCCCTGCCTCGTGGTGGAGCACAGAGACCTCACCTTCCCTTTCCCCATGGCCTCCATGCCCGTCACTCTTGTGGGACCCAGCTCTCTGGGACAACTTGCTTCTTGCTCCAGAACCATCCCTCAGGTGGGAAATATCACAGGAACACGGTGGTTTGTGCTCTCAGTGTCCCCACCCAGCGCTGCCTCCTCCCACTCTCCTCAGGTTCCCTGAGCTTCTGTTTTCATCCTCCCCCTTTCTCCAGCAGGTTCTCGTGGAAGGGATCCAGCCCAGACACACGTGGTGGGACATCAGTGGTACGAGGCACGGGCTCTTATCTGCTGCTGACAGCACTGTCACACGCTGTGTGAGTGATGTGCCACACTCCCCCCGCTCCCAGTGCTGATCACGGGGTGCTCTCGCTGCTATAGAAACACCCAAGTTCTTACAGTCACCTCCTTTTTTGTTTCTCTCTTTTCTTTTTCCCTTTAGACCCTCAAAGATGCTTCTGAATTCCCTCACAATTTAAAGGAAGATCCAACAGGCTCTTCAGCACAGTCGTGTCCCTGCCAAAGCACAGTGTCCTGGCTGGGACAAGGTGTGGTGGTTCATCCCCACCTTACAGAGGGGAAACTCCTGAGTCCCAACCTGCTTCCTGGGGGCTGAGCCCTCTCCTGCCCGTGACGGCCCCAGGATTCACCCCCATGTTGGCACTGCCCCGTGAGCTCCGTGAGCTGCTCCAGCAAAGCCCAGCAAAGAGCTCCAGAGGGTTTATTTTGCTGGCTGCTCATCACCAGCTGCTTATTTTCATGAGCTTTCTGCCTGCAAACCCACTCAGACACCTGCAAGTGCGCTGACGAATTGCCTTTAAAACTGAGCTAACTCTGCAAATCCCTGCCATGCGTGACCGTGACCGTGGGGGGAGCAGGGGCTTCTCACTTCCCTGGGGCTGCAGTCACACAGCAGGAGGGAAGGGTCCTTCTCATTCCTCATTTGCAAAGGAGAGACACCCACATGGAAAACCAGTGTGTCCTCAAGTCATGCAATCACAGAATGGTTTGGGTGGGAAGGGGCCTTAAAGCCCATCTCATTCCATCCCCTGCCATGGGCAGAGACACCTTCCACTAGATCAGGCTGTTCTCTATGTGGCCCTGAACACTTCCAGGGATGGGGCATCCACAGCTTTTCTGAGCAGCCTAAGCCATTGGCATCTGGGCTCATCTGGTGTCACTGTGATAGATCCAAAAAAAACCAACCAACCAAACAAACAAAAACCTTCTAACTAAAAGGTTCTAAACAAACCTGACTGGAGAGTCATTTATTACCTTGTCAGCTTCCCTTCCCACTGCTCCCAGCTCTGAGTGCCAGTGAGGTGAGTTCTGTCCCTGGGATCAGGATCCCACTCTCCTGCACTTGTTTGGAAGGTGCAAACAAATCCTGAAGTGCAGATGCTGGAGCTGCCGACCCAGAAAGGTCCTTCTGGAGCCCAGCTTTGGCTCCAGCCTTGGTGGAAGGGCAGGACATGCCATTTCCCAGTCCCCCTGCTTTGATTCCCGTTGCCTCTGCTGGGATTCCCACCTCCCCCTGAGCAGCCCAGCGCGTCTGCATTCCACAGGCTTTTAGAGGTCTCAGGGCTGGTTGGTCCAGGTGAGAGGCATGAACAGTGATGGTCATCAAAGCACAACAGATTTTCCAGCTGTAAGACCTGTAAAAATCAGGCTGGCCCAGCCATCTGTGTTTCTGCTGTCTCACAACTCATGAGTGACCATCCAGTTGCCTCTTNCCCCGGAGCAGCCCAGCGCGTCTGCATTCCACAGGCTTTTAGAGGTCTCAGGGCTGGTTGGTCCAGGTGAGAGGCATGAACAGTGATGGTCATCAAAGCACAACAGATTTTCCAGCTGTAAGACCTGTAAAAATCAGGCTGGCCCAGCCATCTGTGTTTCTGCTGTCTCACAACTCATGAGTGACCATCCAGTTGCCTCTTCCTCTCCCTCTCTCCCCCTCTCTCCCCCTCTCTCCCTTCCTTCCTTCCTTCCTTCCTTCCTTCCTTCCTTCCTTCCTTCCTT
>VWZD01009176.1:17744-114684 GCA_013396695.1 Sakesphorus luctuosus | reverse complement strand
GGTAGGGGGCTTGGGGGGTTCAGGGGGCTCAGGAGCTGCTCCTTCCAGAGCATCCACCCTTCTCAGCGCCATCCTAGAGGAGCCATCCTCTCTGGAAGGTCTCAGGGGCCCTCGCTGGGGGTGGGTGCCATCCCCAGGCTGCCCAGCAGCACAGTTACAAGATGATCCATTGATTCCAATGGACTAAGAGGAGGATCCACCACAGTTTCCACGCTTCCTAGGCAGGGTTGGATGTCAAGTCCCCAGAGGGGTGAAGCCCCTGAAATTAACTCCCCTCTGCCAAGTTAACTGCCCAGAACATTGTCGATACAATCAGCAATAAAGCCTAAAAATAGCCCAGAGCAGTTGTCAGCAGTGTAAATAAAGATTGCTGAGTGTCATGGAGCAGGATAAATACCGAGGATTCATGGATCATCTCCCTTGCATGGGCAGACGGTCCTGCCTATGGGTTATCTCAGAGCATCTGTGACTTCAGGAGCTGCCGAGGGACCCGGGCTCTGCCAGCCCCTGCAGGGGCACAAGGTGGCATTTCTACAGCAGCTCCATTTGGGTGAATAACCAGGCAATTCTGGTCAGTAACAGACTGTCTATGGATGGCTCAGATCTCCCTCCTGGACACAGAAGGTCCCCGCTGTGCTGGAGGCCCCCACACATCCCGGGGGTTTATCCTGCAGGAGGGCCCCCCGTGGCTGCAGCCAGTCCCCAGGAGAGCACACAACACCCTCTCCTGTCCCGGGGCCGCCCGAGCAGCGGCTTCCCGAGGCACTGGGAGCAATCTGGAAGCTATTGCTGCTCCGGTGTGTCCCTGCAGCGGCAGTGCCGTGCCCACTGCATTTCCTCTAAGGAAACACAACCCGAGGGGATAATTAGAGCTTCTTTGCTTACACAGTCGCATAGTGTTTATCCAACAAAAATTAAAAATGTGGTCCTCAGGAACACGGACCTGAGGAGATAAAGGAGTGATCGGCTTCCAGATGGGTTTCATTACCCTGGGCACCCCCTTGTGCCAGCATCCATCTCTCTCCAGTGCTTTTGTGCCTCTTGTTTAAAATACTCAGGTCTTGGGTGCACAAAAATCATGTGAAAACCTGGTTGGAAATGAGAGTCATGAAATGGAATCACAGAATGGTGTGAGTTGGAAAGGACCTTTAAAATCGCTGAGGATTTCAGGAGGTGCTGAGGGCTGGGCAAACAGGGTGGTTTGTGCTCAGCCCCTGCTCTCCAGCAGGCAAGAGTAGAGGGGCCCTGCCAGGGCTGGGGGCTCTCCCAGCACCAAAAGTTAAGGGAGAGCTTCAATGGACCCTAGAGATGGGGAAGAAGTTGAAGGGGGAGTGGGGAAAAGGCCCTGGAGTGAACCCCAGCTCGGCTGCAGCAGTTCTGGCTCCATCACTGCTGCAGGCAGGCGGAGCAGGGAAAAAATGCCATCTGGGGTCTCACTTGAAAGAGGTTTTACAAGCAGTGGGGTTTTATTACAAGCAGTCGAGTAACGGCGTGATTTCTGCCTTGCTCCACAGTGGAAGGGCAGGGTTGGGAGCAGGGCTGTCCCCAGCACCTGGAGGGGCACCAAGGGCATCCCTGGGGCAGAGCCACCCCAGGCAGAGCCACCCCAGGCAGAGCCACCCACAGTCCTACTGCTGACATGGGAGAAAATCCTCTGCCCCTTTTGAAATGTGCTGTGAAAGATCCATCCCGGAGGGACACAGGCTGGATTTGAACACTATGTCCTGCAATAAAACAATGGGAATGTGAGAGGCCAACCCATCTGGGGACACGCACGAAGATGTTGGTGGCATCCCCTGGTGCCCGTGGACCACTCTGTGGGGCTCAGGGGAACCTCAGTCTGAGAAGGAGCCATGGGCACTGTCAGATTGCAGGGTTGGGGCCCTTGCCCCAAAGCCCAGAGCACATGGCAGTGGTGGCAGCCTGTTCCAATCCCCCTCCTCCCCTCAATCCGGAGCTCATTAGGGCAATGCTGTTTGTTTGTTTTGTTAATCGACACCAAGAGGCCCCATCTGGGCTCTGCCGAGCCCCTTCTCCTTCTCCATATCTGACAGCACGAAAGGCAAAGCAAATTTTCTGGTGTGGTTTCTGTGGCCTGCAAATGTATTTTGGGATCCTCATTTGAAGACCTTGATCAAGCTTTTCCCTCACCCTCCTTGGTCTCCATTGCTGCTCTCCCTGTGCTGCCTGGGACCAACTTGCTCTTCTCAGCCCCCTCCTGGGGCCATGTCCCTGCGGGGAGGATGGAGGGACCTCACCAGGAGACACAGAGCATCCCCGGGCATATCTGGAATAGACACCTGCAGGAGGTGCCAACCAGAGTGGGGCTGTCAGTCACCTCCACAGCAGCTCCTGCTCTGGTGAGGTGAGAAAATGCTTACCTGGAGCACAGTGAACACCCACATTTCACCTGGAGGGATGGAAAAGGTTTGTGGACGTGGCACTTGGGGACATGTGTTAGTGGTGGGGAATGGTTGGAGTTGATGATCTCAGAGTGCTTTTCTATCCTAAATGGTTCTGGGACTCTGTGACCTCATCCATCACAGTGTTTCATTTCTTAAAATTCCCTGTGGATCGGGGCAGTGTTGGGAGCAGCAGCTGGGTACCAGCAAACCAGGAAACATTTCCCATCCTGAGACCTCCTAGAGATGCCAACAGAGAGGCCACCTTTGAGTGGCCCTGCTGGTGATTCTGCTGCCTTTGGGACACGTTGGACCCATCAAACTCTGCGATGAGGCAATACAGACAAACCAGAACACAACGTGCCAGAGCCAGCCTGTGCAGTGCAGGCAGGGACACCAGGAACACCAGCAGGGACACCGGCAGGGACATCACAGGGACACTGGCAGGGACATGGCAGAGACACAGGCAGGGTCTCCTCTCTTGGGAAGTTGTCACTCTGGTAGGTGAGTGTGGATGTGTCAGAGAGGGATTTGACAACCATTTGCCACCGTGAGCCAGCAGGGGAGCCAAACTGGGCTGCTCCCACAACCAGCCTTCCCTTGCTACCCCCATAACACCTCCTGCTTTTTGCTGGCACAAATGTTTCTGTAGCCAAGCAAGGAATAGCTCTGGCTGGAAAAAGCAACTTTTCAAAGCAAAGCCACCCCTGTGGCTGGTGTCAGCTGGGCTCAGACATGCCCCAAGCAGGGCTGGTCCTCCTGGCCGTGCCTCCCACAGCCCCACGCTCCTCCATGGCCGGATGCTGTTGGAAGGAAAACAAAACCCAATGAAATCTATCAGGTGAGAAAACCTTTTTGGAGGATGATAACGGGAAGAAAAGGCTTTTCTCAGCCTCCCCTCGGCCTCCATCCACACGCACAGCCGAGGGAGCATCTGTCCTGCTCCATATGGTTTAGCGAGTCAGGAGGCGAAGAGCAAACGTGCCATGTGAAGGTTTGGCATTCCTTCCTTCCTTCCTAATGACTTTGGGAGGCATCAGAGGACACGGGGCCTCAGACTGGCCCCCAACCCAGTGACAGCCACCACTGACTCCAGAGCCCCTGTGACAGGGAGTTCCACAACCCCGGGACGGTTGTGCCCTGGCTGCCCTGCTCCCCATCAGGTGAAGAAGAGGATGAATCTCACCACAGGGGGTTCACAGACCCCAGCACTCCTTCCCGTTTTGTCCCAAGGCTCCATAGAGTTTCGCTCCCCCTTCCCCTCCCTGGGCAGAGGGAACATGTGTCTAGCAGATTTTTATTAACTGTGCAGCTTTCCCTTGCTCGCTTTCTGTCTCTTTTTTTCTGCTCCCTGCTTGCTTGACAGAATTTAGATTAGACAAAACATGAGATCATTCCTGCCTGCACAAAAAGGAAACAGAAGAAGAGAAGGAATTGGCTCTCACTGCTGCACCCCCTTCTCACCCCACCCCAGCATCTCCATCTGCCCCAGCCACGTCCCTCTCCCCCAGCTGGCAGGTTTTTGATGTTCCAGACGTGATGAAGGTCCAGGGCAGACCTGCTGCTCACCACCACCTCATCCTCAAACCATCCCTCTCCCTGTGCCCAGTGGAGCTGTTTGCTCTCTGAAGCCCCGATGGTTTCATGCCCCACGTGGAGCCAGCACAGCCACCTGGAATCCTCGCAGAGGGATGTCCTGAGGGGCAGAGGCTCTGCCAGCTCTGGTGGTCTGGGCCAGCATTGCTCCTGTGCCCCAGGCTGAAGTTTCCGCCATGCTCACTTTTCCCCACCCTCCCCAAGGAGTGGTGGCTCCCAGTGAAATGGGAGCAAGAGCCAAACTGGGGGATACTGGATGGGACTTCATAGCAGCAAACCCCCTGGGTTTTCATGGGGTGAAGGTGGGAGACTGTTGTCCATCTGGAGGGTCTCCTTCTGGAGAGAGCTGCTGGCACAGCCTTGGGTGCCTCTGCCTTCCACTAAGCTGATCCCCTTCCCCAGGAAAAACATGAGGCAGAGGCACTGCTGTGGATTTGGATTTCCTCCTCACTGCTGCTCCCCTTTCCAAGGAGGAATCTGCAGCTAGTTTTATGGACACCTGGAGGAGCTGGAAAAATGATCTAACTTCTCCCAGGGTTTTGCAGAAATGGAGGGAGGTGTGAGAGGGGGAGGAAGGCAGCTCTGTAGCCATGAACATGTAGCCATGTGGGCAGCTGGGAGGTGGGAGGATTCTCCCATTCCCTGGTTTCTAGAGAAACTTACTTCTGGGTAGAGAAGAGGTGGTCCAAGGCCCCACTCAGCATCAGAACCCAAATGGCTGGGAATACCGAGATCATGGTATCCTGGATAGGCTGTACTCATCCCTGGTAGCCCTCCAATGTGTGCCCAGATGGGTGACCCAGGGCATCACCTTCTCTTTGTACCCCCAGCCCCATCCACACCTTCTGGCACAGCACTTGTCCAATGGGAGGGCAAGGAAGGGCAAAGAAATCCAGACTGCCTTGCCTCCTTGCCTCCTTCTCTCCTTCCTTCCTTTCTTGCCTCCTTCCTTGCCTCCTTCCTTCCTTCCTTCCTGCCCTCCTGCCCTCCTTCCATGTTCTTATACACACACACATGTTCTCTTTCTCTCTCACACACAAATCTCACTCCCTAAACCTGTCTGGGAGAAGCTTTGACATCCCTGGGCATGGCAAAGGATTGCATCTGCAGATCTCACAGCCTCTCTTGTTTCTCTCCCATTTCCTTTCCTCTCCCTGACCTTCCCCTTAGAGAGGACACCTGGATGACTGACTGGAATTTAATGATGACAATTGGATAAATAAACTCCTGCCCAGACAGCAGCAGTGACATCAGCCCATCCCACAGCCGTGCCTCTGGAATACCGGATTCCAAGGGCTGCATCCCAACGCCGTGCCTGCTGCAGAGAGAGGAGAGAGCACTGCAGGATCACTAATGGAGGAGCTCTCAGCCCTGAAGTTTGCTGAGATGCATCTGATCCCTTGTGGGTCCTATTTCCAGCAGAGGTGATCTCAGGCAGAGGAAATGCAGAGGTTGCCCCAATTGCTGTAACACTCCTGCGGGAGCAGGGAGGCCCCAGGTTGGGTTAAATGAGTTTATTTAATAACACTCAAATGACAACCTGAGAGGGTGGAAGGCAAGGCCAACCCAAAAACAGTTTGAGAGAAATCTTAATGTGTAACTCAGCAGCAGGAGCGAGGCTGATGGGGTTTTCCTCCAGACTCTCAGGGTGCCTTGGGGAAACCTTGCTCCTGTTTCACAAGTTTTCTTTCCCTGTGGCCATGAGGATGTTTTTAAACAAAATCTTTTCAACCTTGCTTTGCCAGGACCTGGAGCCCAAAGAAACAAAGAAGAACCTGTGAAGTATCTCCAGACATGACGTGAGCACAATCCTGACTGTCCTTTGTGTCTCCTTCTGTGCATCCTGCTGGCTCCACACACCACTCACGAGCTGGCACATCAGATCTGGGCAAGCAGAGGCTGCTCTAAACCCCCAATTCCCATCTCAAATCCCCTTCATCCTGGGAAATATCTTCATCCCAAGGACGAAGCAGTCCCAGAGGAGTGGGTGGGACATGTGGCTCAGGTTGAGGCACAGCTCGATGAGTTATGTCCCCCCATGATGTCACAGCCCAGAGATGTGCCAGGAGGCTGGTGCATCATCTCCCCAATATAGCAGTGTGGGCTGCTCACAAGAGCAGAACATCTTGAATCCTGAATTCCCAGTGTGCTCCAGTCCTTTGGAAGCCCAGTGAAATGTTATCTGCTTGCTGGCAGTGGTGACAGGAAGCCAGGCCAGCCCTGGTGCCAGCTGGTGGATCCGTCCCACCACCAGTGCCGGGGAGGACACTGTGGCAGCGGGAGGTGTTTGGTGAAGAGGCAGCATGTGCTGATGTGTTGGCTTGGTGAAGAAGGGAAAGCAATCCCAAAAATTTCCTAAGCACCAGATCCAGCTGGAAGACAACTGCAGCGCCCCATGGAGTGCCCCCCTTCCCCAGCCTCCATCCTGGCTGTGGGATCCCTCTACAGAAAGGCAGTGGTGGGGTGAGGAGCTCCCACCATCCCAACTGCTCAGGAGCTGTGGGGAATGTGCAGAGAGCAGAACACTCTCCAGGTTTTCCCCAGGGTATTTTACCTCCTCCTCCCTGCTGGGCTCCTGTGCCTTCATGTTCAGCACTGGATGGGAAGGAGGATGTCCCCTCCTGCCCCAAAAAGCAGGACAAACCCTTGCAGGTGGTATTCCCCCCCCCTCCCCCCTAGAACTGGAGACCAGTTCTCCCATAAATCTCCTGGAGGCTTTACTGTTTCCAGAGCCTTGCAATCTGTTTATTCCTGGCTGTTCATTTCCCCTCGCCCCATGTTTTCCAGCTGGTACCCATCCTGCCCATGCCCATATCCTCCCACGTGGACCCCGTGTTCCATCCCCGTGTTTTTGGGGATGGGGGGGCCCACGAGCTCCGGAGATGCTCACCAGCCTCCTATTACAGCTTGTTAGAGAGCTATTATAGCCTCCCTCATTTAGAGAATTACTCATTTTTCAGGCCTTTCAGGAACTTTAATGAGTTGTTTTAAACACATGCAGCAGATGTGGCCTTGGGATGAGCTCCTTTGAAACCCTCCCTCCCCCAGCACACAGCCAGGAGGTCCCCTGGCCCTGGAGGGAGCAAGCTGGGGTCCCTCTGTGACGGTTCTTGTCCCCTCCATCCCTGAGCACCCCCAGTCCTGCAGTGGTGCCAAACCAGACACCTCAGAACAGCCCAACGCTGCCTCTCTGTTTGGGATCTCCATGCTTTCTGGGTGAAGGGATCCCAAAGGATGCAGAAGAGGGAGGAAACACAGGGAAAATTGAAAGAAAGGGCAGAATGGGTGTGCTGAGGCCAAGACCTGTTTTTAGGAAGGGAAACAAGTGTCCTCTGGTGCTCCAGGATCAAGAATCAAGCCTTGCTCCAGGGAAGCCAGGAAGGCTGGAAAGAAGCTGGGACTTCGTCCTGCCAGTTGGCTGATGGGGGGATGCAAAATCCTCATATGGCTCCTTATTGCCAGCCCTCAGCCTTTCCCAAAGTCACCACAGAGGATTGAGCTGCAATGTGCTGAGCTGGTGGCTGATGGGAGGCACTGCCCCGGGAGAACACAGCCTGGGAACACATGGATGCACAGCCCCGATCTGCCTCCTCGCAGGAATATCCTCAGAGTTTGTGTTCTTTTTTTCTCAATGTATTTGCAAAGCCTGGACCAAATGATAGCCCATGACCCAATCCAGCCTGTTCCAAGTCCCTGGCACCCCTGCAATCAACGGGGATTCAGCTCCCAGCCCAACCCAGCTGAGCCCAGGAGCCAGGTGGCCATTCCCATCCTGCCACAGGTCCCTCTCCCCTCCCTCATGCTGCATGGGGTGCCTTGTGCCTGCCAGCCCTGGGGAAATCAGGATGGAGTTCAGCAAGGGAAAAAAAGGAGGGGAATGGAGAAAGGAAAAGGAAATTAAGTGCTTTGGGTGCAGGGGAAGCTTCAGGCCATGCTGGAATGCAGATTGGGACTGAACTCATGTAAACACACCCGGATTACAGGTGTCACAGCAGAGCGATTGCAGGTGCGGGATGGGCTCCCTCAGGAGATGCCCAGCAGAGCTGGGGGTGGGGAGCAGCAGTTCCCCCCACTCTGCTGGCTGAGGGCAGGGCATGGGATGGAGCCTTTCTGACCCCTGTGCTCCCTTGTGCCACCCTGCCAGGTGTGATGCTCCTTGGGAAGGGGGTTGTATGACATCAGCCCCTTGCAAAACCAGCCACATGTCTCTGCTGACAGGGACCAACGGGTTCCCCTTTTCTTTATCGGTTTTTTCCCCTGTCACAGTGAGGCCACTGGACCTGAGGGCAGGTTGAATCGAATCTACCAGCACTGCTGCATGAGGGAATTTCGGGAAACAAAACACAAGGACCCAACCAGAGCTGTGGAGAGCAGGAGGTCTCTCAGGGCTGCTGGGAAGGAAGGGAGGTGTCACTTCAAATCACACTGACACGAAGTTGCCTTTGGTGCTTCCCTGCTTTGGTTCAGCTGCAGCCCCGTGAGCGTGGAAGTGACTGGGTAATGGAGTTAAGTGTTTCCATCTATCCCAGGGAGCTGGAGCCTCCCCTGCAGTAGCTGCTGTGCTGTGGGGACATCTCCAGCAGCCCTGCTGGGACTGCAGTGCCTGGGAAGGGGCAGGACTTAAATAATCCCCCCAGAGGTGATCCTTGGTGCACCAGGGTTGGCTTATGGGGCAAGGGGGAGAGTCACCCTGTGAGGCAGTTGCTGCCAGGCTGGGAGAGACACAGCCTCCATCTGGGATTGCAGCATAATTGGCCTTGGCACTGAGTTGCTGTGACATGGTAAAACATGAGGACGAAGGAGGAAGATGGGGGGTTGCCCACTGGGTGGGTGCCCCACTCTCTGCATAGGGCTGTGGAAAAGTGAGCAGAAAGACAAGTGTTTTGTAGGAAATATCATTTTTTAAGAGCTTTGCTTCACCAGCTTTAAGTGGCTCCAGGTTAAGTACCAGCAGCAGCACCAGCTTGGCCAGTCAGCACTAAAAATATCTGTCCCATTAACCCGGTTCCATCCCAGCAGGGAGAGGGAGCAGCGATTCTCCTGAGCTCCTCCAGCAGTGCTGCTCCCCCTTGACCCCCAGATCCCCCTCCCCAGCAGCCCCCACGCAGCAAACACGCAGTGATCCAGGAACAGTGCCAGGAAAACACCACCCGACGTAAACGCGGCTGCTCCTGAAAGTGCAGCTTAGCCCAGTTTCTCCCACATCCCCTCTGCTCTGCTTTCACTTGGCTTTGGTCCCTCTAAGCAGCAGCAAACTGCTCTGATGGCACCTTTTAAACTCTCCTTGTGGGAGCTGTAGGGTATGATGGGCATTTGTGCATCGTGCCCATCACCTGCCCTTGGGATGTGAGAGGAGACAGAGACCTCCAGGGCTGCAAGGGTTCAAAACACACCTCGTGATGGAGTGGGTGCTCCCTGCACCCAGCACGTCCCAGCTGCAAGTGGGAAAATAAATGGATTCCAGGAGGGGAGCCCTCCCTGAGAGCTCTCCAACGCTGTCCTGGCCTCTGCTCCCCAATCCTGCATCCCACATGTGCATTTTTCCAGAGCTCTTGCTCCTTTCCAACTGTCACAGCTTGTCCGGCCTCAGCAAGAGGGACAAAGAGGGAGCAGAGATGTAAGGAGAGTTGAAGGGTGCTGGGAAAATGCCTGGAAAATGCCAGGAGGGAGCTGGGGCTCTGTGGAGGGGCACACGTGTGTCCAGGCTGTGCCAATGTGTTTGGAATCCAGCACTGCTAAATCCCAGGACTTTACATACCTCATTCCATTGAGGATATGGAGAGGCAAGGGGAGAGGAGAGGAGAGGAGAGGAGAGGACAGGACAGGACAGGACAGGACAGGACAGGACAGGACAGGAGAGACTATTCCAGCTTGAAGGGACTTACCATGCCTATCCAACTGCCCAGGAGGTACCAAATGCTCAGTTGATTGGCAGTATTTTCCCTCAGCCCAGGGGAGTCAAGTTCGAGTTCTCAACCAGGGCGAGCAAATTACAGCTGCGGGTACCTTCCCTCCCTTCCCTCCCCATGGAGCTGGCAGCTCTCCTGCCTCTCTTGTCTTCCATCAAACAGAGTGCTGAATGACTTTTTGCAGCATGAGCTGCAGCTGGAGGCCTGTGTGTAAATAATAAGTACACAAGCAGTGAAGAGGCAAAGCGTGAGGCCAGGGAGGAAACCTGCCTGTGATGGCCGAGCGGGTGCCCAGCGGTGGCGGAGGGGAAGGACTCTGTTTGCTTCAGTAGAACACAAATCAAGAGAGTGATTCAAACAGCTGAAGTGACCGCATGGTTTGCCTCTCCCGGGGCTGACATTCCCCCTGTGAGGCTCCATGCCGAGCTCTGGGATCACCCTCCCTGTGTGTGGGATGTGGCACAACCCCTGCGTGCCAGGCCACCCCTCTGCTCCCCCCAGAGTCTCGGGTGTCGGTACTCAGGTCCTGATTTGTGACCATGGCCCCAGTTCAGAAGAGTCTTTGTTTTCCTGCTGTCACTTCCAGCAGATGAGACTTACGATGAGTCTTATTTTATATCAATGACTGTAAAGATACTGTCCTTTCTTAATGCAATAAACTAATAAAAGTTGACAATAGCATCTGTTCTCAGGGTTTAATCTGCATATAGATCAGGAATGTGGTGATTCCAGAAGGAGGAAACAAGAGTTTGATAAAAGAAGATAAGATGGAAAAAATACCATCTGGAAAACAAAGGAAGGAAAGGCTGAGGCCATGACAGTAATGGGAGATTTAAAGCATGACTGACTGTAAATCAGATCGATCTGGGATCGTACTTGGGCTCCCTGCCCACCTCATGGGACACACAGTTGGCTCATGTTGATTGGAGGGGAGTCCCAGCCTGGGTCGTGCCCACCCTCACTCTGCTCTGGCCTGTGCTCCCAGTGAGTGCTGAGGGAAGGGGGGAACAGTCTGGTTGGGACTGGCTCCAGCTTAGGGGCTTTTCTCCTTCTGAGCAGCAAGTTGAGGGTGTAATGTGATGTTGGGCAGCCTGTCCAGGACTCGGGATGGGGACGCCAGAGCATGGCTGGTTCCAGGGGAGCTGGGAGGAAAGGAGGAGCAGAGGCACAAAGCTCTGCAGCAGGAACTGACTGGGAAGGCATCTCAGCACCCCCAGCTCAGATGGTCCTGCACCAGGCAATCCTGTGAGTTATTCCTGTACTTATTCATCCCAGAATGGTTTGGATCCCTAGAAAAGCAGGGTCAGAATTTGCCCAGGAAGCACTTTCTGCCAATCCTTGCAGTGCAGGTGGTGCCCTGTGTGAGCACCTGGATTGGTGGAACTTGCTGACCCATTGTGCATCAGACACCTTGGCCGGCCAGGAGGGTTCAGGGGGACAAGTGCTGAGAAGGACATGTTGCTACAGCTGCTGGGTCCTGTGGGAATATCTGGGAATGGTGGCATGCTTTAGCCAGCACAACAGGGAAACTGGGAAGCCTTGCAGTAAGGCAGAGTGCCCAGGATGCCCAGCGTGACCTACGTCCCTCTTTCCTAAAACTGTCACAGGCTTTAAACCCACTCCCACATCTTGTGCCGTGCAGCGCTGACCCTCCAGCAGAGCCTCCCAGCCCAGAGTCCAGGACCGATTCTTCATACAAGACCTGGACCCACTCCAGCTCTGAAGGCAGCAGAGGGACTGCTGGTTTGGCAAAGCAGAGTGTTTGTGGTGATAAATTACCCCTCTCTCAGAGAAGTCCCTCCCCATCCTTCTCTTCTCGTGCAGGGCCCTGACCTCGCTCTGCTCCTTTTGTCCCAGTGTCCACAGGAAGCCTCTGCCTGCAAAAATGCTGTTTTGAAACAACTCCCGGGGGGTGATGATGCTCCTGCTCTGGTTCTGCACCAGTTCCAGCCCTTGTGTTGGCCCTGTGGTGGGGAGAAGGAAAGCTCTGGGCGGGCCACAGGGAGAGGGTGGCGGTGGCAGGGATGGGCTGGGATGGAGCAGTGGGGAAATCAGGAGCTGGCATCGGTGTGCCAGGCAGCCATGCATCCCTGTCCCAGGGAGCTGCCAGAGCCTCACTGCCCACCCTGGTCCCTCGGGCATCCTCCGGGCATCCCAAATGTGCCCGTGGGGCCCATGACATCATCACGCAGAGGAAATGACCTCACAGGGAGGGCAGCAGGACTCGATGCCAGGTGATGGCTGCACAAACATCGCGGCCATTCTCATGCAAATAGAGAGGCAGAAGGGGGGAGAGGGAGCCCAGAGAAATCTGATGTGTCGGCAGAATTGTTTCTATACGGAATATTTTTCAAAGACTTCAATAAGGCAAGAGCAGCGTTTGCAAAGGGAGTGCGAACAAAGAAAACACAGCTGCATCTTGGGGCTGAAAGGAAGAGGCTGGGGGTGGCTGCCACCAGCTGGGGGGGCGAGGAGCGGACCCATCGGGCACAGAATGGGCGCATTTTTCTGCAAATATTTGACGGTTTGGATGAGTTTGCTTTTAGTGCTTCTTCCCCCTTCTGTGCTCCCACTCCACAAACATTAGCACTATCAACTTTTACTGGCAGGAGAGCTCTCAGTGGGAGATCTCCGCAGCTGATTCATTGAGGGCTCGCAGGAAATGGCATTTTAAAGGGAAATTTGCATTGTAAGTGCTTTGCACGTTCTGCTAATCAAGGCGAACATCAACGCCATGAGGCTTCTATGGCCAATTACTGCAGAGCTCAAATATTGGCGATGGAGCCGAGGGTGAGCCGCTCTCCATCCGACGTTCCCAGTGGATAGGAGCCATGGATGGGAGCCAAGGATGGGAGCCATGGATGGGAGCCATGGATGGGATGCTCCTGGTCTGGGGGGCTCGGCAGGCTCGGGGGGCTGTGCCTCGGTGTCAGGGTGGGCACTCCCGGGAACGGGAGCACAGGGAAGTCTCACAGTGTGGGACTTGGTAGGCAGAGCTCATCCATGTCCTCGAGCAGAGATCTCTGTGATGGAGAGTTTGGGAATGCTGACAGCTGGGTTGGGGAAGTGCTGACTAGAGAGAAGGCTACAATTTTTGGAGCAGCATCCAACAGTTCCGATCTCTGCCCTGAACCCTTTTGATCCTAAAAGCTCTCTCTGAAATTATTGCACAGTTCTCCCACGACGTTTGCACCCCATGATGATTTTCATTGGATTTGTAGACCCCAGAATTGCTCCTGCTTTTCCCAGCTCGGGGTTCTCATTTCTCATTCTGGCCCAAGCCTGGAGGAGCAAAAAGGCCTGGGGGAAGAATATTAAACAGGATCTACAGACTTCTAAAACTGTCCTCGAACGGCCGTTCCTGACCTGTGCAATGACTCGAGTTAAGGCCTGGGAAGGGAGTTCTGAGTCTGGCTGTAACTTTCTATCCTTTTTCCTTTACTTTCTGGCTTGTCTCACCAGACAGGGATAAACCTGCAATATTTTCCTGTAGTATTTGTGGGGAACAGCCCCAGTCACTCCACGTGCTGCCTGAAGAACAGGCTGGGCCCTGGGGACAGTGAGGTTCGAGCCAGGTGTGCAGATCCATTTTGTTCTCCCAAGTCTTGATTAAACTTTCAGCTTTTCTGCTCCTTTGTCTCTTTTTGTCTTCTTTATTTGCCCCAAATTTTCCTTCTTTGGAGCTATTTCAGACTGAGTTCCAAGGGGTCTGTACCATTTCTTTCAATTAACCTTCATATCAAAGAGATTGCATCGTGTTCAGCAAGTGTTTTTGGAATAAATGCTAAAAAAATCCCCACACTATCCTGATTTTTCTTTCTTTTCTGTTATGCCTGGTGGCATCAACACCTGCCCATCACAGCACTTTCATTCCTGGAGAAGCTCCATCTCTAACACGTACTCCTCCTTTTTAAATTTTTTTTTTATTTTAATTTTATTGTGCAGCTACTTATGTTTTCCTGCCTCCTTGTTCCAATTTCTTCAATATATTTTCTCCTTCTAAATTCCCACCCAATGGCAGCAGGTGCCTGCCTGTGCTCAGGGGATCCTCTATTGAATTCCTCTCCATTTACTCTGAGAGCAGCTCTCGCTTTGAAGCTGCAGCAGAAATTCAGGTAGAAACTGTGAAATAGTTTCTTCTCCAAGAGAATTTAGTGCTGTGGTGTTTGACTCCCACACAGCAGCACAAAGTGACCCCTCAGGTCCCTCTGGGGTGAGGAAGAACTGTGGGACAGGAGAGATGCAGCTCTTTGTGAAGCTGTCGTTGGAGGGGGGGGATGGAAGTGGAGAATCATGGAATGATGGAATGGTTTGGGTGGGAAGGGACCTGTTAAGGCCATCCAGTCCCACCCCGTGCCATGGACAGGGACACCTCCCACTGTCCCAGAGTGCTCCAAGCCCTCTCCAGCCTGGTCTGGGAGGCACAGGGGCAGCTCTGTACCCACAGGGCAGGGGGTTGGGCACTGTGTCCCTCAGCTCCTGTCCCTGCCTGGTCCCACACTGGTGGCTTCCTCCAGGGGTTTCCGAGGAAATAAAAATGAAGAGGGAAAGAGGAAAGGGAAAAGGGAAATGGGAAAAAAGGGAAAGGGGGAAAAAAAGAAAAGAGAAAAAAGAAAAAGGGTAAGAGGAAAGAAAAAGGGAAAGGGGAAAGGGAAAAAAAGGGAAAAGAAAATGAAAAGTAAAAGATAAAAAAAGGAAAAGGGAAAAATAAAATGGAAAAAGGAAAAGGAAAAACAAAATAAGGAAAATGAAAGTCCAACAGCCTGAAAATGCTGTGTCCAAACAGGCTTCACTGGTCCTCCCAGAAGGTGATGAACAGCCACCCCCTGCCCTTCCTGCCTGCCCAGGCCCATCCTGGGTGGCCCTGGGGGCTGTGTCCCCCCCAGCCCCACAGGCACCCCTGGGGGCTGTGCCCCCCCCAGCCCCACAGGCACCCCTGGGGGCTGTGTCCCCCCCAGCCCCACAGGCACCCCCAGCCTCAGGTTCCATGTCCATGGTGCCATGAGCAGCTCTGGGAGCTCAGCATCTCCACAAACAGGGATTTGTGATCCCACCCTGAGCTCTGCCAACATGTGATGGCTCAGGGAGCTCTGGAGAGTGATCACTTTATTTGGGGTAAAAGGCACATGGGAAAATCCCTACAAGCCGAGGAAACATTCCCGTTGCTGTGGTGGGACCATCTCCCTGCATGCAGAACACATCAGTGGCTGGTCTATTTGCATCTCTGCTCCAGTGCTTGTGGGAATTACTGGCTGCAGGTTTGGAAATGCAATTATAGGCTTTGCCGGGTAATTTTGGGTTTATTTCCCACCGCATTTGCTGGTGCTCCGTGGAGAGTGGAGGCTTTAGTTAAAGCTCCTGTAACAGACGTACCTACTATTTGTTTGCTTTCCCTGGAAAGTTTCTGCCATCCCTCTGTGGCCACAGGATGTTTTCTTCTGGCTCAACATAAATAAACCTCCAGGTCCTCCCTGGCTGGGTCTTGAAACAGGATACAGAAGGTTTCAGCTCCAGGTTGTTTCCTTACACCCAAAGCAGCTCAGCTGGGACCAGAGGCTGGTGCAGCCTGGCAGCTCCTCAGGGGCCAGCAGTGGCTCGAGATGCTCTGGGGGCCGAGCCACAGTCCCCCCAGACAGGGCTGCCTCACACACACCCCAAACAGCAGCACTGACCTCTGAGGGCTACTCAGGGCAGCTGGAGGCAGCGGTGGGGCCGAGCCCAGCTGTGCCCACTGCATTCGGACAGACATGGAATTATCCCTCCCTTGGAAATGGATTTGTGTCCCTCCAGGATCTTGTCCCAAGACCCTCTCCAGCTCTCCTGAAGCCCCTTTAGGCACTGGAAGGGGCTCTAAGGTCTCCCCAGAGTCTTCTCTTCTCCAGATGAACACCCCAAGCTCTCCCAGTCTGTCTCCAGAGCAGAGGGGCTCCAGCCCTTGGAGCATCTTTGTGGCCTGCTCTGGACCCTTTCCAAAAGTCCATGTTTTTCCTGTGCTGAGGACTCAAGCATTGGATATAGAAGAACTCTGGGGAGGGCTCCTCTGTGCAGGGCAGCGTTGCACACATGGAGACTCTGTTCCCTGCACACCTCGAGACTCTGTTCCCTGCACACCTCTCCTTTCCTTACTGGGAGAGCTGTAGACCCATTCCCACACCTGTCTGGTATTTCCCCATCCATGCCACCTCATTATCCTGCCACATTCACTGCTGGCACAGCTCCCCACAGCCCCCGCTGACCAGCAGGTACTTTGTGCTGGACTAATCATGCATTACCCCAGCAGTAATTTGTGATGGGATTGAACATGTCACAGCCTGGGGAGCCATCAGGAACTCAGCAACTTCCTCATATGGCTCCCTGAGTAGAGTGACAAGGGCTGGCTGGGAAAACATCTCCATTGTTGGTGGACACTGCTGCACCCTTCAGCCAGCTGGAGACGCAGCAGAACCTGTGAGCAAAGCAAGGCTCTGATGGGATGGAGCCAGTGATAAAAGGTCATGCTTGTCTTAAAGGGAGAGCTCAAGCTTTTTAAATTAAATATTTATATATAGTCATTTTTATCCTTCCTTCTTTCAAGTACCAAGCAGTTCCTCAGGTTTGGAAAAAGTAAAAAAAAAGAACCACCAGGAAAAGAGGAGACCAGGAGGAGAGGATGAGCAGTGATGGACCAGGGCTCTGCATTCCCTTCCACCCTCAGAAGGTGCTCCAGTGCTGGATGCTCTGCAAGCAGCTCCTCACCTGAGGCATTAGGCAGGTTTTGCCATTTCCTGCCCTTCAGACCTAAAACCCACACAAGGTTAGTCCCAGCTGGTAGGAAAATTCTCTGTTTCTGAGAAAGGAGGAAGGTGCCAGCCTGGGTGCCCCCACACCCAACCCTGGGCACAGAGGCACACCCTGGTCCCACCTGCCCCTCACCCCACTCTGCTCCCTGGTGCTGTGCCAGCATTTCAGCTGGATGCCAGAGGAATGAATTCAATGGAGAGAAGGGCATCCTTGGCAGAGAGAGATGGGAAACACGACTCCTTTGCACCTGATTAAACATCGCAGCATTGCCGGGGGTAAGAGGAGCGGAGCCGCCTCAGCTCCACAGGCAGAGGCAGAGGAGGAACATCCTCAGCCTCCGCGGGGCTGGGATGACATTCCTGCTCAGTGAGGCTTCCAGCCAGGCACTCACCCGGCTCATCCCGGCGTGCTTGGCCAGTCAGTGTGGGTTATCCATGGGCAGTGTGGGTTATCCATCCCAGTATGGGTTATCCATGGCCAGTATGGGTTATCCATGGCCAGTATGGGTTATCCATGGGCAGTGTGGGTTATCCATCCCAGTATGGGTTATCCATCCCAGTATGGGTTATCCATGGGCAGTGTGGGTTATCCATGGGCAGTGTGGGTTATCCATCCCAGTATGGGTTATCCATCCCAGTATGGGTTATCCATCCCAGTATGGGTTATCCATGGGCAGTGTGGGTTATCCATCCCAGTATGGGTTATCCAACCCAGTATGGGTTATCCATCCCAGTATGGGTTATCCATCCCAGTATGGGTTATCCAACCCAGTATGGGTTATCCATCCCAGTATGGGTTATCCAACCCAGTATGGGTTATCCATCCCAGTATGGGTTATCCATCCCAGTATGGGTTATCCAACCCAGTATGGGTTATCCATCCCAGTATGGGTTATCCAACCCAGTATGGGTTATCCATCCCAGTATGGGTTATCCATCCCAGTATGGGTTATCCAACCCAGTATGGGTTATCCATCCCAGTATGGGTTATCCAACCCAGTATGGGTTATCCATCCCAGTATGGGTTATCCATCCCAGTATGGGTTATCCAACCCAGTATGGGTTATCCATCCCAGTATGGGTTATCCAACCCAGTATGGGTTATCCATCCCAGTATGGGTTATCCATCCCAGTATGGGTTATCCAACCCAGTATGGGTTATCCATCCCAGTATGGGTTATCCAACCCAGTATGGGTTATCCATCCCAGTATGGGTTATCCATCCCAGTATGGGTTATCCAACCCAGTATGGGTTATCCATCCCAGTATGGGTTATCCAACCCAGTATGGGTTATCCATCCCAGTATGGGTTATCCATGGCCAGTGTGGGTTATCCATGGGCAGTGTGGGTTATCCATGGGCAGGACAAGACTGGCAAGGTGACAATAAATACAGATTCAAGACATTGTCAAGACAAAACCAACCAGATAAGAATACTTCTAACTTTTGTGTATTAGACCAAGAAAATCATAATATTTGAGTTTTAGGCACTAGGAAACTGTGAAGCAGACATCTCCCTGCTCAGGGCCTTGCTGTTGCCTCCTGCTGCTGTTCCCTGGGCTCAGGCTGAGCCTGCAAGCTGAGGGGCACTGGGGGAACCCCACAGAGGGTGCACTGAGTGGGAAGGAATGAGGGTCCTGCAGAAGCTTGGAGCTTTAGCAAAAAAAGGTATTAGGTAATGTGGCAGCAACACACATCGAGGTGCAGCATGTACCAATGGGTTGCAACATGCAAAAGATTTATACATATCTTATATATAAAAAAGAAAGTATATAATATATACATGATAAAATATATAAATATAAAATAAATAGTAGATATAATGATGTATAAAATAATGAATATGTAGTTTATATAAATAAATGCATTTAATACAAATTTTATTTCTGATTTTTATCTGATGTCTGATAAAAATCAGACACGGGTGTGCCTCTGCTGTAGCCCTTGGTGGGGATGTCCCAGGTTGCCCCCAGGGCACAGAGAGCTGCATGTGCCCCTTTCAGGTGGAAGTCAGAAAGCTCTGAAGAGCCAGGAGTATTTCACACTGAAGAGCCTCTTTGTCTTCTGCTTCCCAGGATTTCTCCAGCCAGGACATCACTTCAAACAGTGAGTTTTTAGGGTTCAAAGGCTCCTTCTTTTCTCCTCTGCTGCTTAAAATACCCCAGTAAATGTATCCCCACTCCTGGTAATAATGGTAATGTGGCTGCTGGAGAAACACAGCCTCCAGATGAACCCAAGGCACAGACAATCAGCTGGAACTCAGGGGTAATTTTGGTTTCTGATCAATCTAAAATCATTTTGACCCAAGGTATAATTTAAAATGTTCCTGCCTTGGTTATTGTAGCCCCAGGGCACTCTGGGTTGGTTTTGCACGTCCGTCTGCTTGTTCTCTCTCTCTGCTTATAAGATCCCAGGAACAGTTTAATGAAAAATGAGTGTGTGGCTGGAGGGGTCAATGGTGAGTCATTTTGGATCTTCTAAAACAAATCAGGCAGGGTTTGGTTGTGTTCTTTTAAACAGGGGTTTTCACACTGGAGAAGATTTGTGGGAAGAGAAAGGCGTTTATCCCCTAGTCAGCTTTTCTGGCTGCCTTCTCCTGCTCCTTCCCCTGCTCTGGCTGCTTTCTCTTTTCCTAGAATCATGGAATCACAGAAAAGGTTGGAAAAGCCCCCTGAGACCGTGGAGTTCATCCATTAACCCAGTTCTGCCAAGACCACCACTAAGCCATGTCCCCAGGTGCCACAACCACATGGGTTTTCCTTCCCTCCAGGTGAGATGTGGGTTCACACTCTGCTCCAGGGAAGCCTTTTCTCACCCCATCAGAGCAGGGGCCACTGACCCCAAAGTGGCACCTTGGCCAGGGCACCTTGGCTTCACTTGGGAGTGGCCCAAAACTGGGGTATCTTGGGCAAGGGTGCTGCAGCAACAACCAACACCCCGGGGGTCTTCCCAAGGAGCAGCATCTCCACTTTTCTCCCCTACCCCACCAGCCCAGCCTATCTGGGGGCCTCTCCCCGGGAGGGAATGCCATTCCTGTCGGGAAATGGAATGAAAAGGTAAACCCAGGATGTGGCAAAGAGCAGCCAATAAACCCTGAATCAGCACAAAGGCAGGGCAGGCTGGGCTGGAGGATGGAGGGTGCTCGGTGGAGGCACCCGGGGTTTGAGGATGGCAGTGAGCAGTTGGCAGGATAATTATTGCAGACAGAAAACAAAGGAGAGTGACAATTTTCCTGTGGCTGGATTCAGCCCTTGTGCTTCTTAATTCCCGCGGAACAAAGAGCTATAATTGTTCTCAATAGCGAGGAGGGGAAGAACCTAATTTCCAATGTGAGTCAGAGAAGCTTTCAAGCAGAGGGTGGGTGGAAACTATTTATAAAGGACCATTAGGGAAAATCAGATTTCCACGCACAGTAAACAGAACACAGAAATAAAAAATCTATTTTTATTTGAGTGTGGAAAGCTTGTCCCGAGCCACACAGGGCCCCTGTGACACCCAGGGTCACCCTGTGGGGCTGTGGAGGGTTGTGGTGGGTTCCTGATGGAACAATGCCTTCCTCCAGGCAGGAAAACAAAGCCTGTTCCATCCTTCCTGTGCTGCCTTTAGAGACAGAAAAAAAAATAATTGAACAATTGGCTTTGTTTGGCCAAAAATTTGCAGAAAGCAAACACCAAAGATCTGTGCCAAAGTAATTGTGGGAGATGAGCTCCCAGTTTGCTCAGCGCTTGTGTGCCCAGGTAAAGTGGCATCCTGCTGCAGCCAGCACTCATGGAACATTCACAGTTCTTTATTCCCAGCATGGAAAAAAGCCTCTATAAATAAATAAACCACTAGAACAAATTCTGGGCATGCTGCAGGATAGTGAGCCTACAGGCAGTGGGTGTGAGAGGAGGCTCTAACACATGCAGAGTGGTTTCCTGGGAATTGCCTGGCTCCTTGGACATACGTGTTAAAAGCATCTTGCTGGAGCTGCAGGAGCCACACAGCCCAAGGGAATCTCCTCCAGGCAAGGCAGAGGGGCCTCGCTGTGAGATCCTTCTGCCATGAAAGGAGCCTTCCATGGTGGCAGGGGCACCAGCACAGGGTGTTTATCTGGGCCGGGACTCTGCCAAGCCCAGCTCAGCCCCGTGTGAATATTTTGGGGTTAGGAAGGGAAAGAATCACTGCAGCCACTCAACGAAAATGAAATGTAAGCAGGAAAAGTCCTTATGTCACACATGAGCAATGTGGGATCCCTCCGCCCAGGTCTCCATGAGGGAATTGCCTGCCTGAGCCTAAATCCATGCTTAGCAAGGTCTCGAGGCTTGGCTGGGATAACGAGGACATGAAACAATCTGCGTGATAATCTTCTGATTAGCACTGGTTTAGTGTAATCTGTGGTGTATCAACTTCACAGATATCTGGCACTTTTCCTCCATTACTTTTGGAGCACTAAACTGAGTTAGTGGATTTATTTATTATTTTTAGTGGCTTTATTCCTGTTCTGTGGATTAGCAAATGGAAACCTGTGGGCTGAGGTGCCCACAGCCTTCCCCTGAGCCTGTGCCCTGCTCACCCACAGCTCTGCCCCTCCTTCTGCCTTGCCCTTTGGTAGTGTTTGTGACTGGATGACACGGGCTCTGCCTGTTATGGGATGTCTGCCCTCCCCATGGGGCTTGTGCTCCCAGGCTTGGACTGTGAAGGAGAGCTGTTCCCGATGTGATGTTCTCTATGTGCACACAGGCCTGATTTATATCTCCTCCAACAAGCTGTTCTCTGCTATCGTGAGCCAACAGGACCCATAGGGTGTTACAAGACATATTACACGCAGCCAAGAGCTTTAATCCCCTTGGGGGAGTGATTACAAACAACTACACACGTCCCAGAGTTGCTTAATCACTGTTAAGAAATTTCTTTATAATCTGAGTAAATTACTTTAATTACTTGCAACTACCAATTAGCGTTTGAATGCTTCCACTGAGAAGTTTGCAGGCATTAATCTGCTCCCTTGGAATGTGAAATCAGCGGCTGGAAGATGGCTTTGGTCTGTGCAGCAGGCAGCAATCTGGCAGGACGAGGAGGCAGCCAGCCCCTGCCCTCAGCCCCTCCGCAGCCGCCTGCCCTCTGCTCTCATTTATTTAGGAGCTTGAAAGGAGACTTCATTGCTTCCACAAGCTTTAGCAGCTGGATAATATTGCTGGATCCTGGGAAAGGGAGGTCCTGCTTGAACCCCGCGGTGAGAGCCGAGGCTCTGCCTTCTCTACCCAGACAAAGCAAACGGTCCAAAAACCTCCCTACCTGGGAGATTCCGTGCTCACACACATCAAACAGCCTCTCTGCTTCCCTCCCTGCCTGTGCAGCCCCAGTTATTCCTGAATCCACAGCACAAACATGCAGTTCCCCAAACCCTCTGAGCTGGACAAGGTGGGTTTTGCCAACTACCAGGGCTGAGCTGAGCTTCACCTTCAGACATGAGTGCTGGCCAGCATGGCTCCACTCCCCATTTTCCCACTAGCCCGCACTGACAGGAACACTCAAACCTTGAAATGTCAGGATCAAGGTCTGGACTTGCTTGACTGGCTGCTTTCGAGGCTTTGCCAGCCTGGATCGGGTTCAAACCACCTTTTTCTTTGATATTTGGGCCCAGGGTGGCTGCACTCATCTTTTTCTTTGCTCGTCATTAGGAGTATGCTGGTGTGAGGAGTCTGGGCACGAGCCCAGAACGGCCTGGCCTGTGCTGGGGGTGCTGAGGCAGAGCAGCTGCTGTGGCAGCAGGAGGCTGGTCATGGGCAGGGATGTTGGGAGCAGTGATCTTGAGCCTTTGCCAAAAATGCCCCTCCAGCTCCCTCACAGGTCATGGCTGGGCCACTCTCTGTGCCTGTGACCCCCACTCGTCCAGTCCAGGCACCCGACTGGGACCGGGGAACAGTAACTGTGGGACCATGTCCACAGGTCCCATCCAAAGAGATGAGCTCTGTCCCATCCACATCCTCCCAAAGGCGTGGGGGTGCATCAGACTCATAACCTGCCATAGTGCAACAAGCATAGTCCTCCAAAAATCATGGAGTCACCATTATGTTGTCCTTTCCCATGGCACTGGCACTGTTTTGGTTGTCCCTGACTCCACCTGAAGCCCTCAGAGATCTTCTTTTGCCCAAGAACTGCTTGGCTGAAGACACCTCTCCCCTCAGCCCAGCTCCTGCTCGGAGCAGGGCGAGGAGGCACTGGCAGGTGAGGAGCTGCTCGTGAGCAGGTGTGTGGTGCTGATTCACTTATCCCACCTTACGGTCTCTGGTTTTGGTAGAGGTCCTGCCACAGTCCGGTCCTTTGGTGGCTACCAGGGGATGGAGTGTGGCCAACCCGCCTTCCCGAGGCCAGGCCAGCCCATGACCACTGGCAAACCCCAGCTGAATAAGGAGAAGGCTGAGCAGCTCCTCCCAGCCAGGGTGGATGTGGCTGGAACATCACCAACCTCTCCCAGACCATGTTTGTGCCTTGTGATACTTTCACATGAGAAACAAATAACGGCTGATGGTATCTCCTGCCAGAAAAAAACCAAGGTTACTCCCCTGACCTGATTAATGCAAATAAACTGAACGGAGTCCTGTTGCCCCAGGCTTGCAAATTTAATATCTGTTCCCCTGACTCATTTCATGCTGGTTTAGCCTCTCGCCCTGTGACTGCAATTACCTCTGTGGCTCTCGCTGGGCGTCGGGACCGGCTTCCCCCCGCACCGCACGTGATGCAGGTTGGGCTGCGGCGGTTTGCTTTGGTGTTTGAGTTTGTTCTTCTTGTGGTTTAATTTCCTTTGAGTTTATTCATTATGGCTGGCAGTGGGGGCCAAGAATGTTTGGCTGGTGCTTCCTCTTTGCACAGTGCAGAGCTTCAGCCCTGTAATTCCCCCTTTACTGGATGCCCTGGGATGTGTTGGGGAAGCAGAGCCAGGCCTGGTTGCAGGAACTGGGACCTTGGAACCTCTTTTCCCCCTTTCTTGCCCACGCCCCTGTGCCACATTCTACACCGTGGCACTGGACCAGGATGAGTGAGTGTCCTGAGGCAGAGCCAGGTGCTGGTGCCCTCCTGGAACACGGGTGCTGTGCCAGCTGTGGGTGCACTGGGGAGGCTGCAGCCCCTTCACCCGTGCCAAACCTGTGCCCGGGATAAGCAGGGGCTCTGTGGCCATCAGCCCAGCCTGCCTTTCAGCAGCACAAAATTCAGTTTAAAAAGAATAAAAGCAGGTCTGTGAACGGCCCTTTACAGTTCCTGAGCAGGACTGCGAGCAGGGCTCCCCCGCCGTGTTTGCTCACATCTTACTTCAAGTTGGGAGCTGTCAGGGAGGTGAGAATGAGGGATGGTGACTTCCCGAGCGTGCCCGACCCCACGTGAGCGAGTTCACACACCCACCACACACCCCGACGCTGTTCTGCAGCTCTTGTTTAGCTTCAGGCCCCGGAGCTGCCAATCTCGGGGTGTTTTCAGTGCCTCTGTGCGAGTCTATCATGATGCCTTAATGGCTGTATCACCTTGTGAAGCTCTCAGACATCCTCCCTCCTTTCATCAGCAGTGGGAAACCTGCCAGCCTGTGACAGGTTCTTCCAAACAAATCCCGGCACGGTGCAGAGCCGGAGCTGTGATGGGCACTCTGGCCCCGTGCCAGGCGCCCACGGCACCCACAGCGCCTCGGCACGTCCCTGCAGCAGTGCTGGCCTTTGCCACGGGCCCCACGCTCAGCCCCACATGGGGCACGGTGCTGTCAGCCCTCTGAGCTGGCAGTGAGGCCCCACCACCTCCCTCTGAGCTGCCTGTCCTTGCAAGGTGTCCCTGGGGGACTGACCTGCTGTGCCTGGCAGCACCGGGACCTGCCTGTTGGCACTGCCCCCAGCCCCACACGGGTACCCAGACAGCCTAGAGCCCTGTGCACTGTGCTCCTCTGCAGTCCTGCTCTACACAGGGCTCCAGTGGGGCTTTCCCAAGCTGATTTGGGCACTCAGGATTTCCTAGAATCCATTTTGGAAATGACTGCCCAGGGAGGTGGAGGATTCCCCATCCCTGGAGTTGGTCAAGGAACAACTGGATGTGGCACTCAGTGCCCTGGGCAGGGTCACAAGGTGGGGATTGATCAAAAGTTGGATCTGATGATCTTGGAGGTCTTCTCCAACCTCAATGATTCTGTGATCCCAGAAGACCAGGCTCTCCAGAGCCATTTTGGTGTTTCCTTGGCAGCCTGTGTCCCAGCTGTGTGCACCTCCAAACCTCATCCTGGGGCTGGGGCTGTGCACCGTGCTCAGAGTGGGTCTGCGTCACTTAGGGCTGGGATCCCTGGCACCATGCAAGGCTGTTTGCACCCTCCTCCCTGCACCAATCCCTCTGCAAGAGCCTGCCCAGGGGCAGGACGGGTGGGCAGTAACTGGAGAGCTGCTGGAAGCAGCAGAGGACATGGCATTTCATCATTTTGGGGCCCAGATTGTCTCTGCTGCACCAACAAGGGAGCTATTTGTGTGGTTCAAAGACTTATTCATTCTGTTGTGGGTTTCTTTTCCAAACCACCCACTTTAAGTTTTGGGTGAAGGTTCAGTTCCATTTTTCTTATTCCCACCTCATTTGCCCATCCCTAAAACAAACATATTGGAGCGAGCATGTGGGGGAGAGGGAGCATTAATCAAATGGAGGGGAGGTGAACATAACGCAAACAGGCAGTGACAATGCATGGAGTATTTGCATAATCCAGGGAGAAAGCTTTCCTGCTGAAAAGCCCAAACTACTGGCATGGAAAAGCAAAGGTCTGAACAGGAACTCGAGGTCTGAACAGTGGCAGGCACTGGGGGTAATAAATCAGGGAGCTGGGTACAGACATAGAGGTTCCAGCACACTTCCCAAACTTTGCATTCCATGCCTTTGAAAGAGGGCTGGTCCTGCCTGCTTTGAAGCCCACATCCAAGGTGCTGGGACAGCAGCAGGAGCAAGCCCAGGCCTGAGCAGCAGGTGCTCAGGTGCTCAGGTCTGAGCTGTGGTGGAGAACAAACCCCTCAGCCATGAGCGTGGCTTCCCACAGACACTTCCCGAGGAGGAGAAGGGTGTTTTGCCAGCTGATACAGCCAGAACAGAGCCCCGAGCACTGGGAGAGGGTAATGGATGCAATGCCAGGGCTAAGAAGTCCAGAGATTTAATAGCAGTTGGCATTGCACAAAGAAAACAGCTTTGTGGAGGTGTCTGTGAGAGTGGGTTTTTGGGAATGCACTGGCTGACATTCCCCACTTCTGAATGACCTTGGGCAAGGTGCTTCGCCTTGTCAGGCTTGGGTTTCTGCTGGGCTGCTTTCTCAGTGGGATGATTTTCCCTACTCCAGAGATGTGGTGTGGCTGCATTTGTTGTTGGTGATGAGTAGATTGACAACTCCTAATGGAATATCTTAGAGGAAGGGAAGGAGAATAAAGATCCCGCTGGGATCCTTCACTGGCAGGAGGTGCAGAGGTGGCAAAGACCTTTACAGGTTGAGTTTCCACCTGTGCCAGTTGCTTCTGAGGTGAAGAGGATGAAGGTAGTGACAAGGAGAGAGCAGGGAGAGACTTTGGAGGCCTCAGAACCACTATCTGAGTGGAAAGCTTTGAGTCTGCTTAGCCTGGAGAGGACAGATCTGGGGGGATGAGTGGCGGTGCCCAAATACAGTAAAGAAGGCTGAGGAAGAGAAGGTTTGCTCTGGACAGGGCTTGGAGCAATCTGGTCTCATGGAAGGTGTCCCTGCCCATGGCATGGCAGAGAGTAGAATGAGATCCATCCCAAATCATTCTGGAATTCTGTGATTATAGACATGGAAATAACTGGATTTAGTAGCAGCAAGAGAAAACTTCCCAGGGTAGAAAGTGGGAAAGGCAAGAAGGCTGGCACAGCACAGCAATGGTTGCCTGGGGATGGGTTTCCAGCCTGCAAACACAGGCAGGTCTGTACCCAGGGATCACCATGGGGCAGCCACCAGCCTGTGCAGGACACACTGCAGGATCACGGAGCCCTGGGGTGGCCAGAGAGGTGGCTCTGCTCAGCTCTGCTCTGCAGCACGTGGGTGACCCCTGCACACCCCCAGCCCCGTGCCCAGCACTTGTGGCTCTCTGTGTGTGACTCGAAGGTGTCCCTCACATGCTGCAGCCCAGCACACGCCCTGCACTCGGAGCCCATCCCTGCCCACCCGGCACACGCAGGGCACTCGTGGGAGATGCCATATGTTTCCTTCTCCTGCAATTTTATGGCTGAAGGTATTTGATCAGACCAGTCATTCAGGAACCATCTGTCCCCTGCACAAATACAGCTGATTCTTGTTACAACTCTCTGATGGCAGACATCCTTCCCAGCGCTCCAGGAACATGCTCAGGTTAGTGGTGTTCCAGCCCCTTCGGAAAATGCATCTCCTGGAAGAGCTGGGGCTGTCAAGCATTCCCAGGAATGGCAGTAGGAGGCTATTTAAAGCCCATTCTGCAAATCAGTGCCTTGGATACTAATGTAAGTAACTTTAAAAAAACCAGAGAGAAAGGCGAGAGGGGAGATAAACCCCTGTCATTTCCATTTCTGAGGGATGTGAAATGGTGCTTTTGAAAAAAAGCAATTTGTAAACTTTAGATAGCAGCAAATTCCTTGTTTTTCAGATACAATACCAGCTTTGCATATGCACTGAAAGAAAGGGGGAGAGAAAATAACCCCGAAGCATCCTGCCCACTGCATTAGCTTTTAAAATAAAACCCATTTATATATAAATGTTGGCTTTTTTCCCAGTCTCTGTAGAAAAGCTTTTCTATATTAAATGCTACAATGAATTAAATTAACCATAATGATTTCTTTGTGAATGGAAACCCTTTTTCCTGTGTGACATGTTTTTGATCATTTTTTTTCCCAGCTACAACAACCCTTGCTCCTATCAAGTTGAGGATTTTGTTTGTTCTGCTATTTGCACGCTGCAATGCAATTACTACGTGCACTTCTTGTTCTGAGACAAAATAAACCTCAGATATTCCGGTGCCATCTGTGGGTGCAGAGGGGTGGGAGCCTCGGCCAGCCCCACACTCAGGGTCAGGACAGCCCTGCCGCCTCCCCTGTGCAGGGGCAAGGCCAAACAGCTCTGGGGTGATGGGGCAATCACCTTCTCTTGGCTCCTCCAACAGCAGAGCCAACAGCCCAAGTTACTTTGGAGGAAGGTTTGGAGCAACAGGGCAAGGGGAAAAGGCTTCCCACTGCCAGAGGGCAGGGTTAGTGGGAGACTGGAGAGGAATTCTTCTCTGTGAGTGTGGTGGGGCCCTGGCAAAGGTTGCCCAGAGAAGCTGTGGCTGCCCCATCCTTGAAAGTGTTCAAGGCCAGATTGGAGCAACCTGGTCTGGTGGAAGGTGTCCCTGCCCGTGGTGGGGGTGGAACTCAGTGGTCTTCAAGGTCCCTTTCAAAACAAACCAATCTGTGAGGCTTTGGTTCCCCTGTGACCCATGGCCACCCCTTCCCCTGGACTTCCCATGAAGGGACTCAGCATAATTCAATTTTTTAGTTTTTAATTTTTTGTCTGTGGTGCCCTTTGTCCATGCTTGCCCCAGGTGCCCCCCTGCTCCTCCAGGCACTGGGTGCTACAGGGCAAAGACTCAAGCTGGGGGCACCAGGGGGTCGCAGGGCCAGTGTCCAGGCAGCTGGAGTTGAGCAGGGAGCTTGTGCTGGTGGGAGGCAGTCGGAACATCGCTGGAAGGGAAAATTAGGTCACATTTCTGGTTTGAAGAGTCTGGATGGCGTCCCGTTTATTTTGGATTTCTCCTAATGAGTGACGAGCTTCTGTTTCCCTCCAACCCCATTTCCTTGTCTAGTTTTTTTCCAAGCATTTCTCCTTTTGCCTGCCTCTTTTTCCTAGAAAACAGAAACTGAGCCATGTTGAGCTGAGCTGAGCCAAGCCAAGCCAGGCCACAGGGACATGCCCAGGGACACCAGAGCCATCTGCAGATCCTAAACAGGCCAAACACCCCCAACAGTCTGGGCTTTAACCAGCCCAGCCTGAGCCCTCAGTTAAATCATCCCCTATTGTCCAAGGCAGCCCGTGGTACAGTTTGTCCCCAACTAATCTGGGAAACCACTCCGGTACAACAAGAAGCACCAGAACGACTTTTAACTTTTTTTCCCTGACATTGGTTGCTAATTTTCTTTGGCTGGATTCAATTCCATCACTCCTCTTCAAACCCCCTGAGCCACCCTACTCTTCTGTAACTTCGTGTCATCAGATGTTCTTGGGTAACTGCAGAGCCCTTGTCCCCCTGTTCCCCCTCCACAGTGGCTCTTCCCAGCCAGGAGACCCCTGGGATCCCCCATCTCCTGCTGCTCAGCACCCCCGAGGCTCAGAACCCATAAATCAAACCCTGTAGTACAAATTAAGAGAAACCACTCGAAGCTAGAGGGGTTTAGTGAGGAGGGGGTTGTGAAGAGGAGAGCCAGGAGCCACCATCCTCAGAGGTGTTGCCACCTCCACACATGTCACTGGGGTGGGCCCAGACCCCACCTGAGCCCCCAGTTCTCCTGCAACCTGAGTGGCAATGCCTGGGATGTCACTGCAAAATCCGTGTTTCCTTGGTAATACCTTATCTCTCATCTCAGCGAGCAGCATAATGAACATCTCGGCTCCTGCATAAACAGCACCTGAACAGCCCATGGAGTAGGGAATTGTCAGATCGAAGGAAAATGCCTGAAATGGAGAATCCCCTCAGGATTTTCCCTCAGGATGGGGATTGTTCCTGAAAGGATCGTCTTTCCCGATTTTCCAGGGATGCTGAGGTAACTGGGAATGAGTTAGGAATGGTTGCACCAGTTCCTTGTGGGAGCTGTGGATTCCAGAGATGGGAAGAGTCTCAGACTTAGGGTCAGGGTCTGGGCTGCCATTGCCCAAATCTGTGTGACCAGTCAGAAGTATGGCTGGTCCCTCGAGGAGGGAAATAAACACTCCTGGATATGAAATGCATTTAAAGGAGGGTGAGATTCGACATTATTGGAGTTACTTCTCACCTCCCTGCCAGCGAGGGATGGGTCTGGCCAGGGCTCCATTCCCCTTGCAGCTCTTCCTCCAAGGAGGAAAAATCCCAGGAGGAGACAAATAGGGAGTGGGCTGGGGAGATGAAAGCACAGGGAAGGGGTGGGGAGCTTCAGGTGGGCTGGGAGCTGACCTGGAAACAGGCAGGGAGGAATCTGAGCATCAGCAGAGAGGTAAAAATAATTCTGCACCCAAGGAATGCCTTAGAAGCAGGAATGCCACGTGCTCCACGTGGGGAGATGAGAGACAAAAATACCAACACCAGCAAGTCAGCTTCATTATTCTCCCCTCCAGACCTTAAAAGCACCTGCGAGTCTGTAATTATTTCCCTTGCTTTTAAGAGCATCCTCCCTTGGGAACTGGCTCCAAGGCTGGGTTCTGTAAACAGAAGGGACCCGGTGGAAAGCTGAAGGTTCTGCTGTCTTCAGCCATCTCAAAGGCAGCCATCCTTCCAGGTAAGGGCAAGACAGGACTAAAGGAAATGGCCTCAAGTTGTGCCAGGGGAGGTTTAGCTTAGGAAAAGTTTCTCATGGTAAGGATTGTTCGGCCCTGGCACAGGCTGCCCATCCCTGGGGGGATGTAACAGCTGTGTGGATGTCACACTTGGGGACATGGGTTAGTGGTGGCCTTGGCAGTGCTGGGGGAACGGTTGGACTCGATGGTCTTAGAGGCCTTTTCCAACCTTAATGATCCTGTGATTCTAAACATGAGTGCCCACGACCCACCACGACAGCGCTGGAGGAGTCAGCGATGGGAAGTGCTGGACTCAGCAGCACCACAGTCTTATCTGCCTTCTGCTGAAACCTCCCTGGTGACTATCTTGGGTTTATGCAATAGCAGAAGCTTTTTGCTAAGTAGGATCAAATGCACAAGATTCTGGCACCCCCGGCCTGGCGTCAGCACCGCCAGGGACCGGGGGCAGGGCAGGGGTGGCCCCCTCACCTCGTGATCCAGAGGGGACACACCCTGACAGGTAGCACACAAGAAGCTGCTGTTGTTGTTCTTGGATTCCTCTGGAGTTCTTTTCCTTACTATCTTCCAGATGCTGCAGGATCCCCAGATGCAGCAGCAACAAAGTTCTTGCATTTTTAATTTTAAAAAACCTAATTGGGTAACTGAGAATAATGACTAAACAGTGCAATAAATCATGTCTACACCTGGCCTGGAAATGGAGGGAGGGCTTAGGGAGACGCGTTTCTTCCCCCGTTAATGAACAGAGCTGAGACATCGGCACAAAACGCTCCCAGAGTCAGCAAATCTGTTCCAGCCCTTGCAGGTCTGTGTGCTCCTGCCCAGGGGATGTGGGGACAGGAACCCCCTGGGCACAACGGGCCTTGTGAACCTCGAAGGTTTGCCCCAGAGACAAACTGAAACAGAAATGTCACTGCTGTAATGGCTTGTAAACATTTTAAAGTTTCAGCAGGAATTTTTGCCTGTGCAGTGCCACTCACCTGTCCTCACCTGTGCTCACCTGTCCTGTGCATAAACACAGGAATGGCAGCTGTGCCTGAGCCCCAGGAACTGTCTGGGGCAGGGAACAGCCATAACTGTGCTAGAGTTGTTAACAGTCACCTCATTTGCTGCATTATCCTGCCAGCCAGGCCTGTCGCCCCAGCACTGAAGTCCTCACAGCTGCAGGACCCGGTGACAGTGACAGCCACGGGGCTGGCGGGCAGTGGAGCCCCAGAAATGCCAGGGTGTCCCTTTCTGCCCCTGCTGTGTTCCCAGGGCTTGGCTTGGCAGCCCACCCCTCCCCAGCCCAAGGCTCCTCCTCTGCCCTGGGGCAGGGCAAAGGGAAGGATTTTGGGGGTTTTTTTCCCCAGCACCTTTTGGAAGGGGATGAGGGAGGGATGTGGACCCTCTGCAGTGGCAGGATTAGTGCTCCTGCTGGCTGAGGATATCCCAGACTGAGCAGCTCCACACAGAAAAGGAAACCAGTGAGTTCCTAGAATCATTGAATCATTAAGGTTCGAAAAGACCTTTAATCTGCAGTCCAACCATCAACTCAGCACCACCACCATGTTCACCACTAAACCATGTCCTCAGGTGCCACATCCACATGGTTTCTGCTGACTCCACCACTCCCTGCACAGCCTGTTTGTTGCTTTACAACCCTTCCTGTGGAGGAATTCTTCCCAATATCCACTCTAAACCTCTCCTGGCCCAACTTGAGGCCATTTCACTGTTATTTTCTCCCAGATGTAACTTTTACATACAGAGCACTCGTGGAAGAGGGGACGGAGGCGACAACCAGTAGGGGACAACACAGGGCAAGTGGGAGAGCCATGACCCCTTTGTTGTGCTCCATCCAGGGGAAGGGCTGGGAATGAGAACGGAGCTCGAGGGGATGTGGCTTGCACAGGTCACTGGCACAGGGCTCTGTGAGACAGCCCTTCTCCAAGGAGACATCCACACGCCCAGGCTCCAGTCAAGCTGGCAGCTTTATCTGCTGTTTCAAGGCTGATGTTTATCTGCCTGGGCTTCTTCAAGCTGATAGTTGCTCTTATCTCTGCTACTCTCCAAGGGTTTCGAGGCTTGGGGATTGTGGCATAAATTCATGGAAAAATTTCAACTTTGTTTGGAAGGCAAAACCTGGGAGTGATTTTTGTAGTTTTATTGCTTATTGTTCATTGTGCAACCCTGAGCCTCAGAGGGACTTGTTGCTGTTGCTGTTGTGGGGACATGGGAGCAGAACCTTCTCCTGCAGCCTTTGCCCATCATGGACACAACCCACACACATCCCAGCCAGGGCAGAGGAATGTCCCATAGGCACACAAAGCCCATACAGTGGTTGGCACAGTAAGGCCAATGGGCAACAGGACTAAAAAACTGCAGTGAAAACCCAAAGTTTGGCTGATGGTCACCTAAAGGTCACTTCATCCACCCTTGCAATTCAGTGTTTTGTTCTTCATCCACTCTGGCCTCAGTCTAAGCTCTCCAGCCTCTGTGGCTTGGGCTCCTGACCTCCCTTGGGTGCTTGGAGCACACATGCCTGTGCCCATGGGCAGTTCCCGAAAGCTGCAAGGAAAACATAAACATAATTGAGAAAAAGTAATTGAAACTTTTAAGAGCTGATGAGAGAGTTTTCTCCTTGGCCCACCATTAGTCGTCAGGAAATAAATACCTTTATGGCTGCTGTAATTAAGGCCTAAATACAACTGAGACAAAATTTCTATCATTAAAGGTCTCCTCAAATATCTCATGCCTCCACCTGCTTCCCTCCAATGCCACTTTCCCAGACTTCAGCCATGCAGAAACACTTTTCCAGACACAAACATCACCTCTAACCTCAACAAAGTGGAAATTTTCCTGGATCCTCAGCAGTTTTTTCCCATTAAATCCACCTTGTATGCTGGCACTGCCCTGACACACCCTCCATGTTGGGGCAGGCACTGTGCCCATCACCCTGCATGACCTGGGCACCTGCCTGTGCCCATCACACACTGCAGCCACGATGCCCGGAGACGGTGGGTGCTCAGGGACATTGTGGACTCCCTGTCTCTGGAAGTGTCCAAGGCCATGTTGGATGGGGTTTGGAGCAACCTGCTCTACTGGAAGGTGTCCCACCCTATAGCAGGGAGTGGAACGAGATGGGCTTTTTCCAGTCCAAACCATTCCATGGTTCTGTGATGCACAGGGTTGGGAGGAGGAAGGGTTTCCGTGGCACATTCCCAAGCACCGTGTCTCGGTCAGCTCCTGGCATGGGCAGGAGAGCAGCCGCTCCCCTGGCCCAGAGCATGGCCAGAACTGGGGCTAATCCCACTCTGCTGTGTGGCTGGGGACCCTTCAGCATGCTGGTGCTCGGAGAGCAACGTGTTGCTGTGTCTATTGTGTTTATAAGCCTGTTAGTTGATTAACCACACTCGAACACTGGCAGCCCGAGTGCTCCACTGAGGGGTTTCAATGGGAGCCTGGAACAATGCGATGACACAGACAAAGGGTTTAATGGTTAATTAATTGTTCCAGCGTGTGAAGTTTCTGTGAAAAGATCCTGGTGAATCAGAGTTTCCGATTTCCACCCCCTTTACAACAGAGCTAAATAGTAACACAGAAATCATGGAATGGATTGGAAGCTTTTGTGAAAGAAAAGGGACAGAAATGAAGCTCATTTGGCATGGGGTGTCCTGGCACAGACCAGTGCAGCTCTGCAAACATCTCCTGATCCAACAGCAGGCTTGGGACATCTTCCACATGCAGAGAAGGTGCCTCTTCAACAAAGACTAATACAGCAAAAGGAAGGAAAGAGAAGGGACAGTCAGGGATGATCATCCCTGCAGAGAATGCACTGTCAGCATTGTTGAGAAGAGGGACTGGACACCTTCACCGTCCTGCTGAGCTGCCCTGGCACCACCAGGCTCGTCACCAGTGCTGCCTGTGAGGACCTGGCATGGCAGCATCCCTGTGCCAGCAGCTCCACCGGGAGGGACAGAGCACACCCAGCACAGAGGTTGTGCACAGGCACATGCTCACACCCACACTAGCAGCAGACACACGCTAAGCACACGCACGCACATGCATATTAATGGCTTTCCCCTGTCTGTGTCCCCATCATTTATTTCTGAGCTGTGCCGAGAGCCAGGGAGAGGACATGCTCCCAGCCCAGGCCCAGCACAAAGCTGGGCTCAGTGAGGCCGGGTACAATGGCAGATTACATTAGAGAGAACAGCCAGACGTGTCCTTGTCATCCCAGGTTAATATGACTATGGATTAATGCTGTAGCTGCTGATTGTTATGGAAATCCCCCCATTTAGCTCCTTCCCAAAGAATTGACAGTTCTAGCCTTGAATTCCGAGGAGGGGTGGAACTTGTTAATGGATTTCATTTTCCTGCAGGAAGCCAAAGCATTTAGAGGGAGAGGGAGCGCCAGTTTGCTGACTTTCTGGAAGGGTTCCAGTCTGCATTGAGGCACCAGGGATGGTTAATCCCTTGCTCGGATGCAAAGCAATGCAAAGAGCCATGTTAGTCTTGCCTCTCTAGGAAAGAGGAATTTAAGCATGGGGAAGTGAGTGTTCATGGGGTTGTTTCCTCTTAAAACCTCTCCTGACCTGGGCAAAGAGTGTCTCAGGCACATCCTACTCCCAGTACACAGACATGCATGGCACTGCACCTGCAGCAGGGATGGCTCTGCCAGCGTTGGCTGCCTGGTGCCAGCTCAGGGACTGGAGCTGCTGCCATCCCTCTGCTTTGTTGCCACCTTGTAGCTGCTGGGTATGTTCCCTGCTCTCCCCTGGCCTATGGGAAGGCCCCATGTCCCCACAGCGTGGCTCAGCCATACTGCTCTCCCCCTGAACAGCTCCCTCCTCTTTCATTGCCTTGTCCCTGTTCCCCTGAGCAATAGGAAAATATCCAACTGCTCCTGAGCAAAGCCACAATCTCCCTGTCCAACCCTAACCCCAGCCCTAGCCCTACCTCTATGAATTATTTAGGACTCAGATGATAGCTCATGGGGCACGTCTCCAAAACCCTGAGCAAAGAAAGGCTCTGATAGCAGCAAGTGGAGCAGAGGATCACCAGGGCACAGACACCCCAAATTAAGGTTTCCTTCACAGGCTTTTCTGTTATGTTTACCACCAGTGTCCTCTCCCTCTTCCCTCCTGCTCTCTCTCACCAGGAGGGTTCATTAGTCCTTGCAAAGTCCAAGGAGCAGAAAGTATCAGTCTGACAGTTTCAGTCTGACTTTTGCTGGGGAAGTTCAGGGGTATTTTAATCTTCCACTCAAAGGCTGCTGCTGCCCATGAGAAGGGAGGAAGTCTCATCCAATCCATCCCAGTTTCACAGTGGAAAAACAAACAAAGTAGAACTGAAGCTGCAAGATGTGCCATGGCTTTTCCCACAGTGCAGAGGGTCAATTCCCCAGGTGACCCACTAGAACATGGTGCTTGACAGGGTCAGAGTGGTGGGACGTAGGGGACCCCCAAAGCAAAGAAATACCTGTGGTCCTCCCCACTCGCTGGAACACCTATCTCTAAGGGAAACCTGCTGTAAAGTCAAACAGAAGCAAGGTCCATATTTGACAGCAGTTTTACACACTCCCAGCACAGGATACCTGATCTTGGCAGGAGCTTTGGGATGCTGCTGCAGCACACGCCATGCATAGTAATAACGCTAATGAATCCCCGTCCCTAATTGTCCTGGTCCCGGGGGTGACATGTGCTCCTGACCCAAGCCCTACTCGGGGGAGGGGGGGTTGCTGTGGAGATGCCTTGGGGGGTCCCACACTTTGGAGCTTGACTTCTGGTGCAGGAATAAGCAGCAGGAACAGTCCAGAGAGACAAAGCTGCCCTTCTCATGGAAATGCCTCTGGGGGTGCCGGGAAGGGAGGGAGGAAAGCAGAGGGGCTCTAGCCATGGAGATGCTGCATTGTTTCCCAGTAATTAGCATGTTTTCCAAAGCTTTCCATGAGTCGTCAGTGGCTTTCTAAGGAGGTTTTGCCAAGGAGCATTTAAATGGAAATCCCCTGGAGATACAGACCCTCTGTGCAGGGTCTCACTGGAAGGCAGCGGCTTCCCAGGAAAAACCAACCCCCATCTCCTTGGCTGATGTGTGGGTTTATGTGGACCTTGGATGGGGAGGGGAGGGATTTTCGTGTGCTCCATTATGGGGATGGCATTTCTAACCACAGCCCCTCTCCTGTGGTGCTGCTTCTCAGCCCCAGGTCCTGCTCTGCATGGATACAGGATGGGTCACAGCTGCTTCCCCCCTTTGGCCTGGATCCACACACTGCCATGCCCAGGGTGGGTTCCCTGTGTGGACATGGACACACACACTGACTTCCCATGGGAGCAAAATCATGGAACCATGGGGTTGTTGGACTAGGTGGTTTTTGAATGTCCCTTTCAGCTCAAAACCTTCTGCGATTCCATGTGTGGCAGCAGCACCGTCCCAGCAGTGGCTGTAGAGAGCCCAGGGGCTGTGCCAGTCACTGCGTGAGTGGCTGGAGGTCATCACAGTGCAGCTCATCAGGTGAGCCTTGAGGAGATATCTGGAAGATTTGCGATCTGGAGCCATCCACCAGCATTTGGTAGTCCAAGTGATCAAACCCAGGCCCTAAACCAGCATTTGGAGATAGAAATTAAGTCACTGGATGGTCAGAAGTGACAGAGACCCTGAGGCACCACCCCACCACTCCTGCATCCAGGTCCAGGTGTAGGTGCAGGTGCAGGTGTAGGTGTTGGGGTCCAAGTCCAGCTCCAGGTGCAGATCCAGGTGCAGATACAGATACACATGCAGGAGCAGGTTCAGGTTCAGGTCCAGGTCCAGGTCTAGGTGCAGGCAGACACCTGCTCATGAGCAGCCCTGAGAAATGTGGGCAGACTGGATGCTCCTTCACTGAATGATGATCTGGAGTCTCACTTTGCCCTTTGCCACTTTATTTTCCACCCCTGTGGCAATTCAGAAAAATTCAAAAAACTACTGTGAACCTTTCCCAGATGAAGGTCTCAATGACCAAACTGATGCATCTGACTCAAACCCACATTTTCCCAGACAAAAAAGGTGCAATTTTGCCACTTTCCCCAAGGAATCTCAGCCCAGTTTATTGTGCAGACACATGCCTGGGAGAGTTTCATGGCCCTGTGATTTATGCCAGGGCCTGAGTTATAACTCCCATTTCTGTTCAAAAGCTAAACACTCTAATAGTGGGGGCTATTACTGTCAGCACGGCCCAGCCGCGCTCCGGAGATCCAATCGAGCCCGAGCCGATATCATCTGGGTGTTTGTCTGCCTGATGGAGCTGCCTTTCGTTTCCCCCTCTCCCATATTGCTGTCTCAAGGACTGTTTTCCAAGCAACAATTCATGTCTCCTTCAGTCATCAGCGAAAACAATCAAGCTCGATTTTATTTTTGGCAGAAATCAAATGCTAAATGAGATCTCGGAATCATAAACAAGAGTGATGTAGACAAATCAGAGGGAACTCAGGGAAGAATGGCACAGATGATGAAGGGGCAGGAGGGACTGCTGATGGGGAAAGATTAAAATAAGGAAATACAGCCAGGCCAGGGGAAGACTGATAGGAAACATAACGGCTGTCTAGGAATATCCGAAGGGTGTAAACACTGAAAAGGAAGAAATATTGTCCAGAATGGCTCAAAAAACAGTGGAGCTATGAATAAAGGTGATGAAACTCAACACAGGGAAATTCAGCCTCCACACCAGCATAGATTTCCTCCCCTTCTGCCGATACACAGTTCCACAGCCTTTCCCATGGAAAGCAGGATAAACACAGTGCTGGAGTGCTGTGAGCCCACTGAGGAGAACATCCCTTCAATAAATAATTGGCATTGAAACATTTTCAGCTTTCTGCTCTCCTTCCTCGTAACCAGCCGAGATGGATGAATAATCCATGATGGAGAGTTTACTCAGGGGTTTGGCTGTGGACATCACTCACAGTTCGCCAGTGAATGGATCACACTTGCCTTCAATTCATCTCATATTTGAGTTACCCAATTCTTTCCTTTTTGGCACAGGGTTGTACTCAATGGTCTGAGTGTCCTTGGAGAGCTCACTGTGTTGGTCAGCAGCTGTTGGTCCTGTCCATCACCCCCTGCTCTGGATTGAGATGACATCTCTGAGCAGGGGGACTGGAAAGAGGCCAGTCAGGGGCTGACTGTTGGGATGAGACTAGTTTAGTGAATGAAATAAGGGTGCTCTGGTGAGGAGTCTGGTCTCCATCCTCTTTTGTCAGGAAGTCACACCCCACCTGTACAGTCTGCATGTGACAGTCTCCCATTTTCTATGTCCTAGGAAGTCAATCATTGGATGTCAGCACAGTTTCCATCCCAAGCTCCTTAATGGGTCCTTCTCTGCCTTGCTTGCCCTGTTCTCTGTGAGAACTGGAACAGTTCTTCCAGCAATGACACTGGCACAGGGTGCCCTGGGAAGCTGTGGCTGCCCCATCTCTGGAAGTGTCCAAGGCCAGGCTGGACAGGGCTTGGAGCAATCCAGTCTAGTGGAAGGTGTCCCTGCCTGTGGCAGGGGCACAGAAGGAGATGGACTTCCCTTCCAACCCAGATCATTCTGGGATTCCATGATCCTGTGTTAGGGCCCAAGGCATTGCCCAGGCTCTGTCTCCATCAGCAGACGCTGATTCCATCCTCCCCCCACCTTCCTCTTCATCCCACTTTGCTCCTCTGCTGCTTCTCCTGTTCACAGAGAGAGAAGAGCAGGGGTGGGGGAGGCAGGGCCACAAATAATCCAGTAGGAACTGCTCTGAGCTCGGCACTAAAACATCCTGGCAAAATGCTTGTCCAGGGCTTTCCACCAGACCATTTCAATGGGAACCATGAGTTGCTGAGCTGTGGAAAGGCACTGCCTGAGAGGACACATCATGATGGACTCTTCAAGCGCAGCTGTAAATCTGAGCACCACATCCAAGGTGAATGGAGCTCGTTGGGGTTCAGTGCAGCGTGACAGTGAGAGGGACACACTGAGCCCAAGGTCAGTCCACACTTGCAAAACAGGAGGAGTCTCCCCCAAGCTGCCAACTTTCTGTAGAAAAAGAAAAAGTCTCCTGCACTGACATGGCCTCCTCTGGGCACAGGGATGCAGTGGGGAGGTTCATCTTTTGGAGGAAGGCTGCTCCCAGCTCCAGTTCACACTATGTTGGAGCTCCTGGATTTGAGGACTGAGGGGGATGCTCAGGCCACTGAAAAAGTGACAGTTGTTTGGGTTATCTCAGAACTTGGAAATGGGCTCATTATCTGGCCCCACTGACCAATAGATAGCCAAAGCCCTGTGCCAAATAAACACCAGCCAGGACACACCTGGAGTGCTGGTGAGCTGCGCAGAGCCCTTTTGGGACAAGTCACAGAATCACTCGGGCTGGAAAAGACCTCCAAGATCATCAGGTCCAAGCTGTGACCAATCACCTCCTTGTCACCCAGCCCAGAGCATGGAGTGCCACATCTATTTGTTCCCTAGACACCTCCAGGGATGGGTCATCTACCACCTCCCTGGGCAGCCCCTTCCAGTGCCTGACAACCCTTCCAGTGAATAAATTCTTCCTGATGTCCAGCCTTAACCTCCCTGGCACAGCTCAGACCCATCCTGCTGCCATGAGTATCACCAGTGCTGCTTCCATGGGCATCACTGCCCCTGTTTCCACAGGCACCACCAATCCTGGTCCCACACACCCTGGTACCAGTCTCAGACTGCCCCAACCTCTGGCTGATCCCTCCCGATTTCCAGGCACCTGTGGTGACTCGGACATTTCTCTATTGAACACAAGTCACCACAGCTTCTCACTTCCCTTCAGCCCTGGCCACGTCCCATGGTGTGTGGGGTCCAGCAGAGCAGGCCCCCCCCAGGGCACCCCAGGGGCAGCTCATCCAGGCTGATGAGCTGCAGGGGCTGGGGCAGGTCCCCCAAGGCCATCCCCATGTTTCTGTTCCCAGAGTCAATGGGCTGAAACTGCTCAGGGTAAAGAATAACAAACAAGGAAAAATGAAAATTAAAACTGCCAGCCTGTGTTTTGGCCAAATAAACATCAGCATAAGGATGTGTGGGAATGGTGGGTATGGGGAGGCTTCTCAGAGCTGCTTGGAGGGATGCAGGGGGGCACATCAGCCGTACCAGGCAGTGCCGAGGGGACACCCACCATGTCCGTCACTGGTACCACTATAAGGACACTCGTGTTCCCACTGTGATGCTGGGCCGGTCATGGAGATGGTGCTGGAATCATGGACCTGTTTTCCTAACGAGGCAGTGGAGCTGTGCCAAGGGATGAGAGGACAGAGCAGTGCTGTTGGTAGTGCAGCAGATATTGCCTTTCCTTTGTCTTTCAGGAATGTTCCTATTTTTCTTTTCCCTTTTTATTTTTATATTTTCTTTTTTTTTCCTTCCTTTCTTGTTTTTTTTTCATGACAATCAGTTTTGAGCTGGAAACAAATCAGTTTTTATGAAGAAACAAATCACCACAAGGGTTTCCCTGCTGAGTCCCTCATTTCCTCTGACCCTATTTAAAGACAAGAATGAGAGAACACCTTAGTGTGGTCCTGTTTCTTTTCCCTGTACTGGTGGGGAAGGTTGCCTGCAGGCTCCTCAGCCACCCCCTACCCCAGCAGTGGTCTTGGGGAGACACAGTTTCCCCCTCTGACCTTTAAAAAGAGACAAGAAGTCCTGAGAGTCACAGGGAGCTGACCCATCCAGCACCTGGGGGGCTGGGATGCTCCTGCGCTTGGGATATGGGAATACAGGTGGCCCCAGTGGGAACATCCGTGTGCCCACAGAAGTGACTGTCCCCCAACACCCTCCTCTGGACCCTCAGGGTTAGCCAGGTGGTCTCAGGTGCCCCAGTAGGAAGGAGGGCTCCAGCCCTGCAGATCACACCACAGGCTCTCCCAGGCTGCTCCACAGGGAAGCCCAGAACAGTCCAAATAGGAAACACATTGGGGATTAGTGGGAGAGATAATTCCAGCAGACGGGGCCAGGCTGGCCTTGATTACTGCAAATCACAGCAATCGCTGCTGGTTGCAATCCCAGCAGCAGCAATCCCTTTTTATTGTGCTTTCTTCCTGATTGTGTTTTGGGTTTTCCTCCCTCTGTTGCGGAGCTGAAGGGATCTTGACATGTAGTTTAGGATCAGATCTGGACCTATGAGGGAAGTGCCATAATCTGATTACACAGGAATGTCTCCCGGATCTGAGGCAAGTGACGGCTCTAATTGCACTTAGACTGTCCTAAAACCTTGTTTGTTATATTAAACAAACATAAATATTTCAGTTTAACTTATCTTGGACTATTGTGAGACCAGTGCCCTGGTCCTGCTTTGCAGTGGACATTTCTGACATAAACCACCCTCAGGTGTGGCAGTGATTCTGCCCAGGTGGTACCACAGGTGGGCAATTTGAACCACCATAGCAGCAGGGTGGCAGCCCCTGGCAGCAAACACAGCTGCTGTGGCTGGGTGTGCTCATGGGTCCGTTGAGCCCAGGGATGGCTGTGCCAGGCTGGAGCCGGATCACGGCGCCGTGTCCAGGGGATGCTGCGAGGAGACGCTGCAGCAGCTCCCAGCCTTTCCCTCTGCACTCCCCCCACACTCCTGCCTGTGCTCCTGCTTCCAGGCTCTCTGGGGCAAGCACTAACCATCACCTGGGGCATCTGGTGATTTCTCAAAGGAGCCATTACCTCTCCAAGCAATCAAGCCAACTCGGGCACAACCTGGTGCTCGCTGCGGGGACTCCTTGGGGCTGGTGCCAGGCCAGCAGCTCCACCTTGGGCAGCAGCACTTGGCACAGCAGCACCAGTGTTCAGAAAGGCACCCGAGGGCTCTTTGCTTTGGCAGTGAGGGCTGGGGGTGCCAGCTGGGCTGGTGACCCCAAATACAGCTGCTGCACTTGTGAACATATCAAAGAGGGTGAGGGTAGGATGTTCCTTCAGCTAATTATGGGATGGTTTCTTTAGCTAAAAGTAGGAATAATGAATGGTATCTTCCTGGAAGAGACAGCCCTTCACTGGGCACAGCATCAGGCTGGAGAGAGGGCCCTGTGCAGGAATTCAGCCCCTTTCCTCACTGCCTCACCAACCTTCCCTCTGTCTGTCTTGATCTATTTAGGATTGCTGCTCATTCATCTCTACACTCCTCTCCCCCACGCCCTGCCTGCCACATTTCACCCTTCCTTTATACCTGGAAAGATGGAGTAGGAAGGTTTTGAGGAGCACTCTGAGAGACAGCCCTCACCCTTTGTTTCTCTGATGGCATCTGGTGATAATAACGGTGCAGCAGCCCCAGACCTCCTGGCTTCAATTACTTTACAGGATCAGCTAATCCCAGTTAAAATTACCTTTGTAACTGAAGGGTAATTGTAAATCAGGCTCTCCCCTGCACTTGGGTGTGCTGAAAAATCATTGCTGAGTTGCTCCCCGTGCCAAGGCTGCAGAGATCACCAGATGAGGAACAGGCTCTGGGAGATGTTGTCCCAGAAGATTGGTTTTCCTTTTCAAAGCAAACTCCAAACAGATGGGCCCTTTTCCCTATGGCTCTGCATAGTGGGTAGGATTGAAGTGATGGAGGGAAGAGGAGACGCTTCACAAGTTTGTTTGCCTGGGTAGAGCTCCAAGGATTAACTTCTCCCAGGATTGCTCCAGCCTGGCAGACCTGCCATGAGGAGGCTGATGCAGAGACTGGCTCAGGAGAGCTCTGCCAGTGCCACCTTGAGGCTCTGCCAGTGCTATCCTGCCCGAGGGTGCTCACAGCAGGTGTGCCACCCTCGGATTCAATGGGACAAAACCAGCACAGAGCCCCAAGTCCAGGTAAACACTATGTGAGGCTGAAGGCAGGATGGGGTTGGTTTGGGCCATCATCACTTTTATCTCACTTTGTTTTTCTCAGCCATGGCAGACACAGGAGAAGAAATTAAATGAAACTTTTAAATAAATAAAGACATCCCATTCCTACATATGGCATGATGGGGCTGGGTCTGGCACTCTCAGGAGATCTGATAGGACAAGTGGTGATGGTTTCAAGTTGAAAGAGGGTCCAGTTAGATTAGATATGTTTTTTTAATGAGGGTGATGAGGCCCTGGCACAGGTGCCCAGATAAGCTGTGGCTGCCCCATCCCTGGAAGTGTCCAAGGTCAGGCTGGACAGGGCTTGGAGCAACCTGGGCTGGTGGGAGGTGTCCCTGCCCATGGCAGGGAGTGGAACAAGATGAGCTTTAAGGTCCCTACCAATCCAAACCATTCTGGGATTCCATGATCTCTTCTCTTGCTGGGCCCTCCCTGGACTTTGCAACCACTCTGCAGTCTCAGAACTCTCTGGTCCTTCCACCAAGCAAATGTGCCATTTTCCATGACCAGACAGGGTTTTTCTTTAGAGGGCAGATAAATCTCTCCTGAACTCCTTTATAACCACTGTGTTCTGCTTTATCACTTCGACCCTATATTAACTTCCATGGCAGTTTCTGCAAATTGCTCCTTTTAAATCTGAGATTCCCTGGCTGTAACCCAGCTCTCATTGTGGTCACCTCCTCACTGCTCACTCCTCCTGCCAGCCTTGCCCTGGCACCCATGGTTATTTCACCAGTCCCCTCTAAGCAGCAAATCTATTTTGCCTGGCAGTTTAGTTGTAAGCCCTGATGAAGGATCAGACAGACTCTGATGGCTCAAAGACTCAATAAACTTTATTAACTCCATGACAGGCTTAACACACTCATCACAGACTCCGATCTGGCTCCAGGTTTTGGGCTTGGTGCATCCTGCAGAAAACCCCAGTCCGGCATTGTTTGGCAACCCTTGCCCACAACTGCAGAGCAGATCTCTAGAAAAATAATAAACGAGGCAGGTGTTTCAAGATGAATCACATGTCCAGGTGCTGCCAAGGACAGCATGGATTTAATCCTGAGCACACACAGGACTCTTCCCATGAGCTGCTGCAGGGCCATGGCCCCGTGGCCTTACCGGGGCCGTCAGAGCAGCTCTGGCTGCCCTCGGCCTCCCAGCCCAGGGACAGGAGACAGGACCTGCCCAGGCAATTGCCCTAATTAAAGTAAGGGATATCTCCAAACACTACAGCCCCCTGGAAGTGGGAAGAGTAGTGATGCCACACAAAGCCTCTAATTGCACTTTGGCTCCAATAAAGGTTTGTGCTGTCTGGAGCCAGCCGAGAACTTTCCCAAAGAAAGATAAAAATGGGGAAATGGTGGCATGATCAATGTTACTATTTGGAACTCCTCAAATTGTTTTTCTTCTGTAAGTGTAGCCCAGCACTCCTGGTGCCATTAGGACTCTCCCCTATTTTTCAGTCTGGTTTATGAAAGCTATTGATCTCAGGCTGCTCAAGGATCTGTCAGCCCCGGCCGGGGTGGCTCATCCGAGCCCATTACAGACTCTGCACTCTGCGGTGCCAGGGATCGATGCAGCGCTGGGCACACTCACATGCCAGCCCGAGTGTGGTGTTATTGATCTGTGGGCTCGGAGGCACCTGGGCACACTGGCAGGGGATGGGGGCACTGGGGGAGCAGAGAGCGGGCACTGCTTGGCAAAGCACCACTGACAGCACCATGCGGCTCTCTGGGGCTGCACTCGCCTTAATGATCTCTGATTTGCCTCTTACAGTACATAAATAACTGTGTGAGGCCAGGAGTCCACTCAGAGAGAGGATGAAGGGGAAGGCAGAGGCATTTTCCCATTTCCAGTCACAAACTCGTGCAAAGGGTGAGGCCGTGTCTGTGCTGGGATCTCTGCCCTCCTCTGCCCTATTCCCTCAGCACCCACCACTTGAGGTGTGCAGGTAATTGCAAGGGGACAGAGAGGATTGAGAAGATTTTCACAAGTTATCTGGGATGGATTTTTATAAGTTTGTTTTAAACACAAACCCCAGGGAGTCCCATGGCTGGTGTGTGCCCTGGCAGAGCCAGCATTCCACAGACCCAGGGCTCAGGGACCAGCCACCTACCCAGGGGTTTTTTAATCTCTCTTTTGAATTACATCACCCAAACTGAAAACTGTTCAAGGGCAATTTTCAGTCGAAACCAAGCGGAATTATTCTATTAAGCAGTTTACTACAAATCATGTGATCCTGCTCCAGAGGTGGAGGGGGCAGCTCTTACAGATATCAGGAAGGTTTTGCTACAGAGTGTAAGTTTGGGTGCTGGTGGGAGCAGAGCACCCTCAGTGCCCAACCCAAGGCCACTGCAAAACGTTTTCCCTCCACTGCTTGCAGAGATCAAATCCTACAGCTACAACAGCCAATTGTCCCCATCTCCATCTCCCTGCCCACAGCAGCAGAGCTGGCAAGGAACGTCCCCATCCACCCCATCACAGCATCAAGGCTTGGCCAGCCCAGGAGAACCTCATTTCACAAGGTGGCAATTAAAATTTTATGCTCTGAGTTTTCCCTGAATGATTTTAAACCATCTTTTCTCATGACTACCTAGTAGCAAATCGAGTAAATTAGAATTTGAATGCAATCAACATCCTTAATTCCGACTCCAGCCTGGAGTCCGTCGGGGAGGCTGCGGCTGAGCAGCTGTGCCTGGCAAAGAAGGTCAAGGGCTGGGTGTCCTCGGAGGCTCTGCCCTTGGAGTATTGTCAGGGCGGGAAAGAAACACCAGAAAGTAGGACACAGTCCCCCAAGTAGCACAGAAATCCCACCCTGCTCAGCAAACTTTACTTCTTTCCCTCATCTGTATGTTTTCTGTCACGTCTCAGAGATGTGACTTTGATGATATATGAATAAAGCAGCAGCAGCAGCAGAACCAGCCCATTCCCATCTGCAGGGCCCAGGAGGAGGGAGAGGGGAGATGCTCAGCACCCACTGCAGGGGCCAGGGGTGCTCTCAGCTCGCTTCTGGCAGTGGTCTGGCATGGAGCCCTGATTCCTTGAGTCTGCTCGGTCTCCTCTCTGTCACAGCACACCCCAACAGTGCCCACTGCTCCAGGTACCCCTGAGCTCCAACAGTGCCCACTGCTCCAGGTATCCCTGAGCTCCAATAGTGCCCACTGCTCCAGGCATCCCTGAGCTCCAGCAGTGCCCACTGCTCTGGGTGGCTCTGCACTCCCATCTCCACCTGAAACAAGGTGATGTCTCTGTGGGAAGGTGCCCAGGGGCTCTCAGCCTCCAGATCCCCTACACTGATCCCGTGCCCTGCAGGGAGTCACCAGGCAGGACTCTGGCACTGGAGATTTGTGTGGTGGAGCAGATCAGTCTGTTCAGCCACCCATGTCATGTGCTGTGCAGTGCTCAGAGCGGGCTGAGGAGACACCAAGGTCCCAGGGAAGGACACGTTCCTGGGCACAGGGCCAGCAGACCAGCAGCAGGCACAGGCTCAGGGAGGGCCATGTCTTCCCACACACGAGGACATGCTGTGTCTGCTGGTGCTGGGTACACTCCATCCAGGTGGCTCCACAAACACAAAGTTGTGCAAGTCCCCAGAGCACAGCACCGAGGAGAAACCTTTGGATGGAGACAATCCCACTCCACGAGGAGAGGGGTGCAAGAGTTTTTCTTTCCAATTACAAGCTCAGCAGTTCTGATAAGCTGCAGCTGCAGGAGAGTGGGGTTGCTACCTCCAGCCCTGGCAGGCACAGGAGGGATGGGCTCAGCCGTTAATAAATCACAGGGAACAGCACAGGGAGGTCAGACCGTTGCTGCCAGCAGCCCACTCTCCTCAGCACGGCTGCACGAGCCTTGGTAAAATCCAGCTTGCAACCAGGAATGCCATGAGATACCGGGCCTGGGACCATCCATGGCATGAAGATAACCAGGATCGTGCCAGTGGCCATGGGCAGGTGATGTCCAGGGTCCATCTCAAGCCATCAGCCAGGCTGGGCATTGCCCTGCAGAGGATGGAGCCAGCCCAGAGGCAGGAGCTGGATCCTGGCACAGGAGGAGAGCAGGGGGCCCTGGGGAGGAGCAGCTCAGCCCTCCCAGGGCACACGGATGGGGAGGGCACTGTGGTGGGTACCATGGCCGGGGCTGCTCCATCTCCCTGTCCCCTCTGTGGAATGAAAGCTGGGATTGTTTCACCTCCCACCTCAGAGCTGGAGGCATGTAAACAGGAAAAGTCGCTCCCTGCACACCCGGAGCAAGGGAAAAATGAGGTGTTGAAAAGATGACAACTGGCTCTGCCAAGGACTTCACCTGGGCAGGGAGTGGGGAGAGCAGGGAGCGAGGGATAGAGAAGGTGAGTGGGCTGCAGGAGGAAAGGAGACGCTTTGAAAATTGTAGCTTTTATTTTGGGAACAGAAAATATTCTCTTCCTTGCATGAAAGGATTTTCACTTTCTTCCACCTTGAAAAAGCCAAGGCAGGACCGTGTGGCTGCGGAGGGTGGAGGGGCAGCGGCGGCAGAGCCGGGCAGGGCTGGGCAGGATGCGGCAGAAGAAAAGAGCCCTGTGCGGCTCCGCTCGCCCGGGGGCAATCGGGGCTCTGGGAAAGCCCAGAAGGAACCTTTATCATGGAGTGTTTATCGCTGAGGTCAGTGCTGCCCTTCCCCAGCCCGCCCCCCTCCTCCCTCCCCTGCCTGGGGACCAGTCGCAGGGTTTCCCTCTCTCCCCACAGCCCATGTGTGGTGTGGGTGCCTGTTTTGGTGACAGTAACACTCGGGACGCCGCTCCATCAGCAGAGCGGTTGGTCACAGCAGGACCACGGAGGCTCCCACGCTGCACTGCTGGGCACGGGGCTCAGGCAAAGAACTTTTCCTCCAAGAGCCATGGGAGAAAATTGTCACCTGGTGGCAGGTAGATCTCTTCCTCCATCCCTCAGAACAAGTCCCCCATCCCCGTGCAATGCTCCAAGGGTATTTATGCCCCGCTGCTGCTCCCCGCAGAGGGGGGTCCCAACGCAGAGGCATTTCTTGCCCAGCAGTTGTCCAGGTCCGGGTGGCGTTAGGGGACACCCGGCTCCTGCACATTGTTACCACCTGGTGGCACCAAAAAAGTTGTCAGAGGAAGGACTAATTAATTCCAGTCGCAGTCCTTGGCTTGGGAATTTCAGCGCAGTTTTTAGGATCCCTGTGGTTCGCCGTGTGGCTGTTAAACACCGAGTCATGTTTTATAGCCGGAGGGTTGATGTTCGTGGGCTTCAGCCTCGCAGCAGGGACTGCAGCTCAGACTGAAAGTCAGATAAGGGCGGGGGAGGCTTTGCCTGGAGAGCTCAGCCCCTGGCACCCCCCACCCACTCCCCACCACACTGGCCCGGCAATGGGCATGGGGTGACTGCTCAAGAGTGAGGCTCACTGCCTGTGCCATGGCTGGCAGTGATCCCGTGGGATCCAAAATTCTTTAGAGTAATCCCAAATCCTGCTGGGGCTTGGTTGTCTCCCCTGGTTTGGGCATGGCAGGCCCGAGGACCAGAAATGGCTGCTTGGACCAGTTGCATCCCAGCACTGTCAGCAGGAAACCTTTGGGGCCAGGGTGGGTCAATGGGGGAAAACCCATCAGAAATTCCTCCCTGAAGCAGGAGGGAGGCCCCAGGGTGGGCCCTCCCAGAGCAGAGGCCAGGTCCCTGTGCGGCTGCATCACCAGTTGCTGACAGCAGCTGAATCTCCAGGAGCCTGGAAGTTACCCTAAAACTGTCCAAACAAACCCCCATCTCACAGCTTTGCTGGGCCATGGACAATCTGTCACTGGCTGTGCTTCAGCACAGGGGGAGGGTCGAGCATGGCAGGAGCTCTGCACAGCTGTGGTGCTCCCCTTCCTCCCAGGAGTGGCTGTGGCTGGCAGGGAAAGGGTTTGAGCTCCCTGTGTCACAGCATCACATGAACACCCTTGTCCTTCCCTGCTAAATCCCTTCTTCCTTCTCTGGGAATGGCATGGACAGGCACCCAGGAGAGCTGAGGGGAGATGGGGACACAGTGTCTGATGGACACAAGAAGGGAGATGGTGTCCTGCTGCCACCAGTGTGAGCAGGGTCTTAGGACAGACTGGTGAGGCCCTGGCACAGGGTGCCCAGAGAAGCTGTGGCTGCCCCATCCCTGGAAGTGTCCAAGGCCAGGTTGGACAAGGCTTGGAGCAGCCTGGGCTGGTGGGAGGTGTCCCTGCCCATGGCAGGAGGATGGAGCAAGTTGGGCTTTAAGGTCCCTTCCAATCCAAACTCTCCTATGATTGTGAGAGAAGCTGTGTGGGACCCTTGCCTGCACCAGTGAGCATCACCAGTATCCCACGTCATCATCTCTCCACTGGTGTCTCCCCACCACCCTGGAATGCCTTCTGCTTCCCACCAGCTGTGCTGCCCTCCGGTGAGGTGGCCCCTGGGCAAGGGAGCTGCAGGGCTAGACCAGGGCAGCAGGACTCGCTTGGGCTGCCTCTGCACCACATTCAGCTCTGTGGGAGGCTGCAGGAGCCTCCCACATCCTTCCTTTCCCAGTGATATCGCTAAGCAGGAGGTCAATTGAAGGCAGGACATCTGATGAAAGAGCTTAATTGCTTCAGGTTACATTCAAAAAACACAGCCTAAATAAAGAGGTGGGGAGAGATAGCTGCTCTTGATGGTTTGAGAGATTTATGTGTCTCAGCTGCTCCTGATCAGCTCCAGTCACCTCCAGCTCCCCACTGCCTGTTTTCCACCTTCCAGGGTTGCCCCATGTGTTGAAATGTTTGGGTGTCCCCAGAGGGCTGAGCCTTGGCCCCCATTAATCCCCCCTCACTGACCCGACAACAGGGAGGAAATTTGCCTCAATTAAACATGTAAGGTCTCATTTCCCTTTGAAGTCAGAGCAGCACCAGGGACCACTGGGGAGGTCTGGAGAACAACCAGAGAAACTGGACCCCAAGTCTTCAGACTGGAGAACTGCCCACTGGAGATGAGTCTAAGCCCACGGAGCAGCCTATTCCTGTCTCGCCTCCCTCAGGAGAGTGCCCACATTCCCAAAGCAGTGCTGGAGCAGGGCACATCATGGCAGGGAGAGAGAGCAATGCAGAGGTCCCTAATCTCTTTCAGCTTTTGTTCAAAGGAAGGAAAACCTCCTCTGCTTCAGTTGGGTCTCAGTTCTTCTAGGAGATGGCACCTGGCACCAACACCTCCAGAGAAGGGAAGTGGAGCCCCAAGATCCTGCTCTGCCTCAGATGGGTGTCCCAGCCTGTCAGTATCCCTGCAGGATGTGTGGGTAAGCACAGAGCCGCTCTGAGCACGGCCCTGGGACCTGCCAGTGCAGGGAAGCCTCACCCAGCCCAGAGCCACCAGCCTGTGCGTGCTGCAATGAGACCTGAAAGCACCCAGCCACATTCCCTGCACCTTCTGGCACTGGGGGAATAACAGATCACCAGCTCCTGCCTGTCATCCATCCTGCTTATTTCTGTGCAGGGCCTGATTTATGTTGCATCTCCTTCCTCTGTGCCACCGGCGCGTGCTGATAGATGGCCCTGCTCCCTGCGCTCGCTGTCCCCTTGTGCTGCATCCAGCCATTAATTCTGTGCCAATGTAAACCTGTCTCACCTTCAAGACTTTAATTTTGCAGAAGCATAAACACCTTATAATCCGTCTGTCTTTATCTGGCTCCAGAGCCTTCCCTCCCCTGCCCTGCTGGGGGTTATCTGGGGTGAGGATGTGGCTGCAGAGCAAGAGCAGCAGACGTGGCCAGTGGGGCTGCCCCAGTCCCAGTGCGTGGGTCAGTGGGAGGAAGAGTCACTCACCACCCTCCTCATTCCTCTGGAGTCCATAACAGCCTCTGCATATTCCTAGAGAGATGCAGGAGGTGCAGCCAGGCACAATAAGCCATTAAATCCCAGGGTCAAGTGCTTGGAGGGCCACTAAGTGGTTTAAGCCCAACTTCCAGGCTCTGAACGATGCCCAGACCTTCTGTGCAGGGAGAGTTCTCACCCTGAACAAATTCCAGCATATCCTGGGTTTTCAGTCCTGATGAACAACTGAAAATGGAGCTTTGTGAAGATTTCAGAGTTGGCCGCATGCCACTGCCCTACCTTGCTGCTCCCTCCTTGCTCTGCTCACATCCTGCCTCGCACGTGGGGGGTCCAGCTGATGATCAGCCCCCTGGCTGAGAGCTGGGAGCCTTTGGGCAGGACTGGTGCCACTGCTTGGAGACACCTCATGTTCCACATGAAGGCTTGGGGTTCCCTCCAGCAGTGGCAATTCCACTGTGGCCAGGAAGGAAAACTCCAACAATGTGGCAAAAAGCAGCTGTGTATATCCTGAGGCTGCTCAAGGGTTGGATTTGGTGATCTTGGAGGTCTTTTCCAACCTTTGCAGTTGGTGATTCTAAGGGGCATGGGTATCACTGCCCTGCTGTCTGCCAAGGAATGCCTTGGCTCCAGAGAGAGGGACGGAAGGAGCCACAGCCACTGAATCCCTGAGCCAGCCCCAGGGCAGAGCTCAGACCTGCACAGCCCAGAGGGATGGACAGAGCCTGGCAGGTCATGCTCAGGGCCACCATTGCCCACCACAGTCCCCAGCAAATCCTGCAGCATTTTTCCCTTCCCTGCCCAACTTTCCTCTTTCCCCTTTTTGATTCTTGAGTAATTTGTCCTGATCTTTGGCAATTCCTACAGCACATAAAAATTCGTGCCACTCCTCCCTCTGGGGAATGACGTGCATTCAGCTCCATGGCTGCCATCCATTCAGTGCCAGGTTATTAAAATGAAGATATCTTTCAGCACTACAGACCTGTTAATCAGGGGAATGGCTTCAGAGGGCTTTTGTGGGCTCTGTTAATTTGTGCTGCATTGAGCCACGTCGAGCTGAGCGGAGCATTAGGGATGGGAGAGAAGGGAATAAATCAATGAAGTGGATGGAGGAGTGCTGGGCTGGCTGGTTGTGCCGTGGCTGCCGTGTTCTCACTTAAACACTTTACATCCATCAGAGCCTGCAGGTGGAACTCTGGCTCCCAGGCAACAGGTTTTGTCCCTGTGAGCTCAGCGTGTGCTGTGCAAGTGCCTCAGGATGTGGAGCAGGTGGCTCTGCCTCACCTGTCTGCCCCAGCTCCCAGCAACTCCCAGCTCATCCAGGCTCTGCTCCAGGGCTCTGAGCAGCTCGAGGCAGAAGCTGTGGGTGCTGGGAGGGGGCTGAGGCCCTCATATTGCTACTCAGGGATGACATTCACAGAACAACAGAGCCACAGAATCACAGCATGGTTTGAGGTTTTAGGGATCTTAGAGCTCATCTCGTTCCAACCCCCTTCCATGGGCAGGGACACCTTCCACTAGCCCAGGTTGGTCCAAGCCCGATCCAACTTGGTCCTGGACAATTCCAAGGGATGGGGCAGTCACAACTTCTCTGGGCACCCTGTGCCAGGGCCTCACCCCCCTCACAGGGAAGGATTCCTTCCTAATATCCCATTTAATTCTGCCCTCTGGCAGTGGGAAGCCATTTCCTCTTGTCCTATTGCTCCAGACCCTTGTTCAGAGTCCCTCTCCAGCCCTCTTGGAGCCCCCTTAGGAACTGGAAGGGGCTCTAAGATCTCACACTACCACTCTGAGACAGGAGAAGACAAGCCCACCCCCTTCTCCAGGGTGGCCCCTTGCAGGTTGTGGTTGTCCCCAGCTGGGCTGTTCCTCTGTATGAACACACCACAAGGAATGCAACTGCAGGGAGGTGGGCTCTGCCCAGTGCCCTGGGCACAGTGCCACCAGCCCTGTGGATGGCCTGGGAAGAGAAGTCCCTGCTCCATGTTCTCTGGGCATCTCCTCCCCGCACACATCTCAGAGGAAGCACAGGGAGGGAGCAGTAACTCAACATAATCATTAATAATTAGCACTGCTCCCCCAGCCTCTGCTAATAGATTGACTTTTGGAAATTCGTAACTTCTACTAATGGGGATTTTCCTTTTATACTAATGGCCTCCTGGCAAACAAAAATCCATCAGGCTCCCTCCACAGTGTCGGTCTCCTTGTGCTTCCAAAGGGGAGGATCAAGGGGATGCAGTGCAGCCCCTCTGTGCAGGGATGTGGGTAACATTCTCCTGATCCCTCTGAATGATTTGCAGCATGTGCTGTTCTCTGTCCTCCTTTTTGCTGAGAGGGAGCTCTTGCTTCTGAAGGAGATGTTGCATTTTCACTGGGCTTAATTCTTTAGGAAAAGGAATCATTCATGTCTCCTGCCTTTGAAACCTGCAAGTCTTATCATCTTGCTGTTAATAATGTTCTTTTTTTGATGAAATGTTTCATAACAGCTTTTAAGTCTTTGCTGTGGTCAGACAATGGGAAGATGGCACCAGTTCTGTGCCTGTGAGTGGCCTTCAGGGAATTTTAAGGGAGGGAGATGCTGGAAGTTAGCACCAAGGAGATGGATTAGGATTGTTATCAACTCATAATGCTGCTTAGAATGAAATGTCATACAGAGTTATGGCCCGCCTGGGATGGTGGAGTTTGGCTTTTCCTTTATAGATGTGAGGTGGGGAGTGAAAGCACCACAATGAGGGGCAAAGAAGCCAGATGGGTGCTGGGGCCTTGGCACAGGCACAGGGGACAGGGAGCAGCCAAGCAGCAGGAAACACCTGGCTGGTGTAGCGATGGTGCAGCACCCACGGAGCTCACCCTGATAAACCATCAGGGCCTGCTGGAGTTCTCACATCCCAAAGCTTTGCAGCAGCAATCTATAATTAACAACCTCACCTTCCTGAAATTTGTGCACTGGCTTACCCTGAGCCCAACTGGGAAATGCCTTTGGGGTGCCCAGATGGAGCTGGGTGAGCTGTGGCATCCCCAAAAATACTGGGATCTGTTCCTCAGCTACAAGTCACTCAGCTTTCAGACCCCCAGATCTCCAGGGTGTCTCTTTCTCTGTAACCTCAGACTGTGATGGTAAAATTTCCCAGCTGGAGGACACAATGAACCCTGGAAACAGCCTGTCCAGGGAACTGAGGAGGCACAAACTGTGCTCACAGGGGGAAGTGGCTCTTGCTGTCCGTGGCACGGCACCAGGACTGGTCCCACAAAATGTTAAATCAGTGAACAGCTCAGAAATCTCCCTCTCTCCTGGCATAAGGACAGAATTACTTCCCATCTAGAACACAAGGATAGCTCGAGAAATAACCAGCTGCAGAAGAGCCCCTTCCAAGCATGGTTTACTCCTAGTACCTCACCCATCATTGCTCAGATCACCAGGTGCCCTCAGATGTGGAGAAATAGGTAGAAATGAGGAGTTTTGGTGTTCTCACTGGGCATGAAGTGCCTGGGGTTTGCTGTGGGCTCAGAGGGCAGGTTTTACTCCTTGGACAGAAGTGTCACCTCTGGCTGTCACCTTCCCTGGGCTGCGGCTGTGGGGATTTCACCCATCCCTGCCACAGGCAGCAGCTCAGGCCCCGGGGGATGACCCCGGGCTGTCGCTGGGGCCAACCCTTGCTGTGAGCATCCCAGGAATGTCCCCAGTGGAGGCAGCACGGGGAGGTGCGCTTTGGGGGGGCCGAGGCTGCGTGTCAGCTCCTCCCAGGGGCTCCCGTTTTGTTTTCCCTCTGACTGAGGATGCACTGGGTGAACCTCTGAAATCTGATTCGGGTTTTCAGCGGCAAAGAGGGCTCGTGGCGCCTTTGGAGAAGACATCAATAGCTGGCACGCCTGCAGCCCTGCCCTCGGCCTCCCCCTCTCCGGCCACAAGAGAGGGAAGGCACAAGCACGAGTGCTGGGGCTCAGGCTGTGGAAAATGCTCTTTGTGAGAGCAGGAGAAGAGATTTTCATGCATTCTGTGTACATTCCTTCTGGGCTGGCTCTGGCTTTGTATTTCAAAATCTCATGGTAACTCTTTTTCTGCACTCTGCCTTTCAGCTTTGTAGGTTTTGCCTGGTTTTATCTCCAGGCTGGATATTCTGGCCTGGTTTGGGGCTTTCCCCTCCATCCTCCCCAGCTGTGCCTCATGCTCTGGTTGCCATCAGCTGGTGGGGACAGCCCTGGCTCTGGACACTGCTCCCCCTGTCCAGCCCAGAGGAGGAGATCCCTCTGCTGTGAACAATGGCAGGCGCTCCAGAAATCTCTTCATTCCCATGGATGTGCCAGGAATCCCAACCTGCTCTCAGACACAGAGCAGCCAACCTGGGCTGGGGGGTTGAGCACCAGGACCAGTCCCAGCCATGGATGCAGAGATGAGTTTGGATGGAGCACAGGGCTGGGGTGATGCTGCTCATGCCATGGAGCAGGTCAATGATGGAAAATTCAGCTGGACACAGTCATGCTTAAGCACGACACTAAACCACCTCCTGTGCACTGATAAACCTTCCTTGTCCTTACAGTACCTGGGGCTCATCCTTGTGACTCTGGTGATGGACTGGTGGGGACCCCATGAACCCTCCCATGGCTCTCCCTTCCCCTCGTAGGACTCTGGAGACATGTTGGGTGGGCTCCTGACTGGGTTTCACCCACCCAACCCCTGCCTTTTTGTTTTTCTAAGCCAACTCTCCTCACAGATGATAAATGCCAGCCCAGCCCCGGCCATTCCCTTCATGCCATCCACCAGACCGGAACACCAGCTCACGCTGCAACATCCTTTCTGGGTGCTGGCAGCCCACAATTAGCCGTGATGAATGGGAGTCTCCACAGAGAGATACTGAAAGATAAGTTGCTCAGGAGGTTTAAAAAATGAACTGTGAGGGTTTGGGGCAAAGAATAAGCCGGTATCTGCCAGAGGGAGAGAAAACCACACTCACTTGAGCAGCCTCCTCCTCCAGCCACATCAGCCCTCATGTCTGCATGGATCTGGAAGAAAATTTTGATCAATCTGTGCCTCTTTTATGAGTGCACATAGTGCACTTAATTTATAGTTCTCATGCAAAAGGCAACCACTCTTTAGTTGTTTTTAAATCCTTATCAGAAGTGAGGCACTGTTTGTTTTTAAACAAGCAGAGGCCAGTGGTGGAGGGAGACTTCTCACTAATTGGAAATTATTGTGTGGGACAGGGCAGGAAGGGAGTTTGCCTTTTAGCCCAAACGGTATGTAAGAGAGAACCTCACGTTATGAAGTGCAATTATGAAAATGTATTCTCCCCTCAAGCTCTGAAGCACAGAAAAAGGGCTGTTAAATGGCGAAATATTTACTTTGCCTTCCCAGCCGAGGAGCTGGCGGTGACAGCAGCGGTTTGGGTACAACCAGAGCACTCTTATCCTGGAATCATGGAATTCCAGAATGGTTTGGGTTGGAAGAGATCTTAAAGATCATCCAGTCCCACCTTCCTGCCATGGACAGGAACACATTCCACTATCCCAGGTTGCTCCAAGTCCTGTCCAACCTGGCCTTGGACACTTCAGGGATGGGACAGCCACAGCTTCTCTGGGCACCTGTGCCAGTTCTGTGGTACATTCCTCTTGCACAAGGATCATTGTGGCTGGTTCTCCTGGGTGTACTGGGCCCATGGGATTGTTTCTAGAACTCAAACCACTTTTTTTTTACTGCAGAGAACTTGATTCTAAAGTTAATTTTTGCAGTTGACACACTGAGCTCTATTAACTTGCCACACTTTCATGAAGCACATCAGATGTCTGGGGTCTTTCCCTTAAATCTCAAGGCCAAGGGCATAGTCTCATAAAATAAGATGGCACAATCTCCACAGAGAAGTTTTACAGTTTGTGCCAATTAACAAATTCGATGATGCTTTTTGATTTTCTTTTTTGGGTAGCCCAGAGCCCGTGGGCCAGGCAGGCACACACTGTGGAGGCCCCTGTGTGTCGAGAAAGGGCTGTTAATAACTAGAAGAGCTGCTCCAGGACTGGGAAGAGTTTGAAGCCTCCAGGAAGCTCTGAATGCAGAGGAGTGTAGGCATGGTGGAGACCACCCTGTTGAGAAAAAGGGAGCACTGCCTGCAGGATGTCCTGGGAGGGGAGGACTGAGGCAGCCTGGCTGTCTGATGGCCTCCACTGGAGATTATCATAAACCCTTTAAAGCAAACAAAGTTCCCTGAAGCTGAAAAGGTACAATTTGAATGCACTTAGGAAGAGGAGGTTTGAGCAGCACAATCCATTCTGTCTCTGAAATGTCATGAAACATTTATACAGCTGCTCAGTTGGCATTAAAATGTAGGTCTTCTGCAGGAACACGGCAAACAGCTCCAGGTCACTGGGAGAAGTCCAGGACCTCCAGCAAAGGGTGGCTGGGAGCCACTGGCATCCAGCAGCTGGGGCAGGAGCATCGATGACCCATAGCCACGGGCAATGCCAGCAAACAGCACTCCTGATTTGAGCAGGGCAGAGCAGGCTGGAAGGCAGTTTCCCTGCACAGTGTGGAGGACGGCTCCTTCCCGCAGGACTGCTTCCCGAAATGCCGCATCCAGCCCAGTCAGAACCGAAACGGATGGAGAAAAGAAACAAAAGGAGAGGGAGGTGCCAATATGGGCAGAGATATTCCCTGTTCCCTTGGCTGCGAGAGGGGGAGGGAAGCTCCCTAGTGAGCACACAGCCTCGCCTGATGGTGGGAGTCGGGAAAACACCAACCAGTCGTTTCGGAGGGCTGGTTACATCGGCAGGAGCGTGGAGGCTCTGTCTGCTGATCTCTCTCCACCTGTCCTCTTCCCCCAGCCCATCTCACTTCCTCCCGCCTCGCTGCCCCCTCTGCCACATCGCGGGGCCGATCCATACAGCCGATGCCCGCAGATGCCTCGGTACCTCCCGCGCCCTGCGCTGGCTCTGCCCCTGACCGGCTCTGCCTCGGTGCCCCGGGGCAGCGCAGGCACCGCTGCCACCTCCGTAACCCCGAGAGGAGCGGGAGGGTGATGTGGCTCGTCCCTGTGTCGCACCCCTCGGGCGGTGCCCCCCGTGCCCGCTGCAGCCCGGGCCGGGCACCGGCGCTTTCCTTCAGCCGCGTGCCGAGGTCTGCGGCTTTGGTCCGTGTCCCGGCTTTGATCCTCTCCTGGCTGCGGTTCCCTGTTTACACAGGCAACCACAGCTCTTTGCATCCGCACTCAGCAGCTCTTCTGAGGCGTTTTCTGATGCCCACGATACGGGTCCGGTGTCTGCGCAGGGGCCGAGCCCAATCTCCGCATTCCCCATCCTGCCCCGACACATCCCTCGGAGCTGCTCAGCACTGATCTGGGTTTGTTGATGGTGGCAGCCGTCCCAGACAAACCCACGGGGGATGGAGCTCTCCTCCCCGAGCAAGCACGTCTTTTGTTCCCCAGAAGGCCAACGTGGGAGGAGACCCACCCGCGCGGGCTGCGCACGGTGAGCAGCGGGCAGTGCTCCATGGAGGACATGCCTCGCTGAACTCCGCTGCTCCTTCACGTGCATTAGGACGGGGTTTGTTCTGCTTTATTTTTTTTCTTCTTTCTTTTATCCTCCCAGCCCTTCTGGCAGGTTTTTGAATACACATAATGACTTGGAAGGTGCGGTGAAGGTTCTGGCAGCCGCGGGGCGGGAGCGCAGCCAAGGCGCGGGGCCGCACGGTGGTTTCATCCCATTTGCAAACTATAAGGCTGCCTTTGAGCGGGGGGGCAGAGCGAGGAACATGTGCTAAACATCATGTCAGGGAGCTTAGCGCATTACGGGCAACAGCGGGCTGGCTGCGGACAAATGGGAGCGCTTTGGGATCTGTTGGAGGAAAGGGGAGGCGAAAGCAGCCCCTTGATTTAGGGCGGAGTGAGCGGCTCTGGCAGGGCACGTACAAGGGGCTTCTCCGGGTGGTACAGCCAAGCAAGTGTCAGAGTGGCATAAATCAGAGCTCTGCCCGTGTCTGTCAGACCCTGGAGGAGAACTGCTCGGTGTGTGAGGGCACACACAAAGGAGCACAGACACGCAGTAATGACATGGAAAGAGAGTCCTCGGGAAAATAAAAACCCAGACACCAACCTGCAGCACGTGTTTCAAGGCTGGGCTCCAAAAACCTTCCCTCAGCCACCTGGGGTGGCACAAAGAGAAGCTGCTCCTGCTCAGCACTGCTGTGTCCTCAAGGAACTCGTGGGCCAACTGTCTTCAACAACTTTGTAGTAAAGGAGTGACCAGCTTGTAAAGCAGCAACCTACCCATGGTGTTTGTGTGGTTCCCTTCCTGCCACACAGAGAGACAACATCTGATGTTCTGGTCACCCTGGGTGACCAGGCTGCTCTCACAACCAAAATATCTGCAGGACTGACAGACTTTATCTATCATCATACTCCTTGGGATGGTGGCACGGATGGAAGAGCAAACTTCAGAGTTGGAGTTGTGGGTGCTGACTGATGGGATCAGCCAGGTCAGGTTCCCTGAGATTTGAGAGGCAGGTTCAAAACTCTAGTTAAAAAATGATCTCTCTTCTTCAAAGGCATTCCGGGCTGTCCCTCATTTTCCCCACCCCACGGGGCAGGAGAGCACCATGTCCGGTCTGGGACAGCAGGCAGGGAGCTGATGATAGCTGAGGCCAGAGGACAGTGCCAGAGTCCTGCAGGGACAGAAGAGCTTCTCCAGACATTTTTAAACTCTGAATGTGCAGAAAATGAAATGCCCAATGACCAGTTTTGGGAAAGAAAAAGGATCAAAGCAGCAGAAGGAAAGCTGAGGGTCTTTTGGCAGATGCAGGAGGATGTTGTCCCTGCCAGGCAGAGGGTGAGCACAGGCTGCCTCACACACCTTGCTGCAACCACAGCTCCTGCAGCACTCACCATCAGAGCATCATCTGAGCCAGGCAGTGGCACCAGCTCACCAGCTCAGGCATCAGCAGGGCCTGGGCTGGGATGTGCTGGACAAACCCAGCTGCTTCCAGCTCAGTGACAAAGATGTTGGTCCAACAGCTCCAGGACCGCACAGGCTCAGAGCCTCTTCCTGCTGCTCCTGAGTGCAGCTGCACACTGGGGTTCTGGGTCCAGGGCTGGACAGCTCTCCCCTGTTTCTGGCCTGCTATATGTCCCTGCTGATGTTTCATGTCACGGTGCAGAGAAGAGGGTCTCTGATGGCATCTCAGGGGCTGTGACACTCCCCCTTGCTGTCCCCCTGCCATGCTCACACAGTACCAGGTCCCACACAGATGCTGCATGACCAGAGCCAGAGATGCTTTTCCTGGTGCTCATGCTTCACCCCAGCACACGAGCAGAGGGATGTAATTCCAACTTGCCAACCAAAGCCCATGGCTCCTCTATTTCTGGTGGCTCCAGCACAGCAGTCCAGCAACTCTCTCCATGCTTTGCAGCCCTGCACATAGAAATGTTTAATCCCCTGTAACCCACAGTGGTTGGGTGGTGACATCCATCACCCCAGGCAGGGAGAGCTCCTTCCCTCCACATTGCTCATGGCCCTAATGGAGACAGCGAATAATTCACACCTGACAAGTGTGAGACTGTGGTTTCCCCTCTGTGATCTCCCTGGGAAGCCAAGGCAGCAGCCACTCAGCAAACCCCTTTGGCTCTGCCAGGAGGCCCCGGTGCTGTACCCCCCTGCCAGGCTGGTGGCAGGAGCCCCAATCAAACATGGGCAGGGGGACACAGCCAGTGTCACCCCCTTTCCAGCAGCAGCTCACTCTGCTCCACGACTCCCTCCCCTTTCTTTTTTCCATTTGTTTGCTCATTCCTTCTTTATTCTCTGCAATTGTCCTTAATGGAAACAGCATCTCAGCGGAGTCACCCGCAGGAAAGCTCCAGCACAGAGGGATTTTTGTGGATGGCTTTAATAAAAACATTGAAGCTCTGTTGTTGTTATAGTGCTGTGTGATCCATTAAGTCTATTAAATACAACAGAGGAAAACTGTGAAAAAAGCCAGAGGAGGCCATGATGTCACAAAAAACAAATGAGCTGGGGCTGCTTTCCTGCTCCTCTGCAGTTCCACAGCTCTGGCCTGTGCCTCGCTGGCTGTGCCAGCTGACAGTGGACCGGTGTTTGCTCACCTGTCATTTGCCACATGTGCAGGTGTGTGTGTATTTGGGTTCCATAAATGTGGAGTTTCTAGGTATTAATCCAGAGGATTTTAAAGGCAAGGACCCAGAAGATTTGCTTCTCCCTGTACAGACTCCTCCACAACACGCATGTGCTGGGCCATGTCAGCCCATGTGTGTGCACAGGAGTCTCTGGGGACACATGTGCTGCTGGTCTGGGTGTGCCACACCAGAACTGGGGCCTGGAAACAGTCTCTGTATCCCTTAAAACACCTCTGTACCCCTTAAAATATTGTGTGCCCCATAAAACACTCCCCAGCTGCAGACAGTGATGGACGTGGTGATATATGTGCCCCCCTGGCACCTGCCACAGCTCAGCTCTGGCTGCGGGTTCCAATGTGGAGCCAAACCAGGTTGGAATCCAGCCCTGGCTCCAGGACAGATGCTCCATCCCGCTCAGTACCAAGTGGCTGTGAAGGGGTGGAGGAATATGTGCAGGGAGGGAAGTTTGCCTTGCTGGGGAGCCTGGAGCTGGGCTGCATAGGTGAAATGCCTTCTGGCCAGAGCAGAGGAGGTGGGTGAACAAGGAACAGGATGGCAGAGAAGGCAAGAGCATCATGCCATGGGATCATCGTGGCATGTATTGTCACAGTGTGGAATTGGCATGGTATGGGATTTCTCTGGCATGACACACAGAGGTTCAGCATTTCCAAACCACCCAAGCATCACAAAAGCCTCCTCAAATGGAAAGGCTGGACCTCCCTGAGCTCCAGGTCTGATGTGCTCTCTAGGATGTGTCCTGTGACAAAGCCATGGGTGCCACCACCAACTCTCTCCTGACACTGCAGTGATGAGGGACTGCCTGGGAAGTGCTTGGAGATCCTCTGCTTGGGGAGGATACAGGTTACATTTATATTTAGCTCTTTATCTCTTGCTTGGCTTTGTGCATCCTGGATAGATCTCGCTCTGATCTAAGCCTTTATTCCTAGAAAAGGGATTTAAGGAAGGCTGAAGGCAGCAGAAGGGAAGCAGGGATGCTGGAGGTCTGTGTTGTGCTGTTGACCAGAGATCAGGAGAAGAAGATGCCCATGGATATGTGCACAACACAAAAGAATAAACCCTCCCCAGCTGCCTCAGCACGTGGCCAGCACACACAGCAGCCTGGGAATATGACCTGGAGGCAGATCCTTCCATGAGCTCAAGGCAAACAGTGGGACAGGCTGGAGCCAGCCCCCCGTGGAAAGCAGCATGGGCCCCCAGCAGAGTCAGGGAGCACCCCAGCGAGCAGACATTCCAGCAATTCCCTGCACAAACAGCATGGGATCATCCATATCTTCTGTTTATTTGCACAGGATAATTTTTTTGTTGACACTCAAGAACCTTCTTCCTCTGGTCCCCCTTCTCCAGGGTTCTATAAAACGTTAACCTTTGGTCTCACAGCCACATACCAGAGCCCTCCCTGTGCCAAACTAGGGAAGGTGGTGGGACCTGGACAGGCAGTGCCCAGGAGCCACCGCAGAGGTGCCACAGTGCATTTGAGCCTGGGCACGGTGAGCAGGGAGACCAGTCCCCATCCACCCCCATCCCCCTGCAGCGTTCCATCCCCTCTGCAGCAATGCCCTGGCTCCCCTCAGTCACTCCCTGGGTTGTCAGAGCTCACCCAGCCCCTTGCCCCCCCTGCCAAAGCCCTCCTGCCCCCCCCCACCAAAGACCCTTTGTTGATATTTCAGCTGTTAGACAAAAATACGAGCCCCGAAGAAAGCGCATGAAGAGCTCGGGATGCTCCAGTCCCATCCAGATGGGCTTTCTTAAGGAAAAGGACAAGAAATAAGTCATGTCCAGAGTGATTTTATTCCCTGTGTGTCCTCCCACATTCCACTGGGCCATGGTTTATACTTCTAGAGTTGCTCAATCACCCTGTTGGACCTGCCTCCAAAGACGATGCCTAATCCCTTCTGGAAACCTCCTAATATCTTTGGCTACTCCCCTGCCTCGTGGCCATGAATAATGTGGGACTGGACAGTCCTTCCTCAGTGCCAGCCTTTCTGGCCATTTAACATCCATGGTGACTTCAGAAGGGTATGGAGACTTCAAGTAGAATCCCAAAATGTGTTATCCCTGTGCATTCACTGCTCAGCATCCAATATCCACCACTGGAATGATGTTCACTGGCTTTGACACTGGGGAACCATAGGCAGTTCTTGTGGCCAAAGCAGAGGGGAGGGCTCTGTGTGCTGCCTCCAGCACAGGACCAGCGTGGCATCCTGCTGTCATTGTCCTGGGGCACCAGGGACACATCACTTTCCCAGGAAGTTGTGCCACAATGATTCACAAGTATCAGCCTGGGATGTTCCAGTTTAAAGAAGAAAAGTAAACCACAGACTCCCTGAATAGTTTGAGTTGGGAGGGACCTTAAAGGTCATCTCGTTCCACCACCTGCCGTGGGCAGGGACACCTTCCACTAGCCCAGGTTGCTCCAACGTGGCCTTGGACACTTCAGGGATGGGGCAGCCACAGCTTCCCTGGGCAACCTTTGCCAGGGCCCCACCACCCTCACAGGGAAGAATTTTTTCCCAACATCTAAATCTCCCCTTTGTCAGTTTGAAGCCATCCCCCCTTGATAATGTTCAAAACCTGCAATACTTGGAAGTCAGTTGATCAGATTGGGATTATAAATACCCAAACACCAGGAATTAGACAAAAGGACCCTCTCGTGTTTATTGCCTGTGCCTTTTTGTCATGGTTTTCTCCTCAGGACGGTCTTCTTAGCTCCTGTTGTCAGGGTGACCGGCCCCAAGGCCCAGGGCTGTGCAGTGAGGACCCCAACTGATATCCTGCCTGACTTCTCAGGGCTCCAGCTTGGAAGAGTGGCATTAACAGGATGTCAGTGGTTTCCTGGAGCATGGCACAGAGAGCTTCCCTCGCTCTCCAGGCTTGGTTGCAGACGAACACATCACTCAGTGTGTCAGTACTTCAAGGAAATGTTGCCCAGCCTATTTTTGCTCTGTAAATTGAAAGGCTGAAGTGCCTAATTTTGAGCTAAATACACCCCTGAGCAGAGCCCAGGGATAAAGGGGCAAGTTTATGTGCCCACAATTCTGCCCATCACAGCCACAGTGTCCAACTCTGCTCCCACCAGAGTGGCACATTCCCACAGAGTCACCAGCTCCTCTGGCCACGGGGACTGTCCTGGGGTACCCATATCCAAGAGCCACCACAGACAGGAGGGAAAAACAACACAAATTCCAGAACCCACCTAAAAATCCACTTTCAGTAGAAACGTTGCCATTTCCTGTTCCTTTTTGGGGGCAACTGCAGAGCTCATAAGGCAGCTTGGCTGGACTAATCCTCAGATTAGGACGTCTTAAACCATAAGGCTTTCCCTTTTCCTTCATGGACAAAGTGTAGTTATCTCTTCAGGGCTCTGCCTCAAAGCCAGAGTAGGAGATTCCACTGATTTCAGAATTGGGTTTGAATAAAGATGTCTGGTCTCAGAATAACAATATTCACAGCGATAGACTGCATTATATAATGTCCTGTAATAAAAGATATTACGGCATTACCAGGAGACAGGAATGCAGAGGGAAGGAAAGAGCAGACGTGACAGTGATAAATCAATCCGGAGAAGAAATACCAAATGCAATATACTCTTTGTCTCCTTTTGTTTGAGGCTCTGATAGATGTCTCCAGGTTCAAATAACAAAGCTTGCAGGAACCAGCTCCTGCTCCTGCACTGAGCTGAGTTTATTAACCCACTCTGTAAACAGCCACTGCACCTCTGTGATTGTCTCCTCTCCCCTCTGGCAGCTGTTGGACAGATGTGCAGGACATGGCCAGGCAGGAGAGGCAGGGCTTCCAGGTGAAAGAATACATCCTAAAATTGCTCCTGATGATGATAATGTGGGCTTCTAAAAGTTGTCAATTAGGGAAGAAATGGGAAAAGAGGCAAGAAGGGATGATGTCTCCCTGGTGTGGGCTCAGGGGGGCTGGAGCTGGAGGGCAAAGCTCTCTTCAGGCTGCCCCCCAAAACCCAGAGTGGGGCTCTCTACAGTGAGGCAGAGAATGTTCCCCATCCCCAAGGCTGCTGCACTGCTGTGGTTGTAAGACAATTTAACTGTCGAGGCCTCCCTTCAGCAAGGAGCTCAATCACACATCTCATTTCCAACAGTTAAGTGAGTCCATTGACTTCAATGATTTTCTTCAAAGGAACAATGGAGCCATTTCAGGCTCTGGGCCCTGCTGGATCAGCCCTGGGCTCTCCTCCCAGGGCTCCAAATTGACCACTTGCTTTTATGTAGGGCTGTTTTTTCCCCACGATCTTTGATGCTGTTAATTTACTGCTCTTATGACTTTTGACCAGAGAGAACAAGAGGGCTGTGATTATTTTCTTTAAACTCTGGAAATTAGGAATAAAAATGGTGACCTGTGACTTCATCCCAAGGTATGAAGTTGTCATTCCTCATAACATCTCCTGGAGTTTCACTTGGTCTGTCACACTGCTCTGGCCAGGAGTTTTAATACTGGCACAAAGGAAAATGATGTGGTAACTTCCAGTGGTTGGAGCTGCTCTCTTAAGTAGCATTAATCCATCATTTCTAGAGCACACCAGGTGGATTTGGGGTTTCCTCACACTGCTTTGGGGTGCAGCTCAATACTCAGAGCTCAGCAGGGCTGGTGGAGGCTGCGTGGTCCCAGCTGTCCCTTCTCTGCCAGACAAATGTCCTTTTTGGGGACAGCTGAGGAACAGAGCCTGGCTCAGTGACAGAACGTTAACCCTGAGGTCTGTGCTGGTCCTTGGCTCCTAAAGGCTCTCATGAGTAAGAGATTAACAGCCATGACTTTAACAGGCCTTGGCTTTTCTTTTCCTTACTTTTTTTTACAAAAAAAGCTACATTTCTTCCCTTTCTTTTTAATGAGACAGGGGAAATACGAGTGGTTGCAGTGGCAGCTTGTGCCACCAGCAGCACTGCTCCCCAGTGGCAATCTGCTCAGCAGGACAAGGAGCCAGAGAACCAGGTCCCTGCTGCCCATGGGCTGTGCTGATATGGTGGCACCCATAGGACAGGCTTCCCCCAGGATGGAGAGGCAGCAGGGGGAAGAGATGGGCCAGAGAGCTGTGCCCCATGGCATAGCCAGCCTTGAATATCCTGGGGATGGGGAGGCAGCAGGGGAAGAAGTGATGGCCCAGGGAACTCTGCCCCATGGCAGGGCCAGCCTGGAGCTCCCAGCAGGATCCTGGCTCTGGATTGCAGAAAGCAGGATCACTGCACACACCTCCTGGAACACCACAGTTCAGCAAGGAGGATGCTCCTCCAGCTCTTCTCCTCCACTCAGGAGGAGGAAGGGGAACAAACCTGTCAGGAACCAGCTCCCTGGCAGGGATAGGTACTCCAGGACCCCTTCCCTCTGTGCCATCCACCCACCTCATGCAGTCTCCTTCCTTCTCTCCGCTCTTTCCTCTTTCTCTCCTTCCATTTCTGTTTCCTCCATGCCTTTCCCTCCCTGTCACCTCTCTGCACATCCTCCCCTACTTTGTCTGTGGATACCAAGGAAGATTAGAGTTTTTAATTGCAGCTCTGGTTTTGGCCGTGGAGTCTCGGAGCTGGCCAAGCAGCAGGGCTGGCTCAGATGTTCCGTGTGCAGCCTTTCTGCTTGGCTACACTTGTTTATGACTCGTTCATTAGCTTTTTTGCGTTGCTGGAGATCTGAGGCACTCACATGGAGAAGGAGGCTCGAAGTGACAGCGGAGAAAGGCGCTGCTAGTGAGATTATAGCCGCTCTCTGGCGCGGGTGGGAGCGCGGCAGAGGGCACTGGCAGAGCTCTGCCTTTGTGCGCCGCTCAAAGGGCCCTGTCACAGCGTGTCAGGCAGCCTCCTGGAAAAAAGGAACTTTCCAAAACCCCATGAGAACTGGTTAAGTTAACCCCTTCCCTGCTGGCCACCCACTGAGGGGTTCCAGGCAGAGCAGGGAGCTGCCTGTGCCAGCCCTGGGCCCCATCACGGGTCGTACATGTGCCTCGTGCTCAGCACAAACCCTCTCCCAGGCTTTATCACCAGACTGTGTCTATCAAATCAGGACAGAAACTTGGAAATCATGCAATGAGTCAAGGAGACAATTATAATGCCACCATCAAAAGGCCTGTCCTTGTCCTTACAGCATTAATTCCCCAGAGTGGCTGCACACACACACTCACAGGGCACTGCAGAGCCCTCAGCAGTGCCCTGGTGGCCCACCTGGTCCCCATCTCTGCAGGCACCCAGTGTGGTCCCTTTGCTCTTTCCTGCCATCATTCCTGTGGGATCCTGTGAGAGAGAAGTGGGAGGGGATGCTGACCAAGCCCTGAGTGGGGCTGGGTGCTCACTACAGCTCCAGTGGCAGTGGGCAGCATTAAACCCAAATTACAGTTAATTACACAGGAATCCTGAACTAATGGAGCAGAGGAAGCTGGGTGGTGAGAGGCCAAATGGTCCTAATCAGCTGCTCCACAACCATCCCTGGAAGTGTTCAAAAAACCTGTGGATGTGGCCTTGGCAGTGCTGGGGAAATGGCAGGACTTCATAAACTCAGAGGCCTTTTCCAATCATATAGATCCTGTGATTCCATAGATCTCGGAATGTCTAAGCTCCCTGTGGCCCTCCCAGGGACAGCCAGCTGTCCAGTGGTTGATCCATGAGGAGGGTTGGGGTGTCAGCAGGCAGCTCCTGTGGTGCCCATAAGGGTTGGGGTGTCATCAGCAGCTCCAATGGTCCCATGGGGAGGGTCAGGGTGTCTGCAGGCAGCTCCAATGGTCCCAAGGGGACCAGCCCAGAGGAGTTGCCATCCCCCAAAGCCACGCTCCCAGGAAAGGGGCTCCCTGCTCCCGCTCAGGGGTGTTTACACTGAGCCCTGACAGATGGGCCTGGGCTGTGCATGTTTATACAGCAGCTCCCAGAGGCTCCAGATGGCCCCGAGCTCCTGGCCAGCACTTCCCTCTGCACTCCCAGCTGGACTGTTGGGCTCCCCGGCTCAGAGCTCCCCCAGTGGGGCAGGACTGGGACAGGGAGGTTGCTGCCCTCGAAACACCCCGCCAATTTGTTCCTCCCCATCAGACACTGCTGGCAGCATCCCTGGGGGACCCTTAGGTGTCACTACAGCCTTCAAAGTCCGCAGTAACCACCAGCTGATGTACTTTCAACCCTGGGAAGGAGAGAGGAAGGAAGCTCTGGAGACTGGGGAACATCCTCAATCTCACCACCAGCTTCTCCACAGGGCCATTCCACAGGGCCAGCCAGGCCCCAGTGTCACCCTGGGCTGGAGCAAGACACTGGGCCCTGTGGTTACCAGCTTTGCCCATGGCCTGGGGAAGGAGCATGGGCGGTGGCGGTGGGGACACTTGGGACCAGGGGTGACAAAACTCTGCAGAAGCAAAGTCTCTGTGCTTTGAGAAGGTGCCAGGTGGTGTGGCACGATCCCACCTGGTGTGAAGTATCATGGCATGGCATGGTCCTGCAGGCTGTGGCATGGAGTCTACTGTGTGGCATGACAAGGTCCCCCAAGGCACGGCGTGGTGCCCTGTGGAGTGTCCACCACGGAGTGGAGTGGTGCCCCACGGAGCGACAGTGCCATAACCGAGCCAAGTGTGGGGGCTCAGGGCTCCCTGCCTGCCACCAGCTGGGGGCTGCCATGGCACAACTGCTGCCACACACACCAGTGACCATCCCTGAGCAGCCTCTGCCGAGAGCCACATGAACAGGGGGCTCCTCCGTGCCCACTGCAGTGATCGCCAACCTTTCCCTCGGGAGGCAGAGGACGAGGTGCAGGGAGCACACCCCAGCCCTGCCATTCTGCTTCCCGGAGCGGTGCCAGCCCTGCCCTGGCACCGCCAGCACTGCGCTAATGAGCACAGCCCCTAACGGGCTGCAAGGGGGTTAATTGCTCCCCTCCTCCCCCGGAGCGCCCCGGGGCACACGCGTGAGAACGGGTCCCTTCCACGATTTGCATCATTCAGAAAGAAGCACATTTTTTCCCAACTCTTAATGAATATTGCAGATTCCAGGGGCTGGAGGAGATGAGCCCTGCCAGGCCGGATCGCGCTCTGCAGAAACACTTTGTCACTTGCTGTTCCCATCACGGCGCTTGAACAGCCCGACAGAGTCGAGCTCATGAGTCTGGACAGCGAAGCTGCTCAAAGCCCGCGCGGCCCCGGCTCCGCTTTCGGGTCATGGAAATGCCACTGTCACTTCGATGTCGGAATGTCCCCAACACGTTGTCAATAGGGATGTGAAATGCCCCACTCAGGGGGAGAGGAGACAAAGGGAGAGGGGCGGCCCCTGCCCCCGGACAGCGCTCCCGGCGGGCACAGCGCCCGCAGCGGGGGCTCAGCACCGCTCGGCATCCACCCACGGGGGCACCGCTCTGCGGGGGCACCCAAAAACCGCCAGGGAAAGGCCTGGAGGGGCAGCACAGCCCCGCGGCACCCACCAGGACCAGGGACAGCCCCGGCACTGCTGCTCCCCGTCAGTGTGTGCTCCTCCCTGTGTACAGGTGTGTGCGTGAGGGCTGCACACATTGAGTATGTATCCAGCACACACCCAGCACACACCCAGCACGAACCGGCGTGCACCCAGCGTGCCAGCAGGATTCAGTGGCATTAGGAAATTGTGTGCCAGTCTGTGCAGTGGCAGCCAGACCCAGGGTGATGGGCATGTCCTGGAAAGCTGTTTAATGATGGCACACTAATTGCACGGATGGGATACAAACAGAACCACAGCGATAAGTGTGTTAGCAGCAATAACAGCCACACCCTCAGACTGGCAGAACAGCCTGTACCCCAGTTAGGGAGATTTTGGGAAAGCTGGAATGGAGCTGGCAGCGCCCTGGAGCTGTTTCATTAGCACTCACTGACTCGGCTGCCTCCCTTTCACTGAGCTAAGTAATAATATCATTCAACTCCAGAGGCAAGAGGCTCTTCTAAGGAGAAGGGACATGAAGGAAAAAGCTGCTGTCCCTCATGGAGAGGTCAGTGATCTGTGACTGCACTGGGGCTGTCCCAGAGCCCCTGCTGCCCCTTCTGGGGCAGGGCTGGGCTGGCACTGCCCACTGTGCCTGCTCCAGGATGGACATTCCCATCCAGGTAACACTGCTGACAACAGGGGAGGATTTACCAATAGCCATAAATTAATCCTTTTTTTCTTTCATGGTGTCACAAGGTCACATTTTATGGCAAATCATTCTGATAGTTGCTGTGAGCATATTACCTGCTGCACTCCTACAAAATGCAGCGAATTCCAGAGCCCAGCTGAGCCCCAGCCCACATTGGGACACACTTCCCACGGCTGGAGGGTGCTCGTATGTTGCCAGTAATATTTGCTACTCAAGTCTGTAAATATTTAAACAAATCAGGCAAATGTTGGCCCAGTGAATCCAAATGCTTTGCTGTTGCTGAAGAAAATGTGGGAAAAGACCCAAAAGAAGTGGGTTCATCCTTGTCTTCCTCCACTTTCTGCACATGGATCCTGGTCAGCTTTGTGCATCTGGAATGGGATACAGGCAGGTGACACCAACAAATGAAATATTTACTATTATTATTCACTAGGAATGATCATCTCTACCAGGCTGGCAAGAGCAAGGGGCTCTGTCCTTCCTGGTGCTGCTGGAAGGGCTGGAGGATCACCAGAAAGGGCTGGGGCTGGTGATCATCCAGTCCTTGTGTTTCCCCCCTCTTTTTTTAAATAATTGACACAATAATTTTCTTCCACACCTCTCTGTATTTTAACCACCTCTAACACTGGGTGCTTCTCTGATAATTTCTGTGTCTCTGTCCCCCAGTAGCCTCTGGGCTGGGGACAAGACAAACACTAAAATGGAAGCTTGTTCAGAATCCCAGGTATTTTTGGTGCTGCTGCTCCTTATTCCTCTGATCCATTTTATGGCAGTAACACTTCAAATAGCTGAAACTCCTTCACCCAGGAAAACAGGAGCCAGAGGAGTTCTCTGAAACCCTCAGCATCGGCTTCACCTCCTGAGTTTGGGGAGTTTTGTTTGGTGGTTTTAAAACTGTCAGTGCAAAATGAACTGCAAAGGGAAGAAGATTTAGTGGTGAGGGGTAAATAACTAGAAAGTGAAAAAGAAAATCCCAAGTTTTCAACACAATGAAGCAAGAGGGAACTTTGCATTTTCACCTTGGCCAGGGGGTTGATGTCTGCACTCCCCCACTCCTGGGAGACATCTTGACACACAGAGCCAGCAGCAAATCCTCAGGATCTTTATACAAAAAGAAAATATTTCAAACAGCAAACTGCTCCCAGAATGAAATCTTAGGCAGTTTCTCTTTGCAAGGACACCTACAACACCATCCCTGTGGCCTTTCCAGGACAGACAGGAGAGCTGCAGGCACCAGCAATGGGGCAGAGCAGAACCTGAACAGGTATTTGTTGGATTATCAAAACATGTCTTTGAGGCATTTTCATTTTTTACAGGGAGATTCATAGTACAGTCCTTCATTTCAATTCTAATACAATGAAATTAAGGAAGAAACAGGAATATTGGTTTCCTGGGTTTTGATTTTTCTGTTATTAAAAGAAAAAAACAGACAAAGCGTAATAACAATGCACAGCTTCATGTAAAAAAAACCCCAGTCTTTCAAATCAATTGTCTTGAACTGAAATCAAACTGAGATGGTTCAGTTTGTGCAGCAGAAAGGCAGCACTGGGGTCCTAGGGCTGGAAAAGAGCCCACGTGGGTCCCCAGCAGCAGAAGTGTCCCCACCTGCTTCCATGATTTGTGGGTTTCTTTACCTTGTGTTTGTGTTGAGTGGTCAAAAGCACAAAAGGGACACAAGAACATCCCTGACACCCCTCTATGGGCCAGCAGAATTCAGTGAATGTGGGCAACAATAACTGTTGTTATTGGAAGTGGCACCAAAACACAGAGAGCTGTTCGTGCTGCAGTGCTCAGGTTCTGATTTACAGGGGGCTGCCCACTGAGGGGCGAGAAAAAGGCCTTCATTCAGCAAGAGCTCCTGCCATAGTGGTTGTGATGTGCCATGCTGGAGTGGCATCCTCAGCAGCACAGCCTCCCACAGCCAGCCCAGAGCCCCCAGACATGACGCTGCTGTGAATGGCACCAGCTGCTCCTTCAGCAGAAGTGGGTCGGGGGGGTCCTGCTGCCCACCCTGCCATGAGCAGCAGCGATGGGGTCACTGTCACACTGCTCTGCTCTGCTCTGCTCCCCCAGGCGCTGCCAGGAGCCAGCGCTGCCAAGGCACGGCTGGGCACCCTGCACCCCCTGCACCCCCTGCCCGGGGGTTGCTGACCCCAGGGAGTGGGGCAGGGGGCTGGGTGGGTGTGGGCTGCTCTCCCCCCACCAGCAGGGCAGCTGTGATACCAAATCAGGGCTAACCCAAGCCCTTTGCTCATCCCCATGGCCGGTGGCGTTGCTTCTCCAGTGGAGTGTTTGCCAACCATTCATCTGCTATTTCAGCTCATCATCCCTGCAGTGCAGCCAGGACGTGTTCCAGGTGGGAGAATTCGGGTCACAAGCCGTTTCTAGAGACGCCACAGCACATATTTAGCATTTGGTGTTCCATGTGGGACCAGCCACCCATCCCCATGCCTGGCTCTCCACACCCTTCCAGCTCCAGGCGGGTGTTGTGGAGTGGTGGGGGTTCTCAGGGAGCCCCAGGGAGAGGGTGGGGAGAGGCCTGCAAGGGACAGACAGAGATGGGATGTTTCCAGTCTCCTCCTGTTTTCTTTTGCACAAGGCTGAATATTTTATCTGGCTGCGTGCATCGTCCCTGAACTTAAAAATAGCCGTGTTCCTTCCTGGTGGAATGGAGCAGTTTGCTTTTTCTAGATTTTTCATGCAGATTTCTCACTCCCCTCACACCCAGTAATTGCTCCAGGAGACAGGAGGGTGAAGGGAGGGCGCCTGGCCCTACACGCACACTCCCCTCCATGCTGCATTGCCATGGCTGTGCCCACGCCGTGGGGACACAGCAGGTTTGGGCATGAGCGTTTCCCATCGCTCCCTGTTCAGTTCGTGCCAGTGCTCCAGTCTGACAGGGTGTTCAGCACATGGCACTGATGGGGATGGAGGGTCTCAGTTCTGTTCTTTATAACCAGGCACTCCTTTGGTGGCCCCACGGTGAGTGAACCCACCGGGCTGGCACGGATTGTTGATGACACACAGCTCCAGGTCATGGATTAACACTCATTTTTTAAAAATAAATGGAGTTTCAGAGATGTCTCCTGAGGTTTGGTTGATTCTGTTGATATAACCCATTCCCTTTGGCTTGCAAATCAGGCTGGGATTTCAGGAGAATAATCCTCCAGCTGACATTCCAGGTATTTCCAGGAGTCATTGCTATCACTCCCTTCTCTGAATGTCCCTCTTTGGAGAGCTCATCCCAGCCAGGGAGCTTCAGGCCAGGGAGCTGTGCTGATTATTGGAATGGGGGCTTTTCCCCCCCGCCCACCAGACAGAAGTTTGAGCCTCAGAGCTGCAGGCCAGGTTGGGGGACAGAGCAGAGGAAGACGCAGGAGGAGATCTCTGTTTTCTCTCCTCTCTTGAAGAGGTTACTACTGCCTGCTGGACTGCCCCTGGTGAGCTTGTCCAGAGGGACAGGGAGTAATAAGGACAGACTGACCCACAGGCACAGTCTCCTTTTCCTGCTGCTGTGCAAGTGTTACAGACACACCTGAGCTGGGGCAGGGCAACAGAGCTGTCTCCAGCAGCCACATCCTCTGTGCATCTCCCCTCCTGGCTCTGGGCAGAGGCTGGGGCAGGTCAGGGTGAGTGAGCAAGGAGCCATTGCCCAACGCTGCATTTCCAGAGTGGGTGGCACTGGGACATGCATGCAGCTGCCAGCATTCCCAGGAGATGTACCTGGTGAAGGCAGAGGAACAGTTTGAGCCTGGGAGCAGCTGTCACACAGAGTGGGGCAAAGGGGAGAGTGGTACCACAGGGTCAAGTGCCAACCAGCACCTTCTGTGCTTGTGCACTGAGGGAGCTGTGTCAGAGCTGTGTCTAAAGCTATGTCAGAGCTGTATCAAAACTGTGCCCACAACTGCCAGAGTTCTGTCCAGACGTGTGTCACAGCTGTGTCCATAACTGGGTCAAAGCTGTACCAGAGCTGTGTCAGAGACATGTCCAGAGCTCCTGCCTGATGACACAGTGGGAACAAACTGTCTGTGCCAGTGTGGCCCATCCCCAGGGTCCCTTGTGCTGTACACTCTGCTTTCAGCCCTGCAGCTTTGGGAGACAGCCGTGGGTGAGCACACATTGATGGGAGCCCTGGGAGGGCCCACACGTGATGCTGCTCCGGTAACTGGAAGTGACACGTGCCAGACTTAGTCACCCTCTCGCCGGCCGCTCGCACAGCCACTTCCAGAGCTGCTCTGACATTTCTTGTCCCAGTGTTTATTTTAAAGGAATGTGACATCCTAGCTGGGCAAAAGCCATCTCCTGAGCTGGGAATGCTGGGAGCCTGGGCTGCAGAGACGCCTGTATAAGCAGACTGTCCCCATTCCCTGGAACTCGGAGGTCCTGCCACATCCCGTGCACAGTGGGACGGAGCTGACAGTGCTGGAAGGAGCTGATGGTGCTGGAAGGAGCTGTGCAGCAGCAGCACCACATCTTTCTTAGCTGGTGCTTGGGCACCTCGTGAAGTGACACAAGGGGTCTGTGTCCACTTGCTAAGCCCACCCCTGCACCTCTCTTGACCCAAATGCAGAATTTTCCCTTCCCATAAGGCCAAAGGAGCAGCACCTCCAGCCTGGGAGCAGAGGGCACAGGACCCCCCACTTTGGCAGGGGTGGGGCGGGGATGGGGCTGGGCTCCCGCCCGTGGCACCTCAGAGCCCTGAAACTCTAGCCAGCGCCCTCCCCTACTCCCCTTCTTGGGAGGCTGTTCCTTTTGTGTTCCCGGAGCGTTGAACACGCTGAAGCTGAGCCTGAGCCCCTTGTGCTCACGGGCTGCTGGGAGCGGCTCCCGGCGAGCCCACAGAGCTCCTCGGATGTGCCTCATGTGCTGAACTTTTCCCCCTCGCCGGCTCCCGCATCCTGCCCCCAGTCCCTCCACCATACGGACACAGCTGAGCAGCTACCAGATATTCCGAGCCGTGAAGGTTGATAAACAAAAGTGAGATAGGACATGGCACCAGAAAGACCTCAGCTAATGGAATTTTTAAGCTACTTAATTTGGGGGCTTGTCAACCTTGACAGCAACCCTTTAATAAATGATGTGTTGTAATTCCCACCCAGTTCCCCTGGTGCGGGCCGAGGGGCGGGATGTGGCGGCCGGAGATCCCACCCAACACACGCCGCGGTGCCGAGCGGGGACTGCGGGTGACAGTGGGTCTGGCTGAGCGGCAGCGCTCCCAGTGCTCCCAGTGCTCCCCAGCTGGGAGCCCACTGGGGACTGGGGCGGGGGGACACACCCATGGCCTGGTTCTGTGCCGGGGGCTGTGCAGCCGCTGCTGATGCTTTGGAGGGGGAGCAGCCGCCGAGGGGACCCCAACGCCGCCTTCCCGCAGGGCAGAGCCGGCGCTGCCGCCGCCGCTGTGCGAGGGGTCTGCAGCGCCCACAGACCCCGCGGACCCCCGGGGAGGGTGGTAAATCCCCCCCGTCCTTAATATCTGTGCTTTCCTCCGGAAAAATCCCGCTGGCAGCTGTCGGTGCCAAGGCGTGCGAGTGCCACCCAGTGTTTGCGATGGGGGACCCCGCGGGGGCACAGCCCTGATGGGGGGCTGGGGAACAGGGGGGAACCCTGAAGGTGAGGGCCCGCAGTTTCCCCCAGTGGCCCTGCAGAGCCCCCAGGGAACCCAGTAAACCAGCGAGCACACCCTCAGCCTGCAGTGCCCCCCGAAAGGTGCTGCAGCCCCCCAGGGCAGCGGCGCAGCTCCAGCAGGGACCGGGCAGGGCGGGCTGAGGGAGGCTCCGGGCACAACCCCCAGCACCACACGGGGAACACAGACCCGCACCCCATGTGATGCAGCAAAGGCATCTGAGCCCACTGCCAGCAGGAACGGGGGCATGGGGAGGCAGTGGGGACCCCCTGATCTCTGGGACAGAGGCTCTGCTCCTGGCAGGGGGCAGGATGCAGGCAGGGCACACATTTGTTTGAACACGTTCAGCAGAGGATTTAAGGGGTTCTGGCCTGTTCCTCATCATTTTGTTGGAGCAACTGAAGTTGGATCCAGAGTGCTCCATGCCCTGGCTGCTCCCAGCCCTGGAAGCCCTTTGTCCCCTCATCCCCCTCTCTCACACAGGGATCTCCTCTGTCACACACAAACCTGCCCATCCTCGGTGCTGCAGTCATGCAGGACCAGACTGGGCTGGAGGAGACAGAGGGGACACAGTGACACCCAGCCCCTCCCCACTCCTTCTGTGGAGGTCTTCCTCTTGTTTTGGCTCCTCAAGATTCCCTGGGGAATGGCCCAGTTTGGTTTAATGAAGATGAAATAACAAGGAATAAAGCTGAAAGCAGGAGGTGCAGCAAACCCACTGGGAATCCCCCCCGGGCTTCCCAGGAATGGGGCAGGAAGCAGCAAGAGGAATAGAAAACAGCACTTATCCCTTGTGAAGGTTGGCCACAAGTGCTGTCCCAGCCAGGACACAGAGACGAGCTCGGAGCGCTTTTGGTTGGCAATTGGCAACAGAATTGCTGCACCAAAGCTGCTGAGCCTGGTGGTGAGGCAAAGGAGTGAGGAAGAAAAAGTGTCCAGGATGGGAAAGAGCCAGATGGCAGTGGCAGGGAGCAGATGGGAGATGGAAAACAACCTGTGCACACGAGAGTGCTGAGGAACCGGTGCCATGGCTGGGTGGGGGACATCCAACAGTCCCAAGGACCACAGGGCTGCCTGGGCCACAGGGCCAGCCGGGAACCTCCCTGGGGCTGGGGAGGCAGCAGCGCCCAGCGTGGCCTCAGTGGGTCTCCTGCCCGCAGCTCCAGCCTCCTGCAGCACCTCCAGCTCCAGCAGCTGCCCCACTCTGCCATGCCCATCGCTGGCAGCTGCCTGTCCTTGGAAAGCCTCTTCTCTTTAGAAAGTCTCTTCTCTTTGGACAGTGAAGTGTTTAACTATGAAGATTTGTGAAGGATTGGCCTTGTCTCCACAAAACTCAGCCGTCACCTTGCAGACCTCTATTCTCATAAGACAGAGAGGACGGGCTGGGAAAGGAATATCTGATATCTTTGGGAATGGTGCCAAGGAATGGCACCAGCCCTGTACTCCAGTCCTGGGCTGCAGGATGAAAAGCTGCCACTTCTGGTGGGTCCTGCTAAGCCTTTAGCCCTGAGAAAAAAAGCTCCAACTGAGTATTCACTGAAATTAGCTGAAAATCCCACCTAGGTGTGAGACGGCTGAAATCACATTTTAAAGCAAATTTCTCATTTCCCAAGTCACTCCTGAGGCCTCTAGAAATGTATGCAGGAGGCCCCAGTCCTGTGGGAAGAGGGGAGTCGATGAACAGCCAGAAGAGTGAGCAGGATCAGCAGCACCAGGACTCGAGCCAGGCCGGGTCAGGCTGCTGGGCCATGTGGCTCCAAGCTCCATGGTGAGAGATCCTGCCTGGAGCTGCCATGGCCAGCTGAGCCGAGCACTCAACTGCCTCTCTGGGCTTTATAGCCAGTGAAATTAATTTTTTAAGAGTCCCTCTATGATCTCTGATCTCTGGTGTTTGACTGAGCACTCAGATGGTCTCCAGGCACCTGGCCACGTGTCCAGATGGTAGGGGGAGATGGGAAAACCAGAGCCTGCTCCAGACCCTCACTCCCAGCTGTTTGCTTTGAGATCCTCACTCCCAGTGTTTGCTTTGGGACCCTCATCCCCAGGTGTTTGCTTTGGGACTCTCACTCCTGGGTGTTTTCTCTGGAACCCTCATTCCAAGGTGTTTTCTCTGGGATCCTCACTCCCAGTGTTTGCTTTGCAATCAGCAGCAGCTTTTCCCCATATCCCACTGTTTGACACAAAGGTTCTGGAAATGCCCAGTGGATGTAGCTCATCCCACAGAAGGAGAGACAGTTTGAGTCTCCACATGCTGCAGTGACAGGACAGGGGGCACTGGGAGGTCCATCCCATGTTCCTGGACAGACAGACAGCTCCCTGGGAATCATCAGCCCCTGCTTTCCCAGCCACAGCAGGTCAGGGTGCTGAGGAAGCAACACTTCACCAGTCCAAGCAATTACTTGGGATTTTATAATTCAAAACTAAAACCAGAGCCTATAAATAACCAGGATCTCTGTCCTAATAGCTGCATTTCAGCGTATTTTTAATTATCATTTTATGAATGGGTGCATTAGAGGATATTTAAATACCACGTTAGCCATGCTGGTAATGAGGCAGGATTGTTACAGGCCAGGACTGGCCATATATTACCCTGCTATATACATATGCTTCGACATCACTTTTAAAAATTAGCTATTTCAGGCGTAAAATTATAATTGGTTTGTCTAATAAAAGGATAAATAAATATCTATTTAACTTCATTACTGTCAAAGGCAGGAGGCTTTTCTCCATTGTCTCCTTAGGGTTTTATGGCAGAAAAGCTAATTAACTGTAATTGGGTGGATCCAAGGCAGGGGAGGCAGGGGCAGCAGTGGCGCTGGCTGGGAATGGGGCACCAGTGCCTTTCCCGGACTGGTGTCCCTGTCTCTGTGAGGACAGGAGCCCCGTTGGCACCATGGGCAGGCTCTGCCCCGTGCCCAGCTCAAGGGGCTTCCCTAGGGCAGGTTCCTGTGCAGAGGGGCAGGACCAGGCACTGGTTTCCAGGTCACTTTGCTGTCCACTGTGCTCTGTTGTGTTTTGATGGTCCCTCCGCCAAACATCCTTCCATCGTGCCTGACCTGCTGGACACAGGGACCCCAGGTGCTGGCAGGACCCCCAGGCTCAGCCAGGACCCCCAGGCTCAGCCAGGGCCTGTCCATCCCTGCTTTGGGAGGAATCTGCTCTACACCCACATACACATTCCACACATGAACCTTTAGGCACAGCCGCTCCAGCTCCTCCCCACCCTATACCCTGGCCAGGTCTGTGTGCAGCCAGTTCCACCTGTCTGAAGCCTGTGGTGGCACTGGGCTGGGGGGAGTCTTGCTGCCCCCACTCACAACACCTGCCCTCTCCAACCATTCACCTCAGCCAACAGCAGCTCTCTGCACTATACAGGTGTCAGCCAAGACCCTGCAGCCAGCAGAAGGATTGAAAAAAATGTCCTTTTTTTGGACAGTTCCTGACCCAGAGGAGGAGTTGCCCTGAGCCCTGAGGACACACCACTCAGCCCAGGCTGGAGCACAGCCCCTGCCTGATCCCCCACTGCTGATCCCCCAGGGCACTCTGGGCACCCTGGGCTAGTGGGAGGTGTCCTGCCCATGGCAGGGGCTGGAATGAGATGGTCTGTGAGGTCCCTTCCAACCCAGACCATTCTATGATTCTGTTTCCCTCTTCTCCCTTCCTCTCTCTTCCCCAGCTCCCAGCCCAGGATCCTCCCTGCCAGCCATGGGGAGGGGGATGAGCCCTGTCAGGAGCAGAGAACATCACACACAGCAATGCCTCGTGAGTGTTTATAAATCTTCTTTGCATACATGATTTGACACGAGGAGAGGAGAAGGCCTGACACCCATAGAAAATCTCCAAGCTGCCAGCAACGTCTATCCTGTTTTAATTTTTTAAATAAAGGGGAAAAGTTGGAATGTTAATAGTTACAAGTTTGCCCCTAATGATGCGCTGAGGGGGCAGGGCCTGTGCAGGGGCATCAGCACCAGGGACATGGTCTGGATTTGCTTATCAGTTCTGCTTGTTGAGCACGTTCCAGGGCTGGAAGAAACACCAACAGACAGCATGGAAAATTAATTTTTAATGCCTTTTATTAGTGCTTAAGCCATTCTGAGAGGATGAAATAATCCCTGTTGAGGCAGAGTGGCAAAGGTCTCAGATGGCTGTCAGGAGGCTGAGTCACTCCACCAGCCAGAACGATCCAAATGTGTCTACGCAGCCCGAAATCCTTGGGAGCCCAATCCCTTCCACACACCCCAAGGTCCTGCAGCTTCTTCCTGCGTGGCCGGTTGAAACAGAAAGTTTTTCTTCTATACAAGGGAGCAAAGAGCCTCATCTCTCCCCTTCCACCCTCTGTCACAGCATGTCACCACTTCTACCACCCAGCGTGGTGACAGCAGTGGCACAGGGTGATGCAGACCCCGGGTGGGGCAGGAGCAATGCCCCCATGGGAGGAATTGGATCCTTCCCACAATGGGCACCAGCTCTCACATCCTTTCTGGCACTGAGAACCAAGTGGCGTGGCCAGAGCTGTCCCCATGTCTGTTGATGCTCTGCCCTGCAGAGCCACCAGGGCAGAAGGACATGACTGGAAACCAATTCCATACATCTCTAATGTCTCCAACAGCTCCAGGGGGGGTGGTGGCAGGGAGGGGACTCCATCCTCATGCAGTGCTGCCAGTGCAGGTGCTGCTGGAGAGCTGACTCCGCATCAGGATGGAGCCAGAGAACCAAACTCTGCCAGAGCTGCTCCATTTCCCAAGCCATGGTGAGAACCTCTTCATAAGGATGGAAAGCAAATTCACCAAGGCTGGAGAACAGGAAGGGCTGGAAGGGGATCAGGAGCAGGTAATGGGCAGGCTGGGGCTGTTAGAAATAGGCTTGTTTGCCCAGGGCCAGCACTTGCTGGGTGATCTCAGCGATGTCATCTGGCTCCACATTCGTTATCCCTCCTCACTAGCACGGGGGGTGCCTGGCAGGGCCAGGATGCCAGGGGCTGTGCCCAGTTGTCCCAGGCAGAACCACAGCCGGGCACACAGAACATCCCCTCACCAGGCTCACACCAGCTCCATGTTCCTGGCTGGGCTGATGATCCCGTACGTGTTGCCTGCCCAAGGCTCAATTTCCACAGGAAGAGTTCCGCCAGTTCCCGGGGGGAGCAGGAAACTAGTTTTTCTTCCCCATTAAAAATTATTGTATCAGTTCAGTCAGGAATTACTACACCTTCCACTTGAGAGCTGAGGGGGCTGCCCCAGAATCAGAGCTGCAACTCACAGGAGAAACAGCAAGAGTTCAGAGAATTAAGACCTATATCACGACACACAATGACAAGAGGGGAGAGTCATACCCGGATAGTGACCCCTTTTGTTCCTGGAATGTGTTCCCTGCTGTCAACCACTTGCCTTTCAGTTCCTGTATTAAGCACTAATATATTCTCTGCCCACTTCTAATGAATTTTATCTCTGCCTGCTCATGTTTGTGTGGATATTGCACACCCACAAGTGTATCCCAACATGATGTACAAGTGTGGGGACAGCACACACCTGGTGTGAAACCTGAGAGATCACCCACGTCTCTGGGAGATACAGGAGGGGAAGAACAATGTCCCCACCTGTCCTAGCATCTCCCCTGTGTGCCCACCTCTGCCCTGCCCACTCTCCCTGTCATCTCCTGGCCTCAGGCACTCATTCCAGGGTGCCAGAGGAGGTGGAGGTCTCTCCCCAGGAGGAAGGAAGCTCCAAAGAGCCTCCTCACATGACGAATTTTAACATTTCTCTCCACGTCCAGCCCAAGCACAAATCCCTTCAAAGCCCCAGCCCAGCTCAGCAGAACTAATTTGAAATGTCACTGAGGTCAAGCCTGGCTTCCCCAGCCATTAACCTGCCTCTCAACTCCACACCTCCTATTTATTTACATAGTCGCATATTTATTTAAGCCTCCAGCGATCGCAGCCCCAAGCAGGGATGGGTTTGGGGAGGAGGAGGCTCCCTGCCTGCAGGGCCTGGAGCTGCTGCTGCTGAGGGGGCTCTTCTGAGGGGCTCCTCATTCAGAGAATGATGAGGAGGATCTTCAGAGAATTGGTTGTTCCACCCCAGCTTTTCGGGTTGTGCTTTTCACTGATCCATTCCATTCCAGACACAGAAAGCTCAGCTTCCCTTCTCTAGGCAGACCTTCCCTAGGCACAAACCAGGCGAACTGTGCTCCAGTCAGTGATGCTGATTCACAGGAGCTCTCCATCCCCTGGACTTCAGCCTTTGCTTCTGCTCCCTAGCAGATGAGAGTGTAGGGGCTTTGGGAATGCTTCTGCAAGTGCATTTGCTGCAGGAACTTGCTCCTATCCCTGTTTTATTTCTGGCTTCTTGGCCACCATGGTGGACCAGGAGACCTGGAGAATGTCTGGACCTGATCTCTGTAACTGTCCTTGGCATTGCTGCAGCTTTGTGGTACCTGTGGATAAAACCAGAATCCCTTTTTCCATGCTCTCTGTTGCTGTGCCCCTCAAAGCCCCCATGCCAGCCTCTTACACACTCCACTCCCCCACATACAGGCCCTACTTTCCCCTTGGAGCATCCCCACTGGCAGAGAGGAGCCAGCCTGACCTGCTGGGCACAGGACACACCAGAACTGCCAGTACAGGCACCAGCACAAGCACTTCCATGGGAGAAGAACCTCCCAAGAGCACCAGGATCTTCCTAACTGTTTTCCCACTGGAATGTGCCAATTAGGTGATTAAAACCTCCTGCTGAGACATGCCTGGGACCAGCTGGGACTGCTTATGTGTGAGTGGGTGCAGAGTGGGTCCCTGAGAAAAGGGAGACCCAGACAGATGCTGGGGTTGCTGAGGAGGAGAAGAACTGGAATGGGGGTGGTCTGGTCTGGTGTGGCTGAGCCAGCCTGGGCAGGACCAAAGCATCCTTGACCCTGAACTGCATCACATGGGACTGCTCCCCTCACCCTGCCTTGTGACCAGCAGGTGCCTGTGGAGAAGGCAGAGGCAATGGGCTGTTCTCCATTGATCCCTCATGGGTTCCCATCTCCCTTGCCCCTGGATCCCCAGGGTCCAGCAGGCTGGGCCAGCACATCACTGAGGAGGCTGTGCCCCCCTTCCCTCCTGCTGGGCAGCAGCTCCTGTGCCTTGTGAAGACAGCCTGACCTTCCTTTCTTTAAATTCCTGTTCTCATTGCTCCCTTGCATGTTTAATTCCAGGCTGTGGAGCTGGCTAGCCTGTGGTTAAAACAAAAAAAAATATTTTGAAAGACCTGGCAGGGAATTAAAGGAGTTTGGAATAAGTTGAAATTAGCAGGACGATGGGAGACAGATGTTGTGAAGGCGGGAAGAGGCGCTCACTTGCTGTGTCTCCTCTTTGCTGTTGTTTAAAAGACATTAATTTCATGCTTTTTTTCTTAAAAGGAGGCACCTCTAGGTCAGGATAATGAAATCCCATTGCTCTCTTATGATATTCCAGCACCTTCTTCTCTTGCTTTCTTCCTCTTCCAGTGTTCCTGCTCCTGACCCACAGGGCTGGTGGGCATGGATCTGACTCCCACAGCCTGTGCTGCCTCCAGGGTGCTTGGGGAGGAGCTGGAAAAGGAAATAAGCAACGAACAGTGGGGTAATTCTCCCATTTCCGAGCTGATCTCTGGTGCAGTCCAAGGGGGGCAGGTGAAGGTGCCTTGCTGGGGTGTGGATGCTCCATCTGCAGCAGCAGCAGCAGCAGCTTTGGGAGGTTCATTCCCAGAGGGAGGTGCAGGATGCCCAGAGCATCTGCCTCTCCTTCCAGGGGTGTCTCTCCACCATCACCTGCCCTCAGAGGAAGGTGCAGCTGTGAGATCAGGGGGTGTGAGGCTCTTAACGAGGTTAATCAGCTGCTCCTCCTCCTCAACAAGGCTCAAAAACCTTTTGCAGCCAAGCGGGCAAGATTGCAGAGCCCCTTCCGGAGGTGGTGGTGCTGCTCTCAGAGGCCAGGACGGAGCTGTGCAGGAGGGCTGGAACCAGCTGTGTGTTCCAGCCCCGTGCTGGGCTGGAGCAGGGATGCTTTGCCTGTGCTCTTCCCTGCAAACCTGCCCTTCTCTGTTTCTGCCTCCTCCTTCACACTTTAAACCTCCCTCTCATCCAGGTGCTACAGCTCTGAGCTCCCCCACAGCCTCCCAGAGCCATGGGGTGGGCTCAGAATGGACCCCCAGCTCCCAGCCAGCCAGAGGAGCCTGGTCAGGGAAACCCAGGGGTTTGGACACTGGAATGGCCCTGGAGCTGCAGAGGTGGGAAGCTGGCAAGGCAGCATGACCCTCCTCAGCACCCTGCCCTGGGTGAGTATCACACACTTGGCAGGCCAGCTCGTGGTAGAGGATTCGTGCAGGAGCCAGTGCTGCCCGTGGGCATTTTGCCCATTCATTCATAACATCGGATGCTCTGGCATGTCCAGGAAGTTCATGGCTCACAGATCCTCCACCAGCTGAGTTCAAATCCAGCCTGACATCATCCTCAGGACAGCTGAGCACAGGCTGCCTCTGCCTCTGCCCTTCCAGCTGCTTGGGGTCCATCCTTGAATGCTGACTTATTTTTCAACTTGGAGAGGTAAAATCCCTGCCTCTGGAGCCAGAGATCCCAAAGATACCAGGAGTGTTGACTCTGTTCCCAGCAGGAACAAGCTATTCTCCAGACAGCTGCAAAAATAACAATGACAGATGATTTTGACCATTCCTTGCAGATCAGTGCAGGTTCTCTCTGATCCCTGCGAACTGTCCTTCTACTCACTTGTCCCTCTCCCTGCAGGGGAGGCAGAGGAGGTGCCTGGAGCAGCCGTGGTGGCAGAAGGTGCCTGGCTATGAGGCAGAGCAGAGGGAAGAAGCTGCTGCACAGTTGATGCTCCCAATGCCCTCGTGTCTGCTGCTCTTCCTCCACCTCCTGCTGAGGAAGAACCGCTCAGGCTGCTCCTAGCCCTGCTCCTCTGGTGTTCTGTGGAGAGAGGGAGAGGGCTGGGAGTGCTGCTGTGTTTGTGGGCAGGCTGGAGCAGTGGCAGGCATTGTGCCCCTCTGCACATTGTGCTCCTCCCGCTCTGCCCGCCCGGGTCCTGCTCGCCGTGCGAGGGCATGCACTGCCTGGAAGGGGCCTCAGGGCTTCTGTGCTCCCGCAGCTTCTCCTGTTGTGCTCTCCTTTGCTGACAGTGGGGAGGGTCAGGTCTGAGACAGGCAGCAATGAGCCTTGTTGGGCACTCCCTGTGCAAAGGAGCCCATCCCAGGGATTCCTGCAGCCTCCCCCTCACAGGTTGTGTGGTGTAGGAGGCTGCAAAACTCTCTTCTCTTTACAAGCACTTGCAGAACTGCTCTGCAGAGCCTCGATGCCTCCCAGCACCCATGGCCAGTTGGGAGGGCCCCCAGTCAGCTGCTCCTGCTCACGAGTGGTTTCATGCAAACCTGGCCCAGACCATTTTTCTGTAGCCACGGGGCACACGGTGCTGCCCATGATGGAGCTCTGCAGGATCCAGTGAAGCCCATCAGCTTTAGGGATTTAGGAGCCCTTCCCATGCCTTGGGGGCCTGGGGCCAAGCTGAGACAGCAGCAGGGGCCAGCAGAGAGAAATCCCTGGGAGCTTCCCCAGCTCTGTTCCCGGGAAACCAGGCCCTTGGCTCTGCACTCGCCCTGGCCATGGACAAGCAGGGAATGGCTCCTCCAGCACTGGATCTGCTCTGAGCGCACACTGGGATAGAGGGGAAGTCTGGGAAGAAAAATCTCTATGTACATGTGCAAGTTGATATATAGATCTAGATATGTGTGTTTATAAAAGTGTTCTGCAGAAGCCCATACCTGATTCCACCCAACCTCCAAGTGTTAATCATAATAAATGGGAAAGGGAAATAAATCCGAACAAAAGGGAAATGGCTGTTAATAAAGAAGTGTTGTGGTGCCGGTGGGGTGCAAGGTGGTGAGCAGTGGAGCTCCCTCCACTCCACCCCCTCCCCAGCCCACAGCCCCTCAGGACTGCCCCACTGCTCCTCTTCCAGCTCCTGCAGGGCCCCCAGCCAGCATCCAGCCCTGCCCCAGCACACACAGGGTGGGTGGGATATGCCCCCCAGCCCTCCCTACAGACATGGCAGTGAGGGGAAGGGTGGCCAAGCTCTGCCAGAGAGGGCTTAAACTCCTCAGGGATTGCCACAGCTCCCTGAGGACCTGCTCTCATGAGCTACAGCCACCACCCCAGGATTTCTAGGTACTCTCCAGGACTGCTCAGCTGGAATTAGCTCAGCTGCCAGGACACTGCCTGTACTACATCCCTCTGCTGAAATGGAGGGAGAGCACGTGGTGTTTGCTGCTCAACTCATGGCAAGGTGTGTGTGTGTGGGGGGAACTGAGCCTTGACTGAGCCCTGGCTTGGCTGTGCCAGGGGGAGACAGGGGTCTAGGGGGCAGGCACCCCATTTTATTAGCAGGGAATATTATGCACAAGTTATTTTAGGCCTCCTGCCTGTTCCCCACTAACGGAACACAACCAGTGCCTTTTGCTTTTCCCCGTTTTGGGCCCATAAAGCAGGTGCTGACAGAGTTATTGGGCAGGCTGGAGGCAGCAGCCTGGGGCTGACTGGGTGGCCCTGCTTTGCTGGGCTGTCCTGCCCCATGTCCCTCAGAGCTCCCACGGCCTCACAGCCCCCTGTTATAGAGCACAAGAAAGCAGGTGCCTTGCTCTGATAGAGGGATGTGTGACTTTATCACACATTACAGCATTTTGCCCTGGCAGTTTGTCACCAGCCTTGAAAAATGACAGGTTTGTGGCAAATTACTGTTTATAGAATAGTGTTGTAGTGTTGTGGTTTAACCCCAGCCACGACTCAGCCCCACACAGCTTCTCATCCCCTGGGTCCCACTGTCCTCAGGCTGTGCTTGGTCCTTCTGCTTGGGAAGGGGATGAGGATGGTGATTGGAAGCAAGAAGGAAATAGGATGGGAACAGGGAAGGGGAACCCTTGACCACCTGTGCCACAACTCAGTGGTGGCAGTGCCAGCAGGAGCTGAGTGTCAGTCCTACCCCTTCCTCAGTGCTTCATTCTGGGGGGAGCAAGACCAGGGGCTGGAGTGTGGGAGCTGCAGGGCTTGCAGTACCTTTAGCTGGCTGTTCCCTTACACCTCTTCCCACCAGCAGGGAGGGGCAGCAACAAGGCAGAGGATGGAATGGCACCAGAAGAGGAGCAGACCCTTTGGAGATGTTAGAGCAAGTCAGGAATAAGAGACACTTGTGGAAATTCAGTGTCTCGCTTCGTATATTTGACTACACCAATTCTTAACAAAAGAAAACCCAAGCTCATTACACGAAAACATCAAACCAGCCAAGATAATTATCTCTAATTAGTGCTAATTTAAAAGCGAGGTCTGTTCTAGAGCTGAATTGTTGCATATTTCATTAGTTCATTAGATGCTGAGCAGACAATGCAGATAAGAGGATCAGTTCACTGGGATGATATAAATTTCATCTTTCCTTCACCAGAAAGAGCTTGGGGGTGCATGTTCACAGCACACACCACGTGCTGGGCCAGCGAGCCCAGACAACCCCCCAGAACACCCTCTGAGGAAGGCTCATGGAGTGCTGCATTAACTTTGCAAAAATAAAAAAGAGATGGAGAGAAACAAGCAGTTTGTCACTCAGTGTTGTCATCTCAGTCCAATAATTCCAGGGCTCCTTCAGTGCCTGGATGGGGAGAAAAAATGTTGGGCCCCTCAGATTCACCCCTGTGAAAGGGAAAGGCCAGCAAAGTGGAGAGCAGGTCCCAGTAAGGACATGCTTTGGGCTCCTCCATCCTCCTGCAGGCAGCAGGGAGGGGGCAGAGCAGCATCCCAGGGCAGAGTGTGACCTGTATCACCTTCAGTGAACCTTCTTCACTCCCTTCTCCTCCATCCTCTTTTCTCTTCTCCATCCCACGGAACAGTGGAGGTTTCTAATGCAGCAGAGTTGGGCATCCCCTTGTGTAACAGCCATGAATTCCATCTCTGCCCTGCAGGGCCTCTGGAGGAGCCAGTGCCATCCGTGGTGCTGCTGTGCCCACATCTGCCCCTCCCAGCTCAGCACAGGAGCCCCTGGCTCAACTCACATGTCTGATCCTTTTACCTCCTGCCACAACCCTGCCTGGCTCAGGGAAGCTGCAACTTAGGAGATGAAGAGCAAAAATGGGCTCTTAAATGCTGATGTGTGAGCAGGAATAAAAGATTTGGCTTTCAGATCCATTTCAGTATTGCAGGAAAATAACTTTTCCACGGTCAGGATCCTTCTGAGACAGGAAAACAGCCCTTCTCCACACACTGCAGGGGTTTATGCAGATTAACCCAGATTCGTGGCTGCTTTAGCTGTAACTGCTGCTGGAGCTGGGGCCTGGCTCAATGCAAGGTTTTGTCAAATGAAAGGCAGGAGAAGTTTAAATCATCAAGAAGTTCCTGAGCAGGATCACAGTAATTGAAGGAAGTTACTGCAGGTGTTAGAAGCTATAATTAATCTCTGAGAAAGAGAGAAAAGCTCTGAGTTCTTTGAAGGAACAAACTCGGGAGCTTTAGAGCATTTCAGAACAGAAAATTGAACAGGGATGAGCTATGCAAAGGAAGGAAAGTCACTGAGAGGAGCAGTTACAGGTGGCAGGTTTGGGAAATGAGAAGCTGGGACTAGGAGACAGAGGGGAAGCCTCTCCTGGGACCCTGGGGGGGATGAGCCCAGCAGAGGAGCACGGGAGGCAAAGGGGTGACAATGAGAGCAGGTGAATCACACCAAAGTGCCATGAATCCCTAACCCATATCCCAGACCTGAGTAGTGAGGTTCCTGATGCCCAAATGCTGTTTGTCTTCTGAACTGCTGCTGAAGTGGCTGGAAATGGCCAAGTAAATGTACTCATGGCAGTGCCAGGAGAGCAGAGTGTCACTCAGAACAGCACCAAAGAGCCCGGGTACAGCACCCGGAAGGATCAATTAGTTAATGGTGGTCATTACAGACAGGGAACAGTGATTTAATGAACACAAAATTGACTTATTGATTGCTCAGAAAGCTTCCCACTCCCACCAATGTTCGCTTTGCCAAGCAGGAAGATCCTTCCTGCCTGGTGCCTGCTCTGCCTCACTGCCAGTTGGGGAAAAGGGCAGGAATTTGGGGAGCAGGACCTCAGGGAACCAGCACAGCAACAAGAACTTGGTGAGCATCCTTGGAGTCCCATTGCCACGCCACCATCCTGAAAGCTGCCTTGTTCTTTCTGCTCCAGGGCTCCCCCATCCTCCCCAGTAGATTACCTGGAAAACTGCTGCCTCCTATGCAGGAATCTCCTTTACAGCCCTGCATGGTCTCACCTTCACCACCTCACATGGGAACCTCCCAGCAGCTGTTTAAGCAAAACTCTGCACACCCTCCCTTGTCTTCACCCCACGAGAAGTTTCACAGGCACCAGAGCACTTGGTTCCATGTAATTCTGCTTTAACCACATGTACTCTGAGGATGGAGCTGGAGAACTTGCCCTCTGACAAGCCACTGCTGGTGAGAAGGTGCTGAGCTTTGGCATGGTGCCTGAGATTTTGGGGAAGTTCTTTCCACAGGCTGGGAACCATTCTCCCAACCCATTCTCCAGCAGGATCCTCTTGCCCCACCTGGTCTGGATTCAGGGTAGCTCGAGGTGGCTCTGGGAAGTGACCACCCAATGTCATGGCCAGGTGAGGTTGTCTGTGGTTCACATATTATAAGATCCCTCTGCAACTGTGCTCTAACTGGTGGGCTTCTGCCTCCACAGGACACAGCCCTGCCCAGCGAGTCAGTCAGCAAAGCAGCAGAGCCCTGGACTCAATGTTTGCAACCCTAACATAAAAACCCCCACCCCAAAGTAGTTCAAACTGGGTATCTGGTTGGTGCTCTGCCCTCCCAGCAGCCCTCACGGCTCTGTGTTTCCCAAGCCCCTTGGGTTCCTTCAGGAGCTCCTCCTCCCCCAGGGAATGGCACAGGCCCCCTTCGTGCCCTTTGTTATCCCTCACTGTGTCTCCATCAGCTGCCACCAGGAAGAATGTTTGGATTTCATGCTCAATATTCTGGATGCAAGTCAAACATCAAAACCTCAGCAGGGTGCCTGGGCGCATCTGAGGGAGAATATGAGAGGAATCTGTTTCTACAAAGGAAAAGAAGCCAACAAAGCCTGTGTTTGGGGATGTTTTTTCAGCCTGGGCTGTACATACAAATAATAAGTTTAGACATGTTTTTTTATTATTATCACCCTTCCTGATATCAATCTCTCCTTTCCATTATAATAAATATTGATCTGTGCTGTTAGAAAATTACTTCCCCAATCTTCTGCTGATCTTGCTGCAGGCACAGTGGTGGGGACGGGGACAGTGGGACTCGTCATGCCCAGGGAGGAGCGTCCTGCTTGTGCCCCCTCCCCTCCAGCAGCACAGGGGGGACGGAGCCAGGACGGGCAGGGGACCCTGAGGGGTGTGTGGGCTCCTTGGGGGGGAGTTGGGGTGACCTGCTGTGTCTGGGGGCTGGCTAAAACAGCCCCCCGAAATGCCACTGCTCCCCTTCTCTCTCCTGCCACGAGGCAGGACTAACACCTTTACAAACCACTAGTGACAAGTTTTCTTGCCAGTGAGTGTTTTCTTACTCCAAGGCATCTTCAGAGCAATGGCTTCATTCCTTTGCTGTGTCTGTATTGTTCCTAGCACAGCTCTGGGGCCACTTTAATTCTCTTCCACGTGGAATTTGTTTTGTGCCAGCAGAAGTGCACTTGAGTTGGTGAAAGAACTGAAATAAAAATAGCTTTTTCCCCCAAAGAGCTCTGTGGTTATCCCAGATGGATCAAACCCTGGAGCAGAGGGGAGGGTACCACCAGGGGCTGGTTTGCAGAGTCAGCCCTCTCTGAGCATCCCAGTTCAGCTGTAACACGGGGGTGGATTTAGAAACGGGGTCAGCTGGGGGAGCCCAGAGAAAAGAGCATTGCTTGGGAAGACAGCTCTGGGCAGCCGGTGGGGGGAGGAGGAGGAGGAGAAGGGGATGAAGGCGGTCAGAGCAGGGTATCACTGAGCACGGGGCTCGATCTGCAGCCAGGAGGAGCCTGTGCCCTGCGGGTGGGACACTGAGAGGAGGATCCCCGTCACCACCCCCACCTCTGCAGTCCAGGCCCTGCCTCGCTGGGGATGTGGGTGCAGAAAATGCAATTCCAGCCCAGCAAAGCCCTGCACTGCCTTACAGAGGCTGGGAGGAGGGAGAACCAGGAGGGGGCTTGGCAGCCCAAAGACTTCCAATCTCTGCTTGGCAGAAAACAGGATCTGCCCTCATATGTCAGAGCTCCCAGACTGAACCATGAGAGCAGCCAAAATCATTTTCATGAGATATCAACAGGATCTCCAGGAATAAAGTATAACAGGGTTTGCTTCTAATCCAGGGAGCCCATTTGAGAGCGGGAGCCTCAGCTCGGAGCACCTGCCAGCCCTGGAGCAAACCACAAGCAAATTCTGCTGGGGAACAAACCCCCAACCTTCTTGTTTCACACCCTCCCTGTGCCCTCAGGGCCTCCCAGGCTACGCCTGAGCCTGGGGGGCCGTGGGGAGGAAGGGAAAACAATCGTGTTGCATTTTAAAAAGTGATTTTTATCAGAAAGCTGCTATTTATCAGCTTTATTAAAGTGCCATCTCCCAGACTTTGGGGTCATGAGTTAATCTCAGCTTTCATTAACTAAAAACACACATTTCTCACAGTGGGAGCTGAGAAGTTGGCTGGAGTGAGGAGAACCTGGAAAGGATTTCTGCTTCCCAGGACCCTTTATGGGGGGAAAATGGCTCTGGAGGCTTTGCAGCTGATGGAACAATGTGGGGCAATCAGCTGGAGCTCTCAAAACAGCTTTTGGGTGCAGTGCTGGGAGCGAGATCCTGCTTGGCCCTGCAGCACCCAAGGGGTGGCATCATCCTGTCCCCTGGCCAAGGGCAGTGCCAGCCCTTGCTTGGTGGCCACAGGCGAGCTCCTGGCAGCCCTGGCAGAGCCATCCAGCTCTGAAAGACCCCCTGGAGGAGAGGTTGCCCCTGCAAGGAGCCCTGTGCCCAGGCAGCACCCGGTAGGGAGGCAGCCCTGCCCCAGCACCCCGTGCCAGCCTGGGCTGTGCCAGCCGGGTCTGAGAGCTGCTGGCACGGACACCCTGCGTGGGTGAGGGAGGCTGTGCCAGGACTGAGCCCTCCAGCAGAGCTTTCACTGCCCCAGCTGTGAGAGCTGCAGAGGAGAGTGAACCATGTGGGGCCCGTGTGTGCAGCAGGCAGAGGAAATGTCCTGGAAGGTGAATATGGCAGGGCAGTAAAAGACACATAAATACAAAATCCCTGCTTTATTCCTCTGTCTCAGCTGTGCTCCAGCTTGCCAAACTTAGGAATACAGGAGCCCAAGAGTTTATGGTGGGTAAAGGGCCAGACCAGAGTTTCACATACCCTGAACACCCCAATGTCCTCAGTGCCCGTGGGCAGAGGCTGGAGGAGAGGCCTGAGGCACAACATAAAGGACATTGAAGGGGGAACCTGCCCAGGTGAGATATCCTTACACAGGCCCAGGGAGTCAGGGGGTGCTTTAGGAGCTGAGGGAGAAGGGTTATCTCCCCCACATTTCTCTCCTGTTGCTTGCCCAGCAGCAGCACAAGAGTTCCCAGTGGATCCAGAGCACAGCTATTCCCGAGTGTTCCTATGGGGTTTATCTCCAAAGTGTTCTCACCTGGAAGTCACTGAGAAGGTGGATCTCACCTCAGCTCGTCTCCCTGCAACAAAACAGGGATCCCTGGCCAAAGAAGCCTCCAGCCCACCAAGCCTTCAGGCACAGCTCCCAGGAGGGTGGGTATGTCCTGGGCCAGCACCCAGCCTGGCACAGGGGAGAGCTCGTGGATTCCTCTTAAGGACAGTGGTTTTCCTGCATGTACCTCTCCCTACGCTCATCCTCACTCTCCTGCCTCTCCTCTGCCTGCCACATTGAGCCCAGATGTCTCCTTTAAAGGGGAACAGCAAAGTTTTGTTTAAAATAACACTATTTAAAAAAAATTACAGCCCTTCCAAGATGGCCAGCAATTAATCAACTCTACGTGCAGGCTCCGAACTCGCACACACATCTGAAAGCAAAGCCCGTGGAGCTGAGCTCCCCCTGCTCACCTGCCAGCCCCAGCTCTGGGATTTCAGGAGTCCCTGCACAGGAGCAGATGGAGCCTCCCCGAGCCAGTGAGTCAGCCCCAGGGCCTGGCCCAGGCACCGCTCCAGGACATGCAAAGGAGCATTCCAAGGTGGGAGCTACTCTGGTCCTGCATTCCTTAGGCACAGAGCTTTGGATGCTTAACTGAGAAAAAAAGGAGAGTTGGATGCTCTGCCTGGAGTGCTCCCCTGCAGCATGAATTTTAGGTCTGAAAAAAAAGAAAATTGAGTCTTTTTCCCTCATGCATCCCCATCTGCCTCCCCTGGGTCCCCCCTAAAGCCACACCGTGACCATGGGGGACAGCAGAGCCCAGGTCCTGCAGGGCTGCCCCAGCAGCTCAAGAGGCACCCTCCTCCTCCTCCTCATCCCCAGGGATGAAGGCCTGTGCTGACAGCCCCATTGCAGCCCAGAACAGCTTCTCAAGCCCCGAATCTCTAAGCAACTCCCCTCCCCCATGACCTGCTCCCCGTCCCCCCGGATGGGGTTTAATTTATCAGGAGAATTATTAAAACAGCCATTTCTCAGCTGTCTAACATTTCAAACCCTGCTCCCATTCATCTGATAAATATTTACAGAGCTTGACATTGTCTTCAACTCATTCGCTTCTGCACCAAACAATCCTAAACACCCTCCTTCCTTCTCCTGCAGCTCAGAGTGGGACTGCCCCCTCCGGCATGTCCAGCCCCACGTGCCCCCACCTGCGCCCCCCCTCAAGCTACAGGAGGGGGAATTACACATTCCATTCCTCCTTTGGAATTGCCCACTGTTCTCTGCAAGGGCTGGGGCACAGTGCCAGGGCTGTGGGGTGCCCTGGCTGGCACTGGCCTCCCTGACCCCACCCAGTCCCTTCGGTGTCACCAACTTCACCCCATCCACCTGCCCCTGCCAGACACCCCACCTGCTCAAATCCACAGGAGGCTCCACCTCATTTTGCCAGGCTCTCACTGCACAGGAGCTGCATCCCAGTGTCTGGGGGGAAAGCAGCATTCTGGATGAACAAGGAGGATTGCAGCTCCCAGGGAGTGCTCACCTGCCTGTGGGGCACAGGAGTTTTCTACTTTCACGCTATTTCTGCCACCCAAAATCTGATTATTCTGTAGGCAAAGCAGAAGGCATGACAAGCTGGAGGGTTCATTCATCAGACATCACGTGGAAGCCAAAATACAGGAGGTTTATTTGGGAGCCTGTGACTCTGCTGAGCCCAGCCATGACCCTGAGCAGCCCTACAGGACTTTGTGACTGCCCCTGATCTCGACCAGCCTTTGCCCAGGAATCCACACCCATCTGCCTGCCCTTCCACTGCCAATGGCTCTGCAGGCATCACCCCCAGACAACAGGAGCTCCTGTCACTCCCCTCTGGTAATTAACTTCAGAGAACACCCTGAGCCTCCACTCACTCTTCCATCCCTCGCACTGGAGCTCGGAGCCTGCTCAGCCCCTGAGTGACAGCAAACACAGCAATGGTGGCAGCAAAGCCATCAACTGACATACACAGCCCAGGGTTTGCAGCTCTGAAGTGATGTCTCATTGCTCTGCCACACTGATCATGTTAAATGCCAATTTAAACCCTGATCACAAAAGAGCAGAGCCTGAGATTCCAGCCTGAGGAGCGATGTGTGGCAGAGAAGGGAGATCTGCAGTCTGCCCTTCACTGGAGTGCCTTGGAGAGCAAGGAAAAAGGCCCTTTTCTCTCTCACCTCCCCTCTCTGGGCCAATACAGGCCCATGCATTAACCCCCAGGGCTTCTCCAACCCAAATTTAAACAGCTCAAGGTTTCCATCCCTCCCTTTAGGATACTGCTCTGAAGCCTATGGAGCTGCTTTGCTCTATGCAGTATCCCTGGGAGTCAGCCTAAATACTTCATTTCTCCCCCCTTTGTCCTAATTAGAGCTAGCAAAGTAATGACAACATTATTTACAAACTATTCAAAGCCAAGCTTTGCACAGAGCATTCTGTGCCACTGGAGCACGTTTGCAAGGCAGTGTGTGTGCCACGCAGTGTGTGGCACTCAGGTCCAGCTGGTACTCACCTGGACCAGTGCAGGTTCACTGCCCACACACCTTCCCAAGCCATTGGGTGCTCACACCCTTCCAGCCCTCAGACAAGGCTCCAGAGATGCCTGTTACACCCTTCTAAGGCTGGAACATCAACTGGGGCATGAGATGATGCCCCAGGGTACCACCTTCCTGCAGGGCACACAGGCTTCTCTCCATGCATCAAGGACAGGACTTGTTGGGAGCTGGTCTGTCCTGGGATGTCTCTAGAGCTCTGTTCCCTCTGCCCCTAGTCCCTTGATGCTCCCTCCAGCCACATTCCCCCAGAGGAAGGGTCCCTGCCTGCCTGGGAGCCACCTCCAGCAGGACACAGTCAGCAGAGCTGGAATGCTCCAGAGGGGAATATTATCCCTGTCGCAGAAAAAAGCTTTCAGAAGAGGCCGAGCAGGATATGAGCACATTGCAATCCCCCACGTGCTGCCCTTGAGTGGAGAGGTCTGTGGAGACTCCAGTTATAAGCCCCTCTTTCAAAGGCTTTTATTACAGACTTAGTCATAAAACTCTGCCTGGGGCGGATTTGGCACTCGGGGCCTTGGCCCGGAAGCCAAACCCTTTTCATTTTTTAATAACATTTCATGAAAATCCATTTGGTCCTTTGTAACTCAGACAGGTGGGAAAACAATAGAGGTTTCTACTTCCAGCCCCTCACACAGGTCTGGCCGCTCTCCCAGTGGGTTGGGGGCTGCTCCGTGCCTTGGGACCCCTGAGACCCCCCAGCTGCAGTGAGGGTGGGACAGGGACCCTTGGGCAAAGCCCCCCTCGCTGAGGGGTAGGGAGAGCTGCACTCCCCATCTCAGTCCCCAGGTCCATCTGCTGGGAAGCTGGGGATGTTAATCCATCCTAGAACTGAGCAGGGGGGATGCTGTTGTCCCCCCATCATCTCACTGCAGGACCAGAGCTCCTGGCACTGCCAGCATCACTGAAGCCCCATGTCTGTCCCCAGCTGGGGCCCCACATGTCCCCCCAGACCTCCCCTCTGGGCTGGGATGTGGGCACTCAAAACTACCCATCACCCTAGAGCAAATTTCAGCCTAGAGCCACTGTCACCCCAAAGCCACTGTCACCCTAAAGCCACTGTCACAAATGCATGAGGCACTGTCAGCACCATCAGGAGCCTGTTCCAAGGAGAGATGGAAAACCTGAGCCCTCACAGATTGCACCATCTCCTCCCTTGGCGGAAGTTGCCATTTGGAATGGGATCAGGATCTTGGCAAAGCTGCCATGGGGGTGAGGGGTTCTCCTGGCATAGCAAAAGCCAAGGTATTTTCTGGAGCATCCGTGGAACCAGCTGTCTGCCACCAACGCTGGCTCTTCCCAGGGCTTCTGTTCGATCCCACCTCCTCACATATTCCTTTCCCAGACATCCCCCCTTCCCTCCTGCACCTCGGTCAGCCCTCAGCCAGTTCCTGGAGGTGGGCAGGGTGCCCAGCTTGGCTCACCTCCACCCTGCTGCCAGTCTCTGAGTCCGTGTCCCCATCCTGACACCCCTCTGGGGCTCGGAGCCCCCACTCCGGCTGCGGCTGTGGCTGCGGCTCCCGAGCCTGGTGCGATGGGGCTCTTGGCGTCAGGCTCTATTTTTACAGCTTGTACCTTAATGCTCCCAAAGTTGAGACAATTGTGAGGGAGCAGCAGCTCTGCAGGGAAGAACACGCCGGGTTAGCACAGTCAGCGTGGGCTGAGCCCCCACCGGGGGTGCCGAAAGCCCCGGCACTGGATCTCAGGGTGCGTCACGGGGGTGTGGGGCTGCCCCAGGGACAGGGGTGGGCACAACCTGGGCACCAGGGGACAAGCTGTGCCTGCTGCCTGTACCCAGGAACAGGAGCTGGGGAGAGGGGTCTGAGGGCACAGAAGTGCCCGTGCATGCAGTGCCGTGGGCTCAGTGCCCTGCAGAGGAGCAGAGGGTGGCCCTAGCTGGGCAGAGGGGACCAGCCCCCCAACACCAGCCCCACAATGCTCCCCTTGTGTCACTCAAGTCCCCTCCTGGAAAGCTGCAGGGGCAGTTTAACACCAGATCTGTGTTTGAAAGGTTGGAGTTATGAGTCTGTCAGCATTTCCATTACAGGCCCTGATTAATTTGGGGGTACAGGGTAGGGTAAGGAGTTGTCATTCCAGATGTGAATTTTTCTTTAATTCCCCTCTGCCC
>VWZD01009176.1:0-17710 GCA_013396695.1 Sakesphorus luctuosus | reverse complement strand
CCCCCCAAAAAAAAAAAAAGGAGGGGGGGACGGGGAGGAAGGTTTAAATCCTTTAACTTTGTGTTTTCCCTTTCAAAGGAAGGAAAATATGTGCTGTCTGAGTCTGTTTTGGTTTTGCTGCAGAGCTCCAAATGCTGTTTGCCAGGTGGATGGTGACAGGGGCTTTCACTCAAACCAGGATAGCCTCTGTCCTTTATGGGATCACCCTGGTTTTATCAGGGCATCCTACCTGGGAGATCTCCCTGGAAACAGCCCAAGTGGCAGCAGAGCCACTGAGCCTCACAATACTGGAGCAGGGCAGTGGGTACCAGTTCCCAGGGAACAACCTGCACCAGGAAGAGAAGAGGTTTAGATGAGGTGTTGGGAAGAAATCCTTCCTTGTGAGGGTGCTGAGGCCCTGGCACAGGTTGCCCAGAGAAGCTGTTGGCTGTTCCATCCCTCAAAGTGTTCAAGGCCAGGTTGGATGGGGCTTGGAGCAACTTGGTCTAGTGGAACAAGCTGAGCTTCAAGGTCCCTTCCAACCTAAACCTTTCTGGGATTTAATGATTCTCACTGTTTGATGGAAGCAGAGTGCTGGGGACCTGGGAGCATGTGTGCTCTGGCAATAAAGTCAAGGCAGAGCTTTCCATTCACTCAGGAAAAGGGTCTAAACCCTGTGGAGAAGGAATCTCTCCAGGGTGTTCCATTCCTGGTGGCTCTCCTGGCATGTCTGATCCCGCTCTCAGGCATGAGCTGCAGCAGGACTGGGAGGAAGGTGCCCAGGTGCCAACCCCCACCTCTGCCATGGCTCAGAAACATCACTGAAAGGTGGTGGGCTGAGGATGCAAGAAAGGGGCCCAGAGCTGTGCAGAGACAAGCCCAGAGGACTCACTGCAGCTGCGTGGTGAGGGCTGTGCCACGGCCAGGGCCCTTTCATTGCCATCTTTTCACTCGAAAATCTGCCTGGCAGCTTTTCAGCTCCTTGCAGAGAGGCTCTTGTTGTTGTTGCTGCTGCTGCTGCCAGGAGAAGACTCACAAATAGTCTTGCCATTGATGCTGACTTGGTATCCAAGCTGGGATCAGCAGTTTCCAGCGAGGGCTCATGCAGAGGCTGAAGGAGCTGCATGAGGCACTGGCTGAGTGGCTGCATCTGTGCCATAGTGGGGGCACTGTGGGGCTGCCTGGGCTGGCAGGGAGTGGAGCTGGCAGCAGAGCCTGGCACCAGCCAAGCCAGCCCTGCCTTTCCTTGTTCCACTCTCCCACTGCTCAACCCCTTCTGAGACCTCGGGAATGCAACCCGCTCTCTCTAGGGAGGGAGGATGGGCAGGGCTGGCATCCCGCTCTGAGCACCCACCACATGTAGACAGCACACCCTAAAAGTTTTCTTTCTGTAGGGGCCCATTTATTAAACAGCTACAAAAATACTTAAATATACTGTGACTAATAGGTGTCTGACCTTGCAAGGACCTGCATCTCTAAACACCTGCAGCATCACAGTCCCCTGTCTTAACCTTCATGGTCACATCGATCCCACAGGTGGTTTCTGTGCTCATGAGGATCCCTGGGGACTCTCCCTGCCACCAGCCCCTCACATCCCACATGTGCTCCTGCCCTGTTCACATGTGACACAACCAACTGACTTTCTTCCTAGGGAAATTCATGTTTCCTCATGAGGGGCAAGGGATTAATTGCTGACATGAAGAAAAACTGCAGGAAGAGTGCAGTTAAAAATCCAAGAGTGATCAAGGGAAAGGAAACTCTGTGCAAACACAGGGTATCTCTGGCAGGTCTGGTGCTGCCCCTCAGCCTGTTTGCTGAAGGTCCTGGGAGCAGCAGCTGTGGGAGCCCGTGTTCCAGGAGGGAATGCTGATGGATAGGGGGCTGCTGAGGGGAGGGAGAAGGGAGGGGGAGCTCACCTTGCCACTGATCCATGGAAATGTGAGAGTGCCTGTGCCCACCTCCATGGGCTGCTGTGCCAAAGTGGTACTCCTGTGCAAGGGCACTCCTGCCCAGGACACCCTTGCTACGGGAAAAAAGATGACACTGGAAATGCTGCCGAGCTTTGGGCCAGCTGAAGACACAAAGAACGGCAGGGGATGAGGTGACTGGACACAGAGGGCTGCCAGGGCTTCTTGTCCTCCATCCTCCCCCAGGACCAGGGCAAGAACACAAACCCACGTGGCATTTTCTGATCAGGTCTTGTGAGACCCGGAGGGAAGGTGGTCCTGGATGCAAGAACAGCCCACTGTATTTCCCAATCTTTCCTTCCTTTTTTCTGTAGTTTTTCCATGGTTTTGCTGCTGCGACCCAGGCTGTGGGGAACAGATGGAGGTGGGAAAGGGTGAAGGGAAGGGGTCTTCTGGGTGCAGATGAAATTAGTCATGGAAACGCAGTCAGCGTGTGCCTTTGCACGTCAGCCGGCAGTAAATGTGTGGGTTTATGTTTCCCAAAGGAGGTTGGGAAGTGGACAAATAATTGTTTCAGGGTTTGGTTTTAGTTAATTGATTTTTTATTTTTTCCTGGTGAATTGTCACAATGTGGGAAGCTGGAGCAGCAACCAGATGAGAGGAACTTCAGTGAGAGCAGCACCCCAGCCCAGGGCGAGAGGAACACACACCAGGGCCTTCTGCAAGACCCTCCTCGCTTCTCCTCATTGTTGTGGTCCCCACAGGATGGGCAGCTCCATGGCTCTGGTTTCCATGGAATGAGCAGTCCCATGGCTGTGTTCCTCACAGGATGGGCAGCACAGGGCAGGTGCTCTGGCAGCCCCAGGTGTACTGGCATCACAGTGGTGCCCCAGGGGCTGTGGCATGTCTTGGTGTGAGAAGGGCGCTGAGTCACCCCCAGCTCCCCAGAATGTAGCTGTGATCTCCCTGAGAAGCCCATTAATTAGTGGGCAGCCCTGGCTGTCAGAGCTGCTGGCCAGGCCACGGGCAGGAGGAGGAGGAGGAGGCACCAGCCCAGGACAGAAAATGGGTCATTTTTCAAAGTGATGAATGAGAGGAAAAGAAAGTGGAAAGGCAGACAAGGGGAAGAGAAAGGAACTGATTTCCAGATAAAATTGTAAGGACACTTAAATAAACATGTCAGCCAGCAGAGCAGGGGCAGGGGTGGGGGCCAGTGAGCTGGGCAGCACTGGGAGCAGTTCAGCAGGACACTTCAAACGCACAGCAGTTAAAAAGCTGTGTGCTCTCCCTCCCAGGGCTTTTCCTCTGAGAGCCTCCCCTGCCATTCTCCATGTCTTTAGCTTGGGCCAAAGCTTGACAGCATTCCCAGTGTCATTTTATTCCCTTAGAAAGGGTGTCCTGGGCAGGAGTACCCTTGCCATGGCTGTGGGGTCTCTCCTTGTCCAAGCCCCCCTCCCTGGGCTGGGGAAGGGTGGCTGTGGATCCCTGGGACTCTTTATACCTGGAGGAGGAGGAGCAGAGGAGGCAGAGCCATCACACTCCACTCTGACCCCATATCTTCTCTTCCTCCTTTTAAGAACAAAAGAGCAAAAGGGGGGGAGAGCAGGAATTGCAGAGCAACTAAAACCAAAAATGAAAGTTCACCAATTAATTAATAGAGCATTAGATGTTAATAATTAGGCAATTGTCAACATTTATGGGAACAGATTAAAGCCAAGTTCTGCTCCATTAAGTTGCCCTCATGGGCTCTGCTCCCCCCCTCCTCAGGGGAGGAAGAGCCACAGCAGGAGAGGAGGTTTCTGCTCAGAGCTCCTGCTCGGTGCTCTGGGGGTCCCTTCCAGCCCCCCGGGGCACCCCTGGGAGTGGGGATGGCAGATCCCACACACGATGCTCTTCGGTGGGAAGAGCTCCAAGAGGCAGAGCCTCTGTCTGCCGGGAGCCCTGTGGCTCCCAGATGGGCACGTTGGGATGTGGTGACTATGCCAGGGTGTGGTGAGCACCCCAGGATGCAGCAGTGGCTCCCTGCCATAGCAGCAGGGATGCTCACACTGGAAATCACACGGTTTGAGCATCTGAGGGGTGAAAACACCACAATTAATCATCCACACTGAGCCCAATGTTGTTTATTTGGATTATTTGGGAAATATCTGGAGTCAGGAGAGCTGAGGTGGTTCAAACATACCAAACACATGCAGGACATGCATTTTCCTCTGTGTCCATCAGCTGTTGGTCCCTGTCAGGGTCAAAAGGATGGGGAATTTCTACCCCAAAAAGAATAAAGATGTTTTATTTTTATCATTTAAGTGCTTGTTTCTTGGGAAAAGGTTTCTATTTTTGTCTTGAAGGTATCTTTAATGATCACCTTTTTCCTAACCATTTTTTAAAATGCCAAACCTTATCTGAAAATATGGTTTTTCACACACTTCCTTTTATTTACCAAAAAAACCACTTACATTTTTGGCAACAGCAAAAAAAATGTCTTTTTTCAATAAAACACTCTTTAAATAAGGAAATGTCAGCAGCTCTGAGCTCTCTGTCAGCCTGCCTGGCTCCTTCAGACCTGCTTTACCTGCTCACTGCTTCTCCTACAAACATAGCCACTTCCAAGCTTGGGATGGGAGCACAGGAGGAACATGAGGGAAGTGTCAGCCCTCCCTGAACTCCTGGGAACACCTCACAGTGACCCCAGTCAGAGCTGGGACCTGGGGAGCAGTGAGAGCTTCCCTGGCTCTGATGGCTCAGTGGGAGCAGCGCATCCCTGGCCGGATTCCTGGCCATGGAGAAGGAGCTGGGGAAGGAGGAAGGTCCCTTCCACTGCCACAGCTGGAACACATCCCGTCTGAGGGGAGGCCACACGGGTGGGGAGCGGGTGGGACGCTGGGGATGGGCAGCTGGAGGCTGTTCCATGGGAGCTGGTCTTGCCCATGGGGTGACCCGGCGCTGTTGGGGGTGGGAATGGGCAGCCAGCCAGCCCAGCCCTTCGCTGGAGCCCTCGGGAAAAGCTCCATGTGCAGCTGGAACACTGCGGGGCTGCACATCCCCAGGCAGGCAGCGGGCAGGGAACACATCTGGGCCCCCGGAGCCCTTCCCAGCGGGATGCTGCTGTTGTTGGCCGGGCTGGGGGCTGGGGGTCCACGGCAGCGGGGGCCCTTTGCAAGCCAAAGTTTCCTGCTGGGGACCCTTCAAGGGCTGCCCTTGTAGCAGATCTAATTATACAAACAATTTTGTTCTGCTTCTCCAAATAAACACAGCGAGGTCTGCGGGACACGGCACGATGGGAAATTAGAACGGAGAGCACTTGCTAATGGGCTCCTTAGCTGCAGGGGTAAACAGATTATTTGAAAAGGCCCCGGCCCCTCCGACAGATCCACTCGCTCCGCTCCCCTCTCCTCCCACCGCCCGCTACCCCCCTCGCACCAAATATTAACCAAGCTTGCAATTTAATCAGATCTCTGAACTGTGAAAGGAGACTTCTGGAGATTCGATTTCAAGGCTTTTCCCTGTTAAGATTTGCATTGATAAAATTAGATTAAAATCCTGCATGTAAGAGGAAAAAGGGTCTGGAGGGGGGAGCAGGCATGGAGAGAACTGGGGAGGAGGAGAGGGGGCCGAGAGGGGCTGTCAGCAGGCAGAGCTGAGAGATGACTGGACATGGAAGGAGCCAGGGGACCCCCTTCCCTCCCCAGTACCCAAAGTCTGGGGCCAGAACCCTCCCACTGCACCCCTCTATCCAGCTTGGAGATGTTCCAGGTCACCTCATACGGAAAAGTGGCCTATTTTGAGCTGGGAAAGGGTGATGCCAGGAATGGGGCTGGGAAAGGGTGATGCCAAGAATGGGGCTGGGAATGGGTGATGCCAGGAATGGGGCTGGGAATGGGGGACACCGGTAGTATCCAAGGATGAGGTGCTGGTTAACTGGGAGAAGGTGTCCCAGTGCAGCAGGACAAGGATCCTCTCCCTGGAGGGTGAGGAGCTGCTGAGAGCGTGGGAGCCGAGCTCCTGGCCCTGCTGTGTCCCCCCCCACCCCGGGACCCTCTGGCACTACTGGCTCCTGGTGCTGGGGGGCTGTGGCTGATCCAGGCTGCTCCCAGCGCAGTTCCTGGGGGTCCCTGCCCAGCTCTCCTGTCCTGTACACACACTAATGGGGGGGGTCTACCAACACCCATCACCCCAGGATGTTAATTGGAGCCAGAGCCCATGAGGGCGGCTTGGCAGGAGCAGCCCTTGGCCCAGACTGTGTTTTCCTTTCTGCTCCATGTAATTAGAATGGTATCAAACCAAAGAGCTAATTGCAGTGGCTGTCCAGCTCTGCTGGGAGCTCTCCAGGCTCCCTGTCCCCTGGGACTGGGGTGTCCCACACCACTGGAGCTCACATGGGAGCCTCTGTGATGGGAAATCATTCGGTTTGTGTACAAGTTTCCTCAACCAACTACTCCAATCCTGCCCTTTCTGCCTTCATTTCAGCCACACTAAGATCTCGAAATTAAAGTTTCTTTTTCTCAGATTAAGAACCTCTCTTTGACATTTCAACAATGAAATGTGTTGATTTTACACTCCAAAACCCTTTGCTTTTAAAACGTTCTTCAATCCCAGTTTTTAAAAACCAATGCTCCAGAACAAAACAAACGTTTCCTCGCAAGTGAAATGTAACATTTCATTAAACCTGGATCAATTCCTTTTTCACTTTTTGATTTCCTAAACCCAAGACTTTCCAAGTGATGGGTCTGGCTGAGCCCCCCTCCTGGCTGAGACATCCCAGTGCAGGAAGAGGTGTTTGGCACCTCAGGGAATGTGGCTTCCCATGGAAGAGCCTGGATGCAGATGGGGAAGGCAAACCCCTGGCAGCTCAGTTTGCTGAGGAAAGATGAAGTTGCACACTGAAATCCCAGATCCATGTGAGTATGAGTGAAGTGGGATTCCAGCACAGGCTCCCTGATGTACCATCTGCCACGAATTTGGGAGGTGCCAGGACCCTCTGGCTGCCTCCCCTCACCACCCAGGCCACCAGTGATCAAAGTTTTAAGCCTCTTGGCATATTAATACATTTCCCCCCTCTGATCTTTTTATTGCAGCAAATCCTTCTTCTCTTACCAATGCTGCAGTGCCCAGAGTGATCCCAGTGATGCTGCTCCCAGTGCCATGTCCATGCTGGGCAGCAGCAACTCCCACTGCCAGTGGCACCTGCCAACCCTCAGTGTCCCCAGAGAGAGCTGAGCCAAAGGAGATGATCCTCAGGGAGAAAGAGACCAAAGGAACGATGTCCCCAGAAGGCTGGGGGGCAGCAGCACTGCTGATGAGGGGGCTGGTCCTTCTCCCCCACCACCCCAGTCACCAAGCCCCCCATTTCCAGCTTGCAGCCCCCCTCAATCCTATTCCCATCTGCAGCTCCCCTCCAGCTCTGCCCCATCACCTCCCAGTGTAAAGGATGCCACCTCCCTTGGGCTGTCAGCCCTCCTGCCTGGAGGGATCCCTCTGCCACAGCCCCAGAGTCACCCCTTGTCCCACCCCCCATGCCCAGGTGTTGGCTGGGGGAAACAGAGGTTGGGTACCACCACCCTGGCACCTGACCCCTCCCCACACCCCCGGGATGATTCTGATTGCCCAGGATGGGGTCTGGTCCCATCGGCTGTCCCACAGCCAACCACTGTCTGAAGGCACCCAGGTGACACACCGGGCAGCAAAATTCAGTGTGAAAGAAAAAGAAAAAGGGGGAAAGGGGCTGAAGGAGGGAAATAGGAGCTAGTAAAGGAACCCCAATGTGTTGGACCCTCCAGGGCGGGCGCTGGACCCTCTGCATCTGGGGCGACTGAACCTCAGAGCAGGGTGGGTTTCCCTCCACCTCACCGGGGAGCAGCTTTTATGTTCCACTGAAAAGGTATCCTGCTCAGACAGGCGGAGGCATAATGGGAGAGATCCATTAACCGGGAGGAAACGAGGGCATGTTAAACATGAAATATTCATGGGGGCTCTCACCAGCTTGTTAATGCATTTGTGTTTGCAAAATACCTCTGGCTGGGGAGCTGGGGAGGGAGCGGGGAATGCGGCAGGTTGGGGGGACCCTGGGCACGGAGTGGGCAGGAGAAGGTGCGGAGAGAGAGGCTGGAGCGGGGACAGAGGCAATTTGTGCCTGGTAGGAGAGTGGTTTCGTCGTAAAAGACCTGCTGGATATTGCAGAGGGATAAAAGGGCAGCTCCCAGCTTCTCCTCGGTGCACTCCAGCCCCGCCAGGAGGATCTCCAGTGTGGGGGTGCCCTGCACCCAGCAGGAGCCCCGGGCTCTGGGGGGCTCAGGCGCTGCCGCCACTCCCACAGGGTTCCATGGACAGCAGCGTCCCTTTGCAACCCCGAGCCCCGAAGGCTTCCCAGCATTTCTCCAGCTTCCCATTACAGGGAGCTCATGCCCCCAGACTCCCTGCCAGACACTTTCTGGGACATTATGAGATAGGATCAGTAATTAAAACCAAACTGCAGTTGTCAGAACGGGCGGTGCCAGTGCGTGTGGAGATGGATGACCCGGGCTGTGGGACAGGACTCGCTAAGCCCCGGATTTCATTAACTCACAACGGGTCTCCCAGTCATTTCCTGTAAAATAGGGAAGCTCAGTTGTATTGTCCCTCTTACTATTGTTGTTGTTCTGTCCCACAGTCTCACGGGTGAGTGTCACTCCCCAGAGCTGCACTCCATCTCCTGGGAGGAGGGGCAGCAGAGGGTCCCCTGGAACCAGGACAGGTCCCAGCAGTGGCAGCTCCCGGGTGTCTCTGAGCACTGAGGAAGACCACGGGCTGGGAATCTGCCTCTTCCCAGGGCTCAGACTACAGCTGTACATCTTTTCATTGCCCCTTATATTGCCAACCCTCTATCCCATCTCACCAGCGCCAACACTGGGCAAAGCTCCCTCAAGGACTCTGTCTGTCCCCATCATGCCAGGCTGCCACTCCTCCTGCCACTCCAATCTGGTGGCTATGCTTGGAAACCAGGACAGTCCCCAGTGTCCCTGTGGCTCCACTGTGGGAAGAGGAGCTGGTTGGAGGGGACCAAGGAGGAGAGACCCAAAGTGCTCTTCACAGAGCGGAGTAATAGGATGGAGTGACAACAGGTGACAAGGGCAGAAGAAAGAGAGAAAATTGATGAGGAACAATTTTAATGATTGCTATTTTTCCCTTCTAATTAGTGAAAGCAGGTTTGAGACAGATGAGCAGAAGTGAGGCAGAGAGAAGAATTAAAGTGGCTTTGTCACAGATGTCACTGAAACTGGCTGGTGGCTTGAGCTCAGCAATGAAGGGGAAGTGAAATCCCATGGACCTGGGCTGGGAGGAGTGGAAAAATCACCATGGAATAGATCTGTAAAAACGCTGCTTGTGCCATTGTAAAAGTCTCTCACTCAGAGAAGGAGGCCGAGGAGGTCGAGAGTCCCAGAGGGGAGCAGGGAGGCTGAGGGTCCCCTGGCCAAGGACCAGACCAGGTGACAAATCCTTCACAATAAGAACTTCTGAAACCTTGAGACCTGGGAAATGGGATCAAAGTGTAAAAGGGGAAATGTTGATGCAGATCAGGTTTATTCTGTGCAAATACACCCTTACACTGATATTTGGCAAATGCAATCATAGCCACGGCCAAGGAGGGATTAGCAGCAGGTTCAAAGGCAATTGGGGCTGCATATTTTACCAAAATTGTTTTTGCAGCACCTGCCTGCCTCCCCCAGAGCCTTTGTTCCCCAGCCCTCTGCCAGTGGGAGTCCATGGGAGCCCAGTTCCATGCACCAGAAGCGTTTCTCAGGCTTGTCTGGGGTTCCTTCTGCCAAAACTCAACTGAAATAAAAGCCAGAGCCATGGAAATAGCCTGTGGGGTCCTGAAAGGCAGAGAGCAGCCCCTGTCCCAGTGTGGGACACTGGGTCCAGCCATGCTGCAGCCACAGCTGATTGCAGGGCTGGTGAAGACCCTAAATCCAACCCAAGTGTCTCCAGCCAAGCTGAGGGCTCCTTGGCAAGCACATCCTTGCCCACTGCTCATGAGCCCGGCCTGTCTGCAGACACAGCCACATGTCTGGCCCAACACGAAGTTCTGGGCTATTAATTCGCCTCCCCTTTGCAAACCTCCCAGGGCTTTGCTTTGTGAAGGGGAAGTGAGCTGATTATTCCAAACTGCTGTTCGGGGTCATCAGCCGAGCTCCTTCCCTCAGACAGTGACTCCCGCCAGCTCCTGCTCGCTCCGTGCTCTCAGATCCCACCAGCAGGAAGGGCTCGTCCTTAGAGCTTTGACATCACCAGCATGGTTTATCTCTGCGCCATCCTGTGCAGCTCCCCACAGTACAGATGAAACTTGCCAAAATGTTTATTTAAAATTTCTCTTCCTTTTTGATTCCAAATTTCAGGGCAATGAACTCAGGAGCTGCTTGGAGCAAACCCTGGCTAAAGGCATTACCAGTGATGGGGGAGTGGGCAGGGAGCTGCAGGCAGAGCAGAAGGGGATGGATGGCTCTCTATGCACTCTGAAACTGGGGGTGCTCTGGCCAGGAGAGAGCTGCTCATGGCTCCCTGTGGTTTGGAGGTGCCAGGGACATGCCAAAAGCCTCTGGACCATCCCTAAGGTTGAGCCCCTGCTGACCCACAAGGGCTGGAGCCCTTCTAGCACTCCAGTGTTCCTGTCCAGCCCAAGGCATGTCCCAGTCTCTCCCTTGTGGGAGGCACCACACTGAGATCTGGGGCACCCAGACCCCCCTGCCTGGAGCTCAGATGGGGGTTCACAGGGGAGAGCAGCTCCAGATGTGCCCTCAGAGCTCAGCCCAGTTCCACACAGGCCCAGTTATTTACTGCAGGATTTATACTTTCTTTTTCTTCTTTTTTCCTTCCACTGGCATTAAGAGCCTAAAAATAGCCGTATTTCCCAGTGCAGCCAATGATGCAAAACCAGGTTATGGGAGCCACACAACAGCAGCTCGTTCGCTCTGAAATCAAATTTGTTAAGGCATTAGTCTCTGGCTCTCCCTCTCCTTCCTCTCTCCCTCATCACAGCCAGCCCAGGCTCTCCAACAGCCGTGCCAGAGCTGGGGGTCAGGGGTTGGGCCTGCAGCTGGAGCGAGGGGCAGTCACTGCCAGAGGCCTGGCACATCCACCCATGGGCACCTGGGGCACAGGGAGCCCCATTGCTGGCTGTGCCCCATCAGCTCCACCAGAGCTCATCCCTCAGCCTGTGGGCGAGGGGATGGATGGATGGATGGAAATGGGTGGGGTCCTTCGGGCTGCAGCAGGGAAGGGGCAAGTGGCAGTGCCTGGCCAGGGCAGCTCCCCGTGGGCTGAGCCAGGGGGTCCTGCCAGCCCCAGCTGGGGGCACGGGGAGGGAATGGCTCCAAGACAAATGACCCTCAGGCTGGGCAGAGGCAGAAGACAGTGGGACCCTCCAGGGGATGATGACAGGCTGTGGACAAGACTCACTGTGTGCACTGACCACAGGTCGTTACAGAGCAGTGGGATCCTTCATGAATAATGAGCTGATATTGATCTCCTTTGCCAGTAAACACAGAGTGACCTTTATTAAAAATACACGAAAAACTCACTTAGGAAAACTTGCTGACTTCTTGCTGCTGACAGATTTACACAGAAAGCTGATTTGTCCCACACCAGCCAGAAATGGGGAATGAGGCAGGACAGGGGAGCACAACTCCAGCATGGCAAGCACTGGATCCCTGCCAGCTTCTGCCTGTGCACACTGGGACCACCTGCACCCTCACCTCATGGGGCTGCCCACCTGGGCACCCACCACCACCCATCAGACACTCACTGTCACCCTCCTGGATCCCCAGGGCAAGGGTGCAGGAGTCTGCCCTGGGGGAAGCACAGGACACAAGGCACTGGGCCCTGACGGATGCAGTTGTTTGGGACAGGAGAGGGACAGTGTAAATCTGGAAGTTTGCTGGGAGCTGCCCATCGCTGGTCACGTCTCAGGGGCTTTGAACAATTAATTGTGTGCTGTACAATGGCACAATCATTCGTCCTGGCCAAGGTTAAACATCCCAGTGCTGCAGAACAGCCTTCGTGTTGGCTCAACATAAACCCCACACGTTCCCTAAGGAATGCTGCTGCTCCTGACACTTTGGATTAGAGAAGGGCAACAGCTGTGTCTCAGAACTGGACAGAGATGAAGAGCTCCTCATGCCTGAGCTACTACTTGAGTTATGAGGGACTTCAGGCCCCTCCTGTCAGCAAATCACTCCAGACCCACAGGGATCACTGAGTCCAACCCCTGGCCCTGCACAGGACAGCCCCAAAATCCCACGGTGTGCCTGAGAGTGTTGTCCAAATGCTCCAGGAACACTTGGTGCCATGACCACCTCCCTGCAGAGCCTGTTCCTGCAGCTGCCCATTCCCTGGGTGCAGAACCTCCTGTGCTGCTGAGGGTCAGAGCCAGATGGGCTCCCACCAGCCAAGCAGCCGTGCTGGGGAGGCTTCCCTGAGAGGCAGCAAGGCCACAACATTCACAAGTGCATTTAATACAAGATTAAGTTAATTTATAAATGGAGACACATGGCCTCACCAACTCAATGATGTTGAGGGTCTTTTCCAGCCTCCATGATCCTACCTGGGACATCCTCAGGAGCCCCCAGCATCCTGGCTCAGGGCAGGAACTGGTCCCACAAACTGACCTGCAGGTCTCTCTCACCTTTTTTTGTAATTCTTTTTTCTAGACATCAGCAAGAAACTTGTGGGGTTTTTTTCAGACATACAAATAGAAACCAAAAGGTAAATGTGTGCATGAGTTTAACAATTAACCAGTCACTCAATTTGCACTTGTTTTTCACCCAGCACTGAGGAGAGCTGAGCATAATAAATATGTACAGAAATGGAAATTATGGATCTGTTTCGAAACCAGCTCAGGTGTTTGGGAGCTGTGGATACCCAGGGCAGTGTCTGCTCCTCACCTCCATGACCTGCACTGTGCTGGGATCCAAACTGGGATCACAGAGGGACAGGATTTGCATTTTGAGCAAATTTTCCAACTTTGTAAGTTGTTTGTGCTCAGCTTCCTGCAGACACCTCTTGGCAGAACGGCTGTGGTGGGAGACAAAAACACCCTTTTCTCTAGAACCCTCAAAATGTTCCATTTTGGAGCAGCCAGAGCAGATGATGGAGGAGAACAGACTCTCCAACATGTGCTGGGGCTGGAGGGCTGGGAGTGAACGGATGTGACACGAAGTGGGATGTGCAGTGGGATTAGATAAACTCCCCAGCTTGTCTGGGCCCATTATGGCACATTATTCATCAAAACAGCCAGCTTTGGGGTTTGTTAATTTGCTCTGTTTCAGAAAAATTTCAGGCTTTGGGGAAAAAAAGTGCTCAAAATAGCTGCTTAACAGGCTGCAGCCAAGCGGTCCTCGAGTGGAGCCCCTCATCCCAGGTTATTCCCTCACTTACTCTCCACTGGTGATTCAGGAATGGTTTCTCAGCTGAAATAGGAGGGGGGAGCTGGATAACAAACTGCCTCATTAAACATTTGGGATTAAGTCCTTATCCCAGGAGCAGTGTCATTACAGCACACCTGGGAGAATTCCTTGCATGGACAGAAGTGATCCCTGGGTCCCACAGGAGGGGGGCTCTCATCCTGCCCCAGCACTGCCAGCAAGAAATGAATGATCCCAAGGAAGAAAACTGGGGCATCTGAGAGCAAATATGGGGTCTGTGAGTACATATGGGGGGGTCTGTGAGCACATAAGGGGGGTCTGTGAGTACATCTGGGATGGCTGCATCCCTCTGCCTCCAGGCTTTGCATCACCAGCAGGAGAAATCTGGTTTTGTCATTGCACTGTCTCAGCCCGGGGATGCTCCAGTTCCACCCTGTGCCACCATCAGGGAGATAAGGGGTTCCAGATTTGATGTCACAGGTTTGGATACTTCTTGTGAACTCACTGCAGAGCCATTTCAGTCATGACCTTTGGGATGAACTCAGGATTCCATGGGGGACACAGGCTGGGACTGCCTGGGAGCCGTGTGGGCTCTGAGCCTGCCCCTGCAAATCTTGGCAGTGCCTTGATCCACCTTTCTGGAAATGTGTGCCCGTGCTGTGAGTGTGGGCAAGGCTGTGGCAGGAAACATGGCCAGCCTGCACCTCCTGTGCCATCCTCCCTCTCCCCTCGCAGCTCTGGCAGCTCCCAGGGGCTGCTGGACGTGCCAAACTGGCTGGAGCAGCAGCTGCAGGATTCAGCCACTGATCTGGTTTCAATAAAATCAGCAGATTGTTTTATGGATGGATGGGAAAGTTGTGAGGTTGCAGGATTTGCTCCTCTGGCAGCTGGATCCCGTTTGTCCATCGCAGCAGCTCCCACACCATCTCTCCAGAACAGAGAGGGGGTCAATGTCCTGAGCCTGTCAGGGTTTCAGAGGTATTTGAATGGTGCCCCTTTTGGTCAGTCCTGAAGGAGTCAGGTGGTTGGAACAGATGAAATTTATAGATCACTACCAGCTGAAAATATAATATTCTATTTCATCCTTATTGTTATTCAATCCTGTTCTATTCTACTCTACTCATCCCATCCCATCCTGTCCCATTCCCCTCAGTGGCTGTGCTGCTCAGAGCAGGGCCCAGCTCCTGCCCTCAGTTCAGGTGGAGGCAGCTGAGCACTTCAAAATCTTGGACAGTTTTCTAGGTTTTCTCTGCACCTTTAAATTCCAAAAGCACTGACTTCTAAGGGGAAAGCCAAGCCTTTAAAGCTGTAAACAGCTGGTTTCCCTTTTCCTATATAAGGGCAATCTTAAAAAGCACTAAAAATTTAACAACCACATTGTTTTTTGAAGTACTTTGTGAAGCAAGGCCATTCCAGGGGGCTGTGAGGTGAAGTGGGTACTGGTGGGACATATCCAGCATCCCCAGGTGCCAGCCTGGCCTTCCCCCCTCGCCTGCCTTTATTGCAGTCCCCAACAGGACTGGCCCAACAGGACTTTCTTCTCTGTATTTTAGTGAACCTGTGGCAGTAAAGGAGTAAATGTGCAAAGAAAAGGGTGACCCTGCTGTCAGCTTGGTGCAATGTAACCCCTTCCCTTGCAGCCCCTTTATCTCCTGCATTCTGGCAGGGACCGAGGCACTGACTCATTCCCAGCCGTGAATCCCACCCCGAGCCTGCACTCTCCGTCATTCCCAGCCCCTCCATCCCGCCGTGCCGTGAATCCCACCCCGAGCCTGCACTCCCAGCGTTCTGTTCCTGCCAGGCCAGGGAAAGCAGCGAGCAGGACGGAGCAGCTGCACTTCGCGCCCCATCAGCTAAATTTCGATGAAATCATTTTGAGAAATTGTTTAGGAAGGGAAAAAAGCCCCATTAACTGTACATTTGCTGTTAATTAATAGCCTGGTTTTTTCCTCCTCTGGCACAGCACTTCGAGCTGCCTCACCCGTGGCTCTGAGCGCAGCATCCTCGGGGGCACAGGGGGCTGAGTGTGGGTGTGGGGCACCCAGGCAGGGTGGGCAGTGCTGTGGCCCCAGGAAGGGTGGCTGCTCCAGGCTCCATGCCCTGCTCCAGAGGCAATCCATGAGGAGTGGGAAACGCAAACAGCTCTATTGCTCTCCCAAACCCCTGCAGGGCTGCTCTGTCCTGGTATATGGGCAGCTCCCCAGGGGCTGTGAGTGCCAGCAGGGCAGACGAGAAGTTCCACAGCTCCTCAGCTTAATTGTTTTTAATAAATTCTCTTGTCGTGTATTTATTTTCTATACATATCTTGTATATATATCTGGAATGTTATTGGAGAGGAATGTTGGCCAATATTCCCCAGCAATCAGACGTTGGAGCTGCTGGGGGTGGGAGCAGGGCAGTGCCCAGTCCCAGGGTGCTGGGTGCCCAAGGGTCCTGGACAGGACTTGGCCAGCCACACACACAGCAGGGAGCTGGGATGAGGGAAAAGTCCTCATAAATCCTTTTCATTCACCATGATTATGTCGATGTGCCCACAGGATGCCAAACCACAGGGGAGAGGAGGGAGCAGTCACATGTCCGTGTCCCACAGACCCTCTGGCAGAACAGCTGGGCACATCTGCAGTGCCCCTGTTCCGAACCCTCAGCACCACAGGCAGTGCTTTGGCAAAGAGCTGCAGCCCAGGAGAGCTGGGGTGTCCAGCCTGGAGACCAGGAGGCTCCTGGGAGACCTTAGAGTCCCTTCCAGTGCCTAAAGGGGCTCCAAGAGAGCTGGAGAGGGATTTTGGACAAGGGGGAATGGCTTCCCATTAACAGAGGGCAGGGTTAGATAGGATATTGGGAAGGAATCCTTCCCTGTGAGGGTGGTGAGGCCCTGGCACAGGTTGCCCAGAGAAGCTGTGGCTGCCCCAAGGCTGTGCCACTTGCTTCATTCTTCTGGCTGGAGAGAAGAACCCTGGTAACATTTGGTCCAAATTAATGCTGGTTTGTTTTGAAATGCAAATAGTTTTTAATCAGAGGGTGAAAGGTGGAAACAAGACACTACTTAGTTCCTACAGTCTGATTTTTTTAATGAACCAGGCATCTGTGGGCTTTTTTAATGTGTATTTCGTTTAGCAGGGTGAGTAACTTTTGTGGGGGCTGAATTAGCTCCAAATGAAGCAAACAAGGCATAATTAGAAACTGGTTCACTTTTTTTCTGGTTTCTTTCCCTCTGGAAGGGCAGTGTTATCACCAGGTGTGCATCTGGGAGAAAGGGCCATGCCCGGTGCTGGGGGTCCAGCAGGGCAGGGAGGAGGGGGGCAGGGGGGCAGCAGGAGCTGCCAGCAGGGACCCACAGGGAGATGTGCACACACTGAGAATCATCCAGTGGCTTTGCGGCTCCTGGAGGAGCGGGATATGGCCCCTCTCCCCACTGCCACCCCTGTCCCCACACCCAGACATCCCACCCGCTGGAACCTGCCTCTGCCAAGGGGAAGGAGAAGGGCTGGTTTCCAAAGGCAGCTCCACGTGTGAATCTGGGAAGCTCCCCCTTGGGAGGTGCATGAGTTTCTCATTTAACGTGGTACCACGCTAAATTCCTTCTCTATGAAGAGCCCTCATTTAACTTTAGGCGTGTTTGTACAGCTAATTAAAAATGGATTCATTTAATGGATTTCATACATCACGGCAGCCATGCCAGCGCTCCCGCCAGAGCGGTCCAGCCACGGTGGCAGAGCTGCATCCCCGCAGCTGGCACAGGGCTGGGACAGGGTTGGGACAGGGCTGGCACAGGGTTGGGACAGGGCTGGCACAGGGCTGGCACAGGGTTGGGACAGGGCTGGCACATGGCTGGCACAGGGCTGGCACAGGGTTGGGACAGGGCTGGCACATGGCTGGCACAGGGCTGGCACAGGGTTGGGACAGGGCTGGCACAGGGTTGGGACAGGGCTGGCACATGGCTGGGACAGGGCTGGCACAGGGTTGGGACAGGGCTGGCACACGTCTGGGACATGGCTGGCTCACAGGTGTCCCCTCTGCTCTGCCCTCATTCCACGGGCAGCTCCTGGTGCCACCACCCCCGGGAGCTCTGCCAGCCCAGAGGAGCAGGGCAGTGTCTGAAAACCTGCATGTTCTCCAGCAGGGCAGGGAGTGCCTCAGCAGCTGCTCCGTGGCTTCCCTCCACCTCCGCAGTGCCCACACACAACCAACATGGGCTGATTGTTCCAAATGCCGCAGGCTGGGGAGAAGGACATTGCTTTCAGGGCAAGGCAAGAGCTGGAGAGCTCTCTCCATGTCCTTGCCAACACTACACGGGTGCTGGGTCTGAAATGGGCTCATGTCACTCCCTGTGTTCCTGTCACCCTGTGCTCGATGTCCTGCACCATCCTCACTCCTGCACCAGCATGGCGAGGAACACACGAGCCCCTCAGGATGGAGGAACACACAGAACAC